>JAHLSL010000021.1:4761838-4834124 GCA_025920805.1 Petroica traversi | reverse complement strand
AAAAAAAAAAAAAAAAAAAAAAAAAAAAAAAAAAAAAAAAATGGGGCTAGCTTGGATGTTCGCTCGCTGGGTCCCGCTGGAGCGGTTTGCTGCTCGTGGTGCAGCCCGCAGGAGAAGGGTTTTCCTTTCCTTTGGGCTGCGTGGGTCTGAGCAAACGATTAATTTATCCTCTTCCCCGTGCATGCCGCAGTAACTCTTTTAACAGCGTATTTGCTGTAAGGAAAACCCTCCTCTGTACTGTAAGATCAGTGTAGCATCGGAATCAAAATTTGCTTGGAAACGTTCGAGAGGAGCCTGCAGGTGTCTTTACCAGCTCGCAGAGGGCGGCTGCGGCTTCTCCCCGTGCCGGGGTACAGCCCACAGGTAGCTGTGTGCTGCAGGGTTCACCTCTGACATCCAGGGGCTGCCCGGGCTTCCTAAGAGCCCTGGGTTTGCTGGAGGTGGAAGGAGTGAGGGAAGGTTATATACTTACCCTGGAAACCCAGCTGAGATGGTGTTCATTAATCTGACAGAAGTTATCATGACTGCGTATTCCTGTTTCAGAGGACAGCTCTTTCTGTCTAACCGGCCTCTGTCACTGCTAAACTGTAGAATATTGACAAAGAGAGAAGAATGCAACCTGCTGGTTTATATAATACTGCCTAAGTGCTTGGGTTTGCTTGTGAGGCCATCATTCAAAGGGTGAATGATCCTGACTTAGGTCTGAAAAGTGACATGTGGTGCTGCATGTTGAAGCTGTGCTTCTGTCAGACAGCTGACTGCTTCTGAAGAAATTATCAAACTGTATCACATCAAAAGTTCCTAAATCAAGAGCTTAATAAAATGCTCATATGGTTTTCCCATTAAATCCTACAAAATCTCCAAAATAATTTTGGAGTATTACACTTTTCTGAGACTTTTTGTCTCAACTTTAAGCATGAGATTTTCTAAACTTTTCCTCATGTACTGCATATTGCTTTGATATTCATCAAATTAAATATCTTCAGAAAATGCAGCACTCAGTTACACAAAGCTGCAGTTTAGATCCTTAATCCTGCACTCAGTATTCACACCGAATTATGTGAGTCTCTCCTGGGACTGACTTCACTGGGATTTCTCACAAACAAGGGAATGCACATTCTATTGCTTATGAGCTGGGACTCAGGGACCCAGCTGTGATGGTAAAAGGTGTTTCAGTCAGTCCAGGCAAACTAGGGAAAGGCTAATCAGATCTAAATATGCCCTCATGACTTATAAACCATCTCCACAGGAGGGTAAAACAGTAAGCACTATTTAATTATAATGTGGCTATCATTAACAAGCTGTTTTTATACAGTGTACTCAGAGTTTTCATTATGAGCAAAGACTGGAATTGAGAGGATTTAATCCCCAAATTATTGGTTTTCAGTGGTGCTGGTAGTGGGGTCAGGGTGACTTTGCAAATAAGTTTCAGAACTTGTATCCTTTTTTTCTCCCCAAACCTTTCTGTTTGCAGTAAACGGCCTGTTACGGTTTGTGACTGCTTCAGAGTCAGAACTAAGCAGCCTACATGTGTATCATATGTCATATAATATATGCTTTCATTTAAATACTTACTCTGGATGGTAAAAGTGAGTTTTCTCAGTTTTCCCATGCTACTCTTCTGGGAGCGTTGTGGAAACTCTGATGTCTATATGAGATTCAGTACCAGAAAGTGCAAACGAGTCTTTCTCAAAAGAACAAGATAATGAAAAGGTCTATTGTCCAAGTGGCAACTGAAGAAAATCATAGCATGGAGATGGATGCTGTCATAAAATAAGAATTCCCACTGCCAGAGCTTACTGTCTGACCACTGGAAACTATGCAGAGTAAACCATACTATGGGTGTACTGTTCTATAGCACCACCATTAACTTTAATGTGGTGAGTTTATGAAATTACTGAAATGGTCCTCAGCTTCACCTCTGTGCAGGGGTTGGACCTGATGGCTTACAGAGGTTCTTTCTCACCTAAATCATTCTATGATTATATGACTTAATAGTTACTCATTTTACAACAGTGATACCAGGAAGTCTGTATGTCACTGGGATGGATGGCTTTAAATTAAGTACCAGATCCCTTAGTCTTCTTCATTTCATTAGAGCTGTAGAAAATTAAATTATGTATGCAGTGGTTATACTCTAAGCCCTCTAAATAACAGAGTCTGTTGTGTAGAAGTCCTACTATGATATTTACACCTGACAATAAAATTGAATGCTGATCTCTGCTCTTTCTGATATGCTGGATGTTTTGGTGTCTCTACTCATCAATTCATGAGTGTGCTTATCTGGCCTCTGTGCTTGGATCAGGAAAGAGCAACTCCTTTCCCCATCCCCAGCACTCTTTAGACAGCTTCCAGAATGTGGTTGCCTTCCTGTATCCTGCAGCGCCTTCAGCTGTGCTCTGCACATGTGTATCATGTACAGGTTTGGGTTTGTCGTTCACCTCTCCTTCTAGGAGCTGCTCTGTAACACATTTTGGTCTTCCCTGTACTGTTTCAAAACCTAAGTTAATTTACTCCACTGTCACATTTGATTTTATTAGTCCAAGTTACAACTGTGTGGGATTTTGTAGCAGCAGCTGGAATAAAGAGGTACTGGCAGATATTCCACTGCAGCTCAATTCCTATGCAAGGCAGAGGCATCTCTCAGTACAGAAAGCACTGGGATAGCCTTGTAGTTGCCAAGGTAGGGATATGTGCTGGATGAGGAGGACTGTATGGAAGCATAGGGGACAAAGGTGCAAGACTTTGTGAGTCTGTGTTGTCACCCTGTCCCCACCACTATGCAGACGAGTTGGGAACAGAATATTGCTGTCATATGCTAGGATTGTGCCATCCTGAAGACACAAAACAATGACCTGTGGCCATGAAGCTTCATGGGCTCATGCAAAGAATTTGTCCCAGTCTTGTGCTGGAGTACAAAACTTCTGATCCTAAGTCCACTGCAGGTTCAGGTTACTTGCACTGTCTGGACATTCATTATTTCAGACTGATAGAAGATTGATGTTGCCAAGTCAAGTCACTTTTGTTACTGTCGTGGCTTGCTGTGCTGCTGGGAAAGCATTTTGTAATTAGGTTGGCTGTCTCAGAATACACCAGAATTACTAATTGACTTTCAGATAATGAGTTTCCAAAATTTATCTGGTATAACAAACAGCACAAATGGTCGAAGTTAGCCTCTTAAAAGGAGCTAAAGAATGTGTTATCAAGTGAGTACTGCTCTGGTGCTTTGCAGGGCATGGTGCAGTTGTGGGTAGCTTCATGTGCACCTAGTGCCTGCCTTCAAGGCTGAGCAGCATGTGACGAATTTAGAATCTTACAGCACCTGAAAGCTTATTTCTTCTTGATTTAACCCTACTGGTGAAATACAGTTAGCAGTCATTATTTAGAATAGGTGTCTACCTGTCCTGTGCTGCTAAGCCTTCCTCATGCAGCAAGGAGTCACAGAAAACCCAGTCCATCACTTGGTGGAACACGATGACAGTACAGTGCTCCTTTGTAATGAAAGCAAGATGGTGCTTCTTGCTGATGGCTGAATATCACCCTCCCAACTGTGGCCACCTGCCCCCACACAACATCTGCATGGCTAGAGACAGATATTTCATGATGCTGGACTCTATAGCTGTTTTTTAGAACTGGAGAATGAATGCCTGTGTCAGCAACTGTTCCAGAAAGACAGAGGAAATTACTAATACTCTGTGTCCTGAAGCCCATGCCACACAGAGTGATTTTAATGAGCAGTGAACTAGTAATGCATGTGCTGGCTTGTGGATAGTGAAGTACTTTGGAACATATTGTAACTGATAGTTAAAAGGGCTTTACAGTGTCTGAAGTCCTTTTTTTTAATTTTAAATTTCTGATTAAAGGGGGATGGAACTGAGAAGGAGGTATTTTGTGGCTTTCACGTAATAAAGCCTCAATTCTTTTTCCAAGAAACTCACCATGCTTGCTAATTTGGGGACAAACTCTGATTTTATTGACTTACATAGACTGCTTGCAGTCATTTATCTTCAGTGAAAGCTTTAGATTTGATCACAGTTTCCTGTTATCTTAAAAATGGGGAGGTAATAAGGAATGCTGAAAGAACTTCAGAATGGTTCTCTTCCATGCACTCATGTGCTTTGTAACCTAAAACACTGAAGCTTAATGAGAGTAAATGGCTATCTCTTTTAACTGTGAAACAAGAAAAGCCAAAGGCAACCTCTGTAGTGTTAATAACTGCTGCCTCTGGCACTTTTTTCTCTTCTCTTTCCCTCCCATCTATGATGGAAAATTATATAGGGCTCAAGAGAGGGGATACTATTGCAAGTGTTGATGTTCCATGTTAATACTGAGAATTTCCCCTTCTGTGTATTGTGCCAGTTTTGGTGGTAGCTGGAGAAGGTAGAGAGGTAGGGATTTGTGAGTTTATGTTTCTAATTTAGCTTTGGAAGGAAATTTGTACTGCAAGACAAGGAGGGAGACCATAGAGAAGAGCAGAAGGCATCAGCTGAAACTTATTACTGCCCTAGTTTTCCAGTTTCTTATTCAGTATGATCTACTGAGCAAAGACATGTACATTTTTAAGGTTCTTAAATGAAAGAAAGGTGGTCTTCCAGGCCAGTGGGAGGGGTGTCCTGGTTATCTGCAAATTTTCCTGATGTGGGGTAAGAGATGCAAGGATACTGACTTCAGCATAAGCCACAGAGCAACTCTTTCCCCTTGATATTATTTAAGAGTTATCACAAGACGACAAATATAAATAACCTGCACCATACAGTGAAGAAGGTGACTGATTTATCACCACTGACACTGAATATTCATAGTGTCTCTTCCCAAAACAGCCATCAATCCCTTACGAGGAGACTTCTACAGAAAGATATTTAAAAGCATTGAAACAGACTTGTATTGTTTCGCTGCTGTCCAACAAAGGAAACAGGTATTTTAAAGATGAAATCTCAATTTTATTTTTCAATATTCCTTCATTGTAGTTCATGAAAATCCATAACAATGTGTCAGAAAAACTACTGGGATGCGTGGGTATATGGCTAAGCTAGCACAGGTAAAAGTGATAAGAACACACCATGGCAATATTCAGCTCTTGACTGGCAGCCAGTTAGGGAGTGAAGGAAGCCTTAAAAGAACAGAGAGGCTGTCTGTTTGCTTGCCAACTTCTAGGAGAATCTCCTCTTTTATACCAAACTTCTAGGCAGCTGCAGATACTGCCAGCAGCCCTCACCACACTGTGCCTCTCCGAGCCGCAGTTGTCTCTTCTCTGTTAGCAGCTTTTTCACGTGTCCTGCACTGTGCTGCAATGAGGGTTCCAAGACTGCTGTGAAAGCCCTACTCCTCTTCCTCTCACTGTGGGTAGAGGAGTGGAGCAGTGGAAGCTGGTGAATCAACCTGGTACAGCCCCGAGGACTGCTGTACCTCCTCTTGCTGGTTTGGGGTTTTTTGGGTTTTTTTTGTTTTTTTGAGCTGTTCAGGTATTTGTCTTGCAGTGACTTGGTGTTGGGTCTGCCCAGGGGAGTTGGTTCCCAGTGGTGTAGTGCTGGCAGCTGGAATCGAAGTGCCTGAAATACATTCTCCCGGTAGTCACAAAAAAACCCCCAAAAAACTTCATAAGTTTGGTACTTTGGGAATGTGTTCTCCACTGGTAGAACAAGGGTTAACCAAGAGTGGGAAGATACAGGGGCAGAAGGGCTTGGCCTGCTGAGAAAATGAGATGTTAAATACCACATGTGGTGCAGAAAACACCATCCAGCTTCTAGAGTGAAGACAGGAGACCTTGCAGAAGTCCCAGAAGATAAGCAGAGAACCATGGGAGGACTGGATGTGGAGCAGCCATGCAACCACAATACAGACTGGTCATGTAAAAATGCAAGCAGCAGTGGACACAAATATGTACCTGGAACTAGAGCAAAGCACACAAATCCAGGCTGTCATCACCTCAGGAAAGCAGCACAGAAGCTTTCAAGTGTGGATGAAAGGGTGACAGCAGGCTTGGATCAGTCTATGTTATCACATATACAGCCCTCGGCTTTGGGAATTTGGGTTTGGGATTTTTGGTTTTTTTCTCCTTACTGAAAATGAATGCAATTTTGCTTACATTTTTATTTTTGATTATATGTTTTGTTTTGGTTTTTTTTTTTAAGATGAGGCAACTAAAGCTCTTCTCTGTTAAGTATAGCTTTTGTTTGAAACGATATTTTAAAACTGTGGGGGTAGGAGTGTGTTCGTAGTAGATTTATTTTTAGCAAGAGTTGGATCCTTTTTGGTGGATCTCTAAGGAGATTTATTTTCTGGTTATCAGACTAGTAGAGATATTGAGGTCTAAGGATCTAAGGTTTCTTAATCAAAAGTAAATACTATTAAACAATCTGTTATTTAGTGGTTCTGTTTCTTTAGCACCCCAAACTTACTTTTCAAAGGGTCTGGTAAAAATTACACTAAATTGAAAATGTACTGCTTTAATGTATTTCAGAATTCAGTGACAGTTAATGAATGATTATGGAGACATCTCCATATGGTCAGCTAATCATATAATATTTACATGCTATGCAAACATTTTCCTCACAGAATTCAAAGACTTCAAATCACAACAAACATTTTTTCTCTCTTATTTCTGGAGTTGCTTATGGACAGCTGTGAGTGTAGTGAATTTGAAAGTGTGGTCAAATATCAAAAATTGCTACAAAGGTATAAAATATGTGAAGCATCAGAATGCAGGAGAGTTTATTTTGGGGTGGGACTGTCCTGAGACACCACATTCTCACCATTTCCTTTGGCATCAGGCTATTACTGGGTCGTGTATTGTGAAGGCTCTGTCACAATGCCCTTGGTTCTTTTAGGTGCCATCAGGCACAGCTTAGGATGGCTTTACTTAGAGTTTAGTGCCATCTTCACAGCTGTTCAGGGTGGACAGGAAGGAGGGATGAGTTAGGTGTCTGATAAGGGGGTAAGAGCCAGAAAGCCCTCTTGAACATTCTGTACATGCCTAATTCCTGTAACAGCCTTGCAAGGAGGATGTTTCTCTACTCTCTTTAGCCCTGAGAGCATGGCTTCTGTTTGTCTAAAACATCAGTGCTAGAACTGCTGTGTATCCTTGAGGTCCATTTGCCTCGTGTGCTGAAGGAACAGGCCTGAGTGAGAGGATACCCCCTGGCACAGCCCTGTCTGTGCCGATCTTCTGAGGAGTGAAAAGACCACCCGGGATTGGTGATCTCCAAGTGTAACAACTGTTGCCTACAGTGAAACTTAGTCCCATTTCCATTGGTGTGTGCTGTTTCCAGTGTTCATATGTTTCTGACTAGAACACTGGAAAAACTCTAGCAATAAATGCACCATCCAGGTGCCCAGAAATTTAATTTTTTGTGGCCATTTTCATAAACGCCAGCTATTTCCATCTCTTTCCTAGTTCGAATGCCCTTAAATTGTGTATTGCTCATTACTGGGTAATACTGAATATTGAAATAAGGCTGGGCATTTTGAGCACAAAGACTCATTTTGGCATATACACCAGAACACTGTGTTTGCATTTGGGGCTGCTGAGTAGGATACACAAAAGGAAAAATAGATTGATAGAAAACTACATTACGTGTTGTGGTTGTGTGGGACAGACTGAAAAATAATGAACAAAATATGTTTATTAGAGAGAAAATATTTAATCAGAATTTTCCTTTCTGCCAGTGAATACCTCCTGGTGGGAAAGAAAATAAATTATTTTTCAGAATTGAAGCATACAGCTGCCTTTGGTTACATATCTGCTTATCAGGCCCTGTTAAAATTGTTTTCAACATCTTAGTTACTTCACTAAGAGTTACTGTTAAAATTTGCACTGCTTCAGAAGTTCCACTCAGATTCAGTGAGAACAGTTCTTGGTTATGAAAGTGGGTAGTTTTATCCATCTCCTGCACACCTAGGGGAGCTCTTTACTAAGTTTCATCGTGATACCCACTCCAAGACTGAATCCAGCTCCTGTGGGATGCCCTCAACCACAACAATAAAGTTTTGGGGGAGGGTAGAAGGAGTTTCTGCCAGAGGAAGCCACCAGTGAGGAACATAGCCAGAAAATGAGTCTCTAGCATGTCAGGTTTTGTTTTCTGTTTGTGGCAGGGTCAGCCATGGCTTTTCATGATGCATTAACAATCTCCTGGTCAGGAATCATCTCTTAATGTAGGAATTTTGCCTGTCAATTTGTTCTGTATGATAAAATTTCTCCAGAACCTATGGCAAGCTCCTTGCCTGTCCTCAGGAGTCTGTTCCTGTAAACAAGATTGATCTTGCATTGTTAACTTCATGTTAGCAACTATGGACTGTCTTCTGAAAAGGAAGCATGAGTTGTCAGCAGTTCACATTTATTGTTACTGTTTCTGAAATATATTTTCTTCTCTCTATTTTAATTCTGTAAGATTTTCTGATGCAAGAATCCCTCAAACTACAGGAACTATTAAACTTCTGAAAAAAATGTGAAGGAGTGCTAAATGAAATAACAGAAATATATCTGTGCCCTCCTCAAATGTGTTTATGCTGACAGGCTGAGTGAAACAAAGTTCCTTTTCTTGCTTTAAAAAGACTTGATTATTATGAATTGTTGTCAGTGTTAACTTTTGACTTCAACTAACAATACTTATAAATGCTATGCAGGGGCTGCTAACTGCTACATTATTATGAAGAACATTATTGAAGTTGTAGTTTTATTCTGTGCCTGTTTGTCTGCATGTTTATATGTGATGGAAGAGAAGCAAGGCTGCTGGGTGACTGATGTGATTGGAATGCATCTTTTTATGTAATCTAATAACTTATCTCCTTCTCCCCTCTATTGCAGTTTTACATTCTTGAGTGTCCCTCTGTTTCTTGAAGATGAAGAAAATGATTGCATGTTTCTTTCTGCTATTTGCACACACTCTGCTTTCCACTGTCATGGCAAAAGATCTCCCTGGAAGACATTTCACCCGAAGAAGGGATGTTAACAGACAATCTCTACTGGGTAAGTTACACACAAAATACCCCAAACACCACTCCCAAAAGCTATCTTAAATACAAACAGTCAAAGGCATAAGCACCTGGCCAAACCTTGACTGAGTCAGTTTATAATAAAAATGAGATTTTCATTTGTCAGCAGGGGTGTGATAAAGTTTATTGACCAGGTAGCAGCTGTTGAAAGAAGGTGTTTACTTTGGGTATGAGATTTACTTAATGTAAGTGGTATGAAACAGGACTGTTGGCTTGAAAAGAAAGAAATAACTTTATTTTCAGTGTTTAGAGACAATACATGCTGGTCCATGGAGGTTCTGTCAAATGAGCCTTTTACCATGCCAGAAAGTTTTAGCTGTCTATGTGTGTAATATGCATAAAGATGATTGAATGGAAATCTTTGGCTATTGAAATGAGGCTTGTCATTACATTACTTGATGCTAATCCCTTCATTTTGTCAGATTTATTTATAATGAGTAGATTATTCTATAATGAGTAATTTTTTATAATGAGCGAATTTTTTCTTCTTTTGCTAAAAGAACAGAGTGTACCCGTTTTGACTTGTGGGCTGTCATATTTTAAAACACAGAGTTCATCTCTCTCTTGTTGGTCATCACCTGTGCATCACCAAGCAGTCAGCTTTTCATCTCCTAACAGTTTGAGTCTTAGAATAACTGTCAGTTGCTAATTGTTTAAAGTAATTGTCAGGTTATGAAAACACATCAGTAGTAGATCTCATGAGATACCTCTCTCCAGCCACTGGGAGATGGTAAGTGGACTCCATAAAGGTCACCTCAAGTGAACATGAGGAATGTGAAATGTCCTGCAGAAGATATATTGGGAAGAAAGAAGAAAGGAAGAAAGAAAGAAAGAATATGGGAGAATGGGTGACAAAAAGGAGAGCACTAAATTTTGTCAGTGAAACACTTGTCTAAATAAAATTAAATCCTTTATATAATGTAAAACTCCATAAAGTACTATTCGCAATCTGTTAACTTAAAAACATTGGTTTTCAATTCCAATAGGGCAAATTTAGAAGAAAAGACAACAGATATCCATTTCTCGTTAATCTTCCCCAAAAATAAGAGGTGCTGTCTTGAAACACGTGGGGTTCTGCCACTGAAGGATGAAAATCACAGCTCTGGAAAGCTAATGCACAAAATAACCATGTATATAGAACAATAAAGAGAAATGCTCACATTCACACCTTACTTAACAGCAACCTCAAACTTTCTAAAATCCTAAATTCTAAAATGTGATTATATAGCAACTCTTCCCAAATATTTTAGGGTTCCTAGCAAATACCCTAAGGGAGCTTATTATTTTTAGAAATAAGCTATTCATCTCTCTGGAAAATGAGTGCAACGGCAAGGTGTTATGTGGAGAAACTGAAAGTGTCATATTTCTCAGTTGCCATTTTTCCTGTGATTGTTTAAAATTCCTTTTATAGCCTCCTTTTAAAAATTTAAATAGTGGAAAAGATATGAAAGGGTTTAGCACTCAGTATAAATCAAAATATGTATATTAAATTATTTATTTCTTCTTTCAAAAGCCAAGAGATTTCTGGTCCCTGCCTTTGGAAACCTCTGGATCCCTATGCAGTTTGGCATGTGCAGGATGCAAACAGTTCTGGCTTGAACCTTTTCAAGACATTAAATGATGCAAAAAACTTGGAACATTCTCTGATCCAGTCCATAAAAGTACGTGGCAGTTTGGAGTCAGACTCTTGGGCCTTGCATTCTGTTTCAAGAAATGAGGCCACCTGCTTATGTGTAGCAATGTATGGAAACAGTGGCATGGTAAAAACATGCCTCTCTAGAAAGAACAGAGTGTGTAAGATGCCACTGTGCTGGAAAGTTGAGTGTTCCTTAAATGGCATGAGAAAGAGCAGGGCCAAGACATGATCTCAGTGACATCAAGTCAGTAGACTTAATAAAACCACTTCGGAATTTCAGCAACTTAACAGGGATTAGAAGTTGTCACATTCTATATAGTATACATATTATAAGTAGTGGTGGTGATGACAATTGCTGCTGTTGTGTAAAGACTTGCTTGGCAGGCAAAAGGGAGCAAAATAGCTGCAAAGAACCAAAAAATACCTGGAAAAGTAATAAAAGTTAAGGTTGGGGGTTGGATTTTTTTTTTTTTGATGGAATTCTCTTTTTCAGGACTAAAATGAAGGTTTATGCTATGTAAGTATAGTAGTATTAAAATAATTTTATTCCTTTTTTTCTTCATTTCACCATTTTTAAAGCAAAAGTGTACTGCTGTGATAAGTATTTACTGGTAAAATGCCAGTAGTGTCCATGTACTGAAGTCATTGCTTTAGGAGACTGACAAGTTAAATAAGTAAAATTGAATGGGTGAAAAATTCTGTGGGCTTGTCCATATAGAGAGAAAAGTGCTTTGAGATCCAGGTTTAGGAGGATTTAATTTTTCATCAGCCATGCACTAATACTTCATAGATTTCTTAATAGACTTGTTAGGTCTAGTTGCCTATACATTTTAACAAAGTCTTCTGAAGGAATGAGCGGTATCTGAAAATATATATTTTTTTCTTATTCCTTAATTTTTCAACTGAATCTCAATGTGCATTGTTTTAATTTGGCAGGCTCTTTCCATTGCTTATTGCTGTTTAAAATTATTATTGCTATAGCTAGTAATTTTGGTTAAAGAGCTGAAATATGTTGTTCAAGGATCTATCAAAAATAGAGTTTTTGGAACTCTCACTATGTGGTCCTTGAAATCAAACTGCTTTGTAGGTTTTTATTTTATTAAAAATTGAGTCAGACTTCCAAGTATTAAAAACTTATCAAATTAACTTTTAATATTTTCTTAAGTCTTTCTTGCAGCATATTAGATATGCATGTATTTCAAGTAATAAAATCATTTGGAAGATACTGTTTTCATGCAGGTGTATTTATGTTTTAAAGTATTGCTTCCATAGTCGTGCAAGATCTTGTGAAACAACAGAAAGAAGTAGGATGATCAGTTTCTCTTTTCTATAGCAGACAACAGTTGCCTTTCCCCTTATTTGACATATGAACTAAATTTTGCCTTCTTTTTCCCCTCATCAGTACTTTGACCTAGAGTTTGGACCAAATTTGGCTTATCATGATCTGTGAAAGGAAAAGAATATTTTTGTTTTTTTCTGAAGAAAAGCAGTGATATACTTGCTACATGGTTATAAAGATAAAATTTTGTCTATTAGATTCAGTGATTCCCTTCAGATATAATGAAATGGATTTCTGCACCTAAAAAGACTGAAGATCAGGGTCAGCTGTCCAGAGTAGTGATTTCCAAACCGTGTTTGCAAGGCCAGTCAGAGATCCACAGCATCCTTCAGCAGGTTTCATGTCTAGAAGCAACCTGTGTCCAGTCCTTGCAAAATGCAATGCATTTTTAGTGTTTGAAGTCATGGGGGTTTTTCTTCTGAAGGGGATCTGGGACTTAGGCCCTACTGCATCTTAATAATTTATTATGAAACAAAGCAAATCAAAATTCCCACATTGTAAAAAAAAAAAAAAAAAAATCACACATTTTTGTGTTTGCTTTTTTTACTTGAGGAACTCTGTTCTTGTAAACTGGGCATGTATTTCATTTCACATGGGCATACTTCTTTGGAAAGATCTGTAGTGAATGCGTGAAAGCTGTAGTGAATACAATGAAAGCTGTAGAACACTATTCTGAGCAATACCATTCTTTCTTTTCTTTAGGAATATAAAACATGCAGCTACATTATTTTGAAAATAACTATGTAAGGAGAAAAGCTAATTTAGGGGACATTCCTTTAGCTATTACATGATACCAGAGATACCAGAAGAATCAACAAAAAATTAACTGATATTGCTCAAAATTTTAACAGAGGGAAAAGGAGGCCAAGAAGGAAATGTACTTGGCTCCTGTTCAGTGGAAGCTGCTGCAAAACACGAATGCCCGTCTGCATTAAATTATATTTTGCAACAAAATATACAATGATTTATCTCTTGGTTGTATATGTATAATTCCATTAATAATATGAAGAGAAGTAATGGGAGCTACATGGAGCACTCACTAAATTTATGAATTACTCACCATAGCCAGTTAAAATTAATCTAAATATTTTTATATCCAACCCAGTTCTTAAACTGGAGTGTGTGTAACTTTAGGGCTTAAGACCATTGTCAGGTTAAACATTCTGAGTTATTTTAGCAGCAAATCAGAGGGGAAAGTATGTGAGAAAAGTGAGCCCAACCCATGATGCTTCTGTGGAGCGCAGATAAGATTCCTGTTTAGTTTTGGTTCAATTCATGGTCTATTTATTCAGTAAGAGCTGACCTGAGATCTCTAAATTCTGCTAGTGTGGACTTTTGAGCAAATGTGGGATGCTTTCTGCTTAAGAAACTCATTCACAGTCTCAGCGTATGTATGCATGTATTATTTTTTCACATAAATGCAACCCTGCCAAGTTTTATGTCCTCAGACAAAATCCTGTCAGAAAGCAGAGTCATTGTAACTGAAGTCTGTACTGCAACTGAAATCAGAATTGTGTCACATTGACTACATGATTTATTAGACATACTGTACTGGGGGGAGATGAAAACTCTTCCATGTAGCAGATGAAGTGGCTGCAAATTACATCTTTTGAATTACCACATAATTAGTTAAAATATAAGCACAGTCCTAGCCAAACTTTTGTAAGGATACAGGACAATCAAATACCTATCCATTTACTTACCTATCACCTCTCAAACACAAAGTTGCCATATAAATAGAAACATGCTGTGTTTGGAAAGAGAGCAAGCAAAGCATTTTACATTCTGCAAAATCACCTGTTTCTTCCTTCTGAGGTGTGTAGATACATAATACTTGTAGATTAATTGTAGATACTGCAATCTTTGTGCCACAAGGCAATATCAGCAATGATGTTTTGCTTCCCAATAGTGCTTGTTTCAATAGCTGAGAGGTCACCCATGAACTTTATGCCGACTCTCAAAACTTCAACTTTCATCTTAATCTCTCAGCTGTTGGCCTCTCCCCCACAGTAGCTGCTTTTTCAGATTGCAGGGTTTTTGCACAGTAGAATATCCTCTCTCTGTGGCTTTGAGGTTTGGTATCCTGGTTTGGGCTGAGGCTGTGCCTCTCCAGCCCCTAACAGAGGTCCTGGAGTCTGAGAAAGAGAATCTGATCAGCAATCATATCCCTGCCCAGCCAGTTGTTCCTGCAGCAGCTGTTATCCCTTAAACAGCCCCAGCTAATGAGCCATGAGGACTAGCTGGGACTGTGACAGACCTCAGGGATTTATGTACTAATCTGAGTATGCTCATCTGCAGCCAATTATAATGGAGATCAGAAAGTTTGGATTTTGGTCTGTGCTAGCAGTTTTTAACCACAGAACAACATTCTGCTTGCCAGCTCTTGTATTTAGTATTCATTCTTAATTTTCATGTGTCAAAATCGCATTCACTTTTAAGCCACCTTTAAGTTATATGGAATATATTTTGATTTTCAGCATCACAAGAAATTGTATTATATTTCATTAATGTGTATTTCCTCTAACAAAGCCTTTTCCCTTCTTCCTCCCTTCTTTATTCATTTTGTTTTCTCATTCTTTTAATTTGCCCCCCCCCCCCTTTTCTTCTTTTCCCTTTTTTTAAAGGTTATTTGTAATTTTTCTGCAGGATGAAAGAATATATGCTGTTACAGAAAAACTGAGTCATGAACTAAACATCAAATGATCTTTGTATTTCTGAATTTGTTTGTTACATCCCCCACAAATTACTGTGAAATACCATTTCTGTTTGAAAAAGAGTTTGCCTTGACAATAATTCAGTGAGGAAAATTACTGTGAGTAAAAAAACTGTTGTTATGAGTATATTCTCAAGGAGCTCAAAACCTCCTCTGTGTATTAGGTCTTGAAGAAAAATCAGGTCAAAAGAAAGAACACTGATATTCAGCAGTGTGCTGGTTTTGACTTAATTTTGAAAACTTTAGCTTCTTAATTTAAAAAGCACATATGTGCAGAATTAATTTGAAAGTCATGGAAACAGCATTTGCATGACTTAGGGAACATCTCATTTTGTAGGCATGAGTGGGTAATCAGACACTTTTGTGGATGAAGACAGCATACCTTAAATTGCTTTGGAACCTTGAAGACACCATCTTATTTAAGTACTACTGAAGTGGAAGAACTACTGGTTCACCAGTGGACATGGTGCCCCACATGTTTTGGGATATGGGGGAGAATGGTGTACAGCACTATCCCATCATGCTGCTTCTGAATTTGTTCTGGAAAAGAATCTAGTACTTAGACTGTTACCAATAGATAGAAATATGTGGTTTAAGGTCAGCTGATCAATGAGTAATGTTGAGGTTGCTAACAGCTTTCCCCATAAACAAAGACATGGGCAACTTTAAAACAAAGTGTGGACAGGAGTTTTTAAAATGTTAAGCTAATGTCATGAGAGCAGGAGATCACAAACTCAGCAAGGTCACTTTTTTTTTCCTCTAAATTTTCTATGCTGCTACTAACAATTGTTTACTTTCTGAATCCATTCTTTCTCTAATAATTTCTGTGTCCTTCCAACAGCACCCCAAGTAGCTCAGGCACGATAGGAGTCTCAGATCTTCAAGGAAAAAGATACAAAGGTCACCTTCTCCCATACAATCACCTTTTTCATGTTGGTTGTGATTTAATGTTTTACAGGTGAGTGCAGGAAAAGACAGTCACAGTCAGAGTGTTTCCAGGCTGCCTGTGGGAACAGGATGCAAAGGAGTTTCTCCATCATGGCTCAGAAAATGAATTCCTCATCTCTCACGGGTGTAAGCTATCCTTAGCTGAGAGCACATAACATTTGTTTCTGTCAGGAAATCGTGGGTAGATTTTCATGTTGCCATGTGCATGGGGCTGTCAGGATACTTTATCCCTCTGTCCAGGGGTTCCATTGCCTGCAAGGAAAACAACCTGCTCCCTGGTCCTCCTGACCATGAAAGCAGGTTTGACTCCTGTCAGGAAATCCAACAATTTCTATCTCAGAACAGCTGAAATGTGCAGAAAGAGCTAAGAAACTTGAGACTATCCCTATACCATACTTGGCTCATACCAGAGAAAGACCAGTATTAGTAAAGAAATGAAGAAATACTAGGAGTCAGTTCTGGGACACTGGATGTGGAGGGACTTAGTGTTAATAATGACCTTGTTATTTTGAAAAGCATGACAGGGAAGGAATAGAAATAGTGAGGTGAAATGAGAACAAAGTAATATAGCCCCCTGCAGTGACTTATAAGGAAACATTTGCATGTAGAAGGAAATGGAAATCTCTGGACAAGAGCCTCCTGCTGTACAGTTCTCCCAGAAATTTTGGAAGTTCAGAAAAGATTTTGTCAGAAGCAAAAAAAAAAAAAAAATGTCTGGAGGCTGTGTTCCATTTAGAGATTGTTCCCAGATGAAGAAATTTGTAAGGAAAAATGGTGAGCTGCCAAACTCATAATGAATGTTTGGGTTAGGGCCATAGGCCTGTGTGTTTGGGGAAAGATTCAGAGCAAGGATGGAGCCAGAGAGTACAGGGGCAGATGTGGGATCCACAGCCTGTCCCAGAGCTGGGAAGAAGTGACATCACCTGCAGAACCAAGTGCAGCATGTTTCTGTGCTAGGAAAGGGGTATTGAGCAGTTTCTAATGTTTGCTTCAGGAACTAGTTATGATTGTGTAAGAAACATACCATACCATGCTTTGTGCATCTGTGAATTAAAGTGAGAAAAAACCCAAAAGGGAGTAGAAGCTAACTTGTTAAAAATGTCTCACTAGAGACAAAAAGTGCTTGGAATTGCTTCTTTATTTATTCTTTGCAAAAATCTCAATCACAAAATGTGTTCCACAAAGCGCTTTACACTTGGTATGTTTATGAATTAATTGAAAATTTGGTTATTCTTTACTTGTATAATTGTATGACAAAAAAATTAAGCCTTCTGTATGGCCTAATAAATTCTTTGGAATTATCTGAGAACATGTCAAACACAATCTTTCTGGCTGGGTATTTAACTAGGAAAAACCAGAATTACAGACTTCAAGAAAAAAATATTTGACACCCAGCAAGTACATACATCTTTTAACAAATTTCATAGGAGTTATTCAGAGATTTATAAGAAAATAAGTTGTAAAAAGAAGACAGGCAAGTAATATTGAGGGCTCGAGGGAAAATGAAATAACAAAATGGCAAAGAAAAAAGATACATTTAGGAAGAAGTTGTAAAATATGCTAACAGGGAGAATAGTTTTCTCCCCCTTTTATTTAATTTTGAGTGAAGATTTGTTCTGTCACTCAGTGATAAAATCTAAAAATAAACCTGATGTTACTGCTGGCAGTATCACAGGATATGTAATTTTTGTATATGCATTACTGGGGAGTGAGCTCAGAAACACAAAATATTAAAATTGCCATTAAAGCCTGCTCAGGCAATAATTATTCTATGATCTCATTTTTTTCTTAATCCTTCCTTTTTGCTTGAATTGTCATACATAACAAACATCTTCATGGAGCTAATATTTACTTGTTATAAATTACTTTTTCAATTTCTAAACTTTGCTGTAGTGTTTACCAAGTTCAGCTAACCTCCTTTGGCTTTGCATACAACAATAGTCTTCTTTAACATTTATCAGTTTTTATCTGTTAGGATAACGACCTACATAACCAAATAAGTAATATATAGATTAAAAAAAAAAAAGTATTAAGGAGTCATACAGATGTAGGACAAAACCAGAAAATAACTAACTCATTTTTAAAGAAGCAGTTTTTTCAAGAGGTCCAACTTACTAAAACTTTTGAAAAATCACCGTCTAAAACTTGTGTCCTTTGAATGTGTTCAGTTTGAATATCCCCAAGTGGAAGTGTTTGGGAACATTCTTGGGCACTGGAAAGTCCCCCATTATTGTTGCTGTTAAATGGCTGGAGCTGTCTCTGGACCACAGTGACTGGCAATCACCATGTGTGGCTCAGAATGTTCAGAGAATAATCCCTACAGAGGCTATTTCCAGAAGGCCTCTTGCATGCAGCCACTCTGTTAGAGCAGGAAGGTGAGTTTAACACTGTGGGTGCAGCCAGCTGGCCTCAGAGCTTAGCTGGTACCTTAGACTGCTCTCTGGCCCTGTTTCTGTGCTGGGGAATACTGCTGGGGAACTCACAGACCAGTTCCATCCACTAAGGGTGAATCTCTGGCTCATGCTGCGTCCCATATCATGGCTGAGGACTGCTAGAGAAAATGTGAATTGTCCTCAAAAAACAGTATCAGGAGCTGTTCTAAGGATTTAACCTAGATGATTTAGCCTACAAGAGTCAATTTGAATGCCCAAGAAAGCTCCCTAGTGATACTTTAGTTGTATTAAGGGAATGAAGAATTACTGAAAAATAAGATGAGAGGGTAGCAACATGCTCTCAGACTCAGACCCTGGGTGGGTGAGCGAAATCAAAGCAGTGTGAGCTTTGTCAAAGCCAAAATAGGCTGAGCACAATTTGCTTTGAGAAAGGAATAGAAGGAAACATGCAGTCATCAGATAAAATGATTTAACAGAATTTTCAGCTTTAGAGGAAATCAAGATGCTCAATATTATTTTAAGCTTTATGTTACTCTCAGTAATTGGATCCCAGCTGGGTCCTTCCCAGTAGAACTGAAATTTCCTTGCACTGTTAGCTTTCCAAAGGTGGCATCACTGTAACTGTCATTTACAAAGTGGATACTGAGTAGAGAAGGAGAATGTATTTACTACTGACTTGATCTTTACTTCTGTCTTTGTCTTGCCTCTCCTGGCTTCCCCTTTGGATACTACAACCCACACTGAGGGGTTTTTTTAACTTTTATGTTGGCAAAACAAGACCTCTGCTGACTTAGAAGTAGGTTTATGGATGAGTAGCTCTTTTCAATGAGTATGTCAATTTTCATGAGAGTGAAAGGAATTACTTTTGGTTATGAAGATGTTTGCCAAAGTTGTGACAATGTTCACTGTTTAAAATGAGAGCTTGTCAGAGGAAGGGATTATAGTTTACAGGACAAATAGAGAAGCATATAACTGCTAAAAAGCTATCACTGAAAATTTATCTGAGGGGATGAGTGTTTAAATCTGTTAGTCATTACTACTGATTGTCACTCCTCAAAATACCACTGAGCTGGATTTTTTATTTGTAGAAGAGTTACATTTTATTAATTACTGAACCCAAGTTAAATCAACTTTAATAATTACAGAGTTTAAAAAAAATTCATACCAAATCAGAAGACAAATATTTTAAATACATCTTCATTTGGACATGTTTTGTATTTCTATAGATAGAACTTCACTGGTCAAAATAGTTATGTAATACACTGTGTTTAATTCAGATTAATAGATTTTTCTGAAGTAATTCAGTACAATGTGATGTGTTTCTGGTAGTACTATCCACCAATGCTCTCCAGGCTTTTTCCTACCAAGATTCATTCCAGAGTTGAGAGTATACAAATGAGTCTCTTCAGACTGGGATCCAAATGTTCATATCCCAATTAAAAGGATTCAACACCATGGCTATAGTTTTGCCTTGTTTTCACAGAATGGGTCAGAATGGAAGGGAGCACAGTGGGTCATCTGGTCCAACCTCCCTGCTCAGTCAGGGTCATCCCAGAGCACATGGCACAGGATTCTGTCCAGATGGTTCTTGAATATCCCCAGTGCGGGAGAGTCCACCACCTCTCTGGGCAGCCTGTTCCAGAATACCCACACAGTACAGAAGTTCTTCCTCGTGTTCAGGTGTAACTTCCTGTGCATCACATTCTGCTCATTGCCTGTTGTCCTACAGCATGGCACCACTGAGCAGAGCCTGGCATCATCTTCCCTTCATTGATAGGTGTTGATGAGGGCCCCTCTCAGTTGTCTCTTCTTGAGACTGAACAGGCCCAACTCTCTCAAGTTTTCTTCATACGAGAGATGCTCCATTCCCTCCGTCATCTTTGTAGCATTCCACTGGACCCACTCCAGTAGCTCAATGTCTCTCTTGTCCTGAGGAGCTCAGAACTGGACACAGCACTCCAGATGTGGCCTCACTAGGGCTGAGCAGAGAGACAGGATCACCTCCCTCAACCTGCTGGCAATGCTCTTCCTAGTGCATCCCAGGATATCTTTGGCCTTGTTGACAATAAGGACACAGTGCTGGCTTATGAACATTTCGTTGTGCTCCAGGACCCCTAGGTCCTTCTCTGCAGAGCTGCTTCCAGCAGGTGGGCCCTCATCCTGTACTGGTGCCTGGGGTGCCCCAGGTGCAGGATCCTGCACTTGCCTTTGTTGAATTTCAGGTGGTTCTTCTCTGCCCATCTCTCCAGACTGTCGAGGTCCTTCTGAAGGGCTCACAGCACTCTGAGGTATCAGCGACTCCTCCCAGCTTTGTGTTGTTGGGGAACTTGCTGAGGAGGCCTCTGCCCCTTCATCCGAGTTACTGATGAAAAATTAAATGCTGGGACCAGTATTGAACCCTGGGGGACACCACCATTGACAGGCCTCAAGCTAGACCCTGTGTCACTGATTACAACCTCGGATCTGCTGTTCAGCCAGTTCTCAAACCACCTCTCTGTCCAATCAACCAGTCCACACTTCTGAGTTTGCCTGTGAGGATGTTGTGGGAGATAGCATTGAAAGCCTTGCTGAAGTCGAGGTAGACAATATCTCCTGGTCTCCCCTCATCATCCAGGCAGTTTCATCATAGAAGGTAATCAGGCTGGTCAAGCATGACTACCCTTTAGTGTATCCATGCTGAAATGTTTTAAGGGAAATAAAATAGCAGCCATTTTACCCTTCTCCCTTGTCATATGCGCACACATATTCTTTCTTTTTCTGTAATTATCCTCCTTTCCTCTTCCTTTGCTCCCACAAATCATAACTTAGCATTGTCTTTGTATTGCTGGAATCATTCATGTTATATTAGGAAAGATAATTTGTAATTTTTTATATATAGGAGGATAATTATAATAAAGATAATAAGGTGGAATGTAGTTACATCAGGATATTTGTATCCCATTAGAACTGGAATTTTTTTTCTGCTCAGCTTGGCTTATATTCAACCTGCTCTGGTTTTGAAAGAATAAGCGACCCAAGCATATCCCTACGCTTATGAATAAAGCTGTACTGTAGACTGCACATGAATAAATCCAGGCAGTCATTTTTATTGTCATTAAAGAGCATTTTTATTCAATGCCAACAAATGTTCTCGGTAATCTCTGAAAGAAGCTTCTGAGTTAACGAGTGAAAAGAGGCATCTTTCTCACCCCTGCCTTGGCAGAGTGCATGAGTGTTCGTCAGCAGTCATAAGTGAACTTGTTTAAAGGACAGTCTACAGACAGACATTTTTCCCGTTCAGTCCTTGATTGGCCCACTTGTACTGGTGCAGTATGACATGGCCTTTGATTATACACAACTTTTCCACCAAACATTTCCCTCATTCACTGCACAAGATGAGTGTTAGTGCACTGGGAATTGAATTGGGTACCGCAATAAGGGAAAAATTAGGGGTGTCTCATCTTAGTAAAATGAGGATGCCACTGCAGTCTGATGAGCATTCTTGCCATCTTTGATCTTTCAAGCCGGGCATACAAACTCAATTAACAACCTCAGAGGTTTATTCATAGCCACAGAAATTTAAGAAGATGAGCAGACAAAATGATTGAAGCCATAGGTCTATCTAACCTGTGATCTGTCTCTGACAGAGGTCAAAAGTAGATGCATGTGATATAGTTTAAGTACAAGAAAATGCCACCTGCAGCTATTCCCTGAACTTTCCATGCTTTTGTGACTCAGGGATTTCCTAATTTGAAGGAGACTTTAACACACTTGTTAAATGTCTGTTGATTTCTTTTCGTCAGCATCCATTAAAGTCCTTTTCATCTTTTTCTATATGCTGTCTTCTTCTGTGGCAGGCTTGCCTCAAGCCTGCCATGTGCTGGCTTCCTGTGAATGGTCAGTCCCTGTCCATTCTCCTCATGCATATGTCTCATATTTCTCATATTCTTTCAGAAAAGGATGCTGAGCAGAAGCCAGAGGATGTACCCAGGGTCCCAGAAAGCTCCTAGGATGCCTAGAAGGCAGCCAGCCTTCATTTCTGCTGTTATCCATGATAGCTTTGCCTGCCCATCTGTGCAACTGTCAGATATAGACAATCTCTGTCTTTAATTATTTCTGTTTCAATGGCTCTTGGAAAAAAAGGCTTCTGATGGCTGACATAGATTTCAGGGTGTGTTCAGTAGGAGTACTTTTTTGGCCAAGTGGAGTGCCACTGTAGACAACAGGATTTTCTCTCTGCTGTAACCATAGAATTTCTCTGTGATGCTGAGCTAGTCCAATACATGAAACCTTCCCCAGATGGGTTTTAATTATATGTTTGAAATCTTGCCATTTGGTTGGTAAAACTGCTGAGCGCTCACAGCTGCAGTTGACGTCATTGAGAGCTCTACTTTGTACAAGCAAAGTGCTGCTTACTGCCAACTTCCTTGAAAAATCAGTCCCTTCATATCTCTTATCAGTCAGTGCAATTAACAGATGCCTTTGACCTGTATTTCTTTGTGTTTTGTTTTCCCCGTTTCAAATGAAATGCATATACCCCCTTGACTTGTCACATTATTAGATTTCTAAATTCTCAGGCACTGCCACACAAAGCATCACAGAGCAGCCCACTTAAATAGTTAACTGTGTCATTCAGAGAGGATTTCCACCCTGCATGGGAAATGAGGTCAAAATCTCAACAAGGACACAACAGGGTAACCACAAGTACCTGAAGAGTGACATTTGACACAGGCATGTACTGGTAGGACAGCAACTAGTGAACTGAACTTTTTAAAAGAGGCCAGGTTTAGACTAGATATAGGGAAGAAATTCTTTAGTCAGACAGGTTGCCCAGAGAAGTCGTGGATGTCCCATCCCTGGCAGTGTTTAAGGTCAGGTTGGATGGGGCTTTGAGAAACCAGGTCTAGTGGATGGTATCCCTGCTCAAGGCAGGGGGTTTGAACTACATGCTCTTTGATGTCCTTTCCAACCCAAGCTGTTCTCTGATTCTGTGATTCTATCTTCCCATTCCCTGCCATTAATCATTCTGGGCACTTACTTTACACACAAATACATATAATGATCAAGTATTAGGCAGCTTTTGTTATTTACTGGAGAACAAATTTATATTGCCCAAGTAGCCTTAGCTCTGGTTTCTTCTACTTTTCCTGGATTTTCACAGCAGTTGCCAGAGTGTTTGTTTAGACAGTAAGCCTGAACCTATTTGCATTTTGAAATTGTAAAGAATTTTTGTTTGCATTTTCCTTTTAGAAAACACTTGCAACAACAAACGTCTGGACCTTGTTTTCGTCATTGACAGCTCTCGCAGTGTGCGCCATTACGACTTTGAAAAGGTGAAGGAGTTCATTTTGACCATCCTGCAGTTTCTGGACGTCAGCCCTGACGCCACGCGCGTGGGTCTCATTCAGTACGGCAGCACGGTCAAGCAGGAGTTCTCGCTGAAGACCTTCCGGCGGAAGCAGGACATCGAGAGGGCAGTGAGGAGGATGATGCACCTGGCCACGGGCACCATGACTGGCCTGGCTCTGCAGTACGCAGTGAACATCGCCTTTTCAGAGACAGAAGGGGCTCGACCTCTGAGGCAGAATGTGCCCCGAATTATCATGATAGTGACAGATGGGAGACCTCAGGATCCTGTGGCAGAGATCGCTGCTAAAGCACGTAACTCAGGAATCCTAATTTTTGCTATTGGAGTGGGAAGAGTGGATATGAACACTCTGAAGTCCATTGGGAGCGAACCACATGAAGAGCACGTGTTTCTGGTTGCTAATTTCAGCCAGATTGAGACACTGACCTCTGCCTTCCAGACTAAACTTTGTGGTAAGATTTTTATCTGTAGATTTGAGTACGTCGGTGAAAGTGAAACAGAAGAAATATGCATTAAAAATTAAACATTTTTTTACATGAAACTTTATCTGTTAGAACATATATATTGAAGGGAGACTAGCCAGACAACATCAGGAACAGCAGTCACACGTGGGGAAAACTCATGGTACTGTCAAGTGCCATGAAATGTGATCTAATTCCTTGGGGTGATAAGCAGTTAGGCAAACACATATAACATGATTTTCCCATTAATTGCATAATAGCAGTAAATTTACCTTCTCTACTATTTGAATATTAGATAAGTTGTTTCATCTATTCACTTTAAATGTGCTCTCCCTTAGTAGTGAAACTGTAAACTGCTCAACAGCCTTTTGGTTATTTAAATATACTTGAGATATGGATTCCTCTTGGATTCCTCTTCCAAAGCTTACATACTAACTCTGTGCAAAGAATAATTTCTGTACATGCCTTGTGATTGGAAGTGAAACAGAGACACGGTAGTGTTTATATTCCATCTACTTTAAATACAGAAAGTTAGGAAAAGCCATTACAGTGATATTATTCATTCATACAATAAAGTAATATTTTAAGAGGTATTTGCAACAGAGAAATCACTTTGATCTGTAATTCTCTGATAAGGAATTACCTTTTGCAAATATCATGGCATTTGTAATTAATTTTATTTTAATCTGCATACTTAGTAGACTTTTCTTTTTTATCTATCCCTGAGATAAATATGAAAGTATTTCATACAAGTTTGGCATTAAGCTGATGTAGTTTTCTGAGTCCAGAAAAAGAATGCATGGTGAGATTAAATCTCGTCATCTCTGGGGATGCTTTTGCCAGAAAAGAATCTAAGCTTTTTGCAAGGATGGTCTGGAGAATTTTTCTTACTTGATCTTTTCCAAAATTGTTTCAAAAAGCAGCTGAACTGCTTCAGCAGAAAACACTAACACAGACATTAATCAGATAATAGATTTTTTTTTCCTTTTTCTTCCTTGCTGTATTATTAACTGGCGTAGCAAGAATATATTTAAAAACCAAGAAAGAGTAAATTAATCATGGATTCAGAGTTTAAATGGAATGAACAGCAAATGCTGATTTTTTTAAAACTGTGTTTTAGAAACAAATCCAATACAAATACCATTTACATGTCGGTGGTATTTTTCTGACTGGACAGTGTCCAATACATTTATTAGAGTTTTTTAGCTCGCTTTTAATCAAACATGTGTGTTCCTCAGTAAAGCCACCATCCCCACTGCAGTTGGAGGAGTATGGAGCTGACAAGGACAGCAGTTGCCTCCTGCTCCCAGAGAATGCCTCCACAGGATTTGCTGTGCTGGAAATTTGAAGTGAGATGCAAAGACATTTTAAAAACCTAGACCCAGATTCAACAGCGAGTTTAAGCTGTTAGGTTTATACAGATTTAAGCATGAGCTACTAAATTGCAGATGGGATCCATAACATTTTATTTGCTCTTGACTGAGAAGCAGCATTCAGCTTGCTGAATATCAAGAGAGTAATCATAACCTCTGCTTCCTAGAGCACCTACATCCCTCCCAGGAAATGTGGGTAGTTTAAGTGCTCCCAGGTGTGGACCTAGAGGCAGTATCATTATAGCTGTGTGGAACATCTGGACACCTTGTTTCTTTGCTAAAGCAATTGAAGGCATTCCTCTGGTCAAGTCTCGTGGAATTCTGTCTGCTGGGCTTCAGGCTGTGGGGAAAGACCTTGCCCCCAAGCTGTCCTTGTGTCTGAATCTTCCTTATGGGGAATGTGGAAATGTGTCTTCGTGGTTCCTGTGGTGACAAGAGGAAAACCATGGTGAAATGCTGAAGCTTTATGGGAAAAACAAAAAGTAGGCTGAATTAACCACTATTTACTACTGGATGGTGGAGAGTGCTAAGTACGTGGGACCTATATTCTCAGAATCCATGTAAACTGGATGTGCTCCGTTCTGTTAAGTCAGAGGTTCCCTACAGTTGCTACCCCTGGCTGCTAACAATTTGGGGAAGTCAGAAACACCAGTTGAAGCCAGGACCTCTTTTTATTACTAGTCAGCAAGGTAAAACAAAGCAAAGAGTATCCTGAGGGATCAGAGAATGAAGAATAAGACAATGAAGAATGAAGAGTAAGACAAGGAAGAATAAGACAGGAGTTGAAAACTCAGAAAAATGTCAGCAGAAATGGGAACAGAATCCAGGAAAGGATATGGAGATTAGAAGAAGTGTGAGAAAGACAGAACTTAGGATGGAGAAGTCAAGGGCAAATAAAGTTTTTATTATATTTCTTTAACTTAGATAGAGGTGTCATCCCCATTTTACATTGGAGGAACGGAGGCACAGAAGAAGGGTTAAGTTTGTCAAAACCACCCACTAACTTTAAATATTTGATTCAGTACAATTTCTGTGTGATTTTCTGGGGCATTTTAACATTTTTGGACTAATATAACATGTTATTCACAGCTCTACAGCCATCACTCCCGTTCTTTCAAATCCGGATTCAGGAGTGTCTATCTGAACAGTTACAGTGTGAAGGCTGATGTTTCCTTGAAGATACTGATACTGTTGGCTTGCCTAAAATCAAATAAGGACCCTGTGATATAGCAGTAAAATCTAATTCACAGCTAGGCTCATGTTCAGATTCCTCAGCTATGAGATCACCCTTTCTATTAGTTGAGATGAGGGTGCAGAAATCATTCAGAGAGCTGACTCCACCACAGAAATCAGACTGATGACCAAAGTATCTCTGCTTTGAAATGGGTAAAACAGAAATACTTCAGAATAAGTACACTCTGCTTGTATACTAGATGGGAAGATTGGTAACAGAGAGTAATAATGTGTTCTCAGAAGGAACTTGAGTTATTTGGATTCCTGTAATTGAATGCGTTCATTTTCAGAACAACAGAAATATGACAAGACAAGAAGTCGAAGTAGGGCTGCTTTCACATTAATTAAAGTACTCGAGGAGTTTCATTATGGCAGAAATTTGTGAGATCCAAGAAGCTGATTAAGAGATTAGGAATTGTGGTGGTTTGTGTGTTAGCAATAAATACCTAAGTCTTGTAACCATGCCAAAGAGCAGATTCATAGTATATATCTTGAAATCACATGTGGGTTTTTCCACAAGTACCACACCTGCCACATTAAGTAATTTAGCAGACTTCTGTTGTGGCTCCTTGAAGATTGTTGTTAATGTCTATTCCATAAATTTTGAGCTTTGTCGACCTAGCATGTTAAGGAGAACATCAATCCCTAATTGCTCTTAAGCAAAATAGATAATTTTCCACACAATGCTCTCTGAGAAGTAATTCACCTGTATATGAGAGAGATTACATACAAGCAATGCTGCACTGGAAAGAAAACATCAAGATTTATTAATCCCCAAGTACTGATCTGGAGAAAAATAGTTCAACAATGAATTTGACTGAATGGGCCTCCATTCTTGTTCTCTTTATTGTCTCAGTCAGCTGCATTTTAATACTTGCTATTAGAGACATAAAATACGAACAGAACAAAAATAGACTCAGAAGTACTTACAATCTCTGGAGTGTAGCTCAACTCAGCTCCTGCATAATGAATCTTGGAGATACATGTCCTCAGTGTCATCATGTATTATTTGCACGTTCCTCAACATTAATAACTAAGGAAGCAAAATAATCTCTTCATTACGTCTTTTTTAGTCATTCTTCTGCTTTATTGTTGGGTGCAAAAAATTGAATGTCCTCTAAATCAGCTTACACTTAAATTCCACTTATTTTCAAAAGTTGATTATAATAGGTTTGTTTCATTGTCATTAGTTTTTTCAGATACTCTCTTGTGTATTTTTATTAAGCTCTCATTTCTGTCTTTACTAGCAACACTTAATTTGAAATTTCTAAGTTACTTCAGTAAAAGTTTCTACACCAGTTTTTTTTTTTTCACTTGTGACCACAAGTAATTAAGACCAGCAGTTAGTAATGTTTTCCTTTTTTTCTTTCAGTGCCTCATATGTGCAGTGTAGTTGAGCACCACTGTGATCACTTCTGCATAAACACCCCCGGCTCCTACCTGTGCAGATGTAAACAAGGATACATTCTCAATGCTGACCAGAAGACTTGCAGCAGTATGTTACCTTTCTTTTCTCTTTCATACTTCCAGAAAGTGCTTAACATCACTTACCCATTCTGTTGGGTACTGAGAACTGAGCTTAGTACATAATTAATGATAATCATCAGAAAATGTCTAGAAAAGTGAAGTTGTAATTATTTTTCTTGCTTTGTGTAAGTGAAGTTCTTTCTGAAATACATCAAGCTGAATTTTATACACAGCTCTGCAGAGATGCACTGTAACTGTATGAAGTATCATTAGAATTTTATTGGTATTTTAAGTTCAACAATGAAATAACAACCAAATAAATAACTTCATCTTAAATGAAGTGAATTTAGATACTTTACTAACTGGTCCAGCTAGCAACAGTACTAAATAGTACAGAAAGATGCAATAAAGCCTGTACTAGAAAACTGTGAAATAACTTGACATTCCGAAAAGCTCTTCCTAACTGCTGCTGCTGGAAATATAATGTTTTGCAATGTTTCAAAGAATGTGTTCAGAAGTCTTGCTTATGCTCTCTTTCCTCTCTTTAAAAGTGTTGACTTTCTTCAGTTTTGAGTAATTGGCTGTGTATTTTATAATAACAAACTTTATTTCACCTTAATTTTGATCTTTGTGATTGGTATTTTGTTAGGCCATTTTAAATTGTTTCCTAGTAATTAACAGCAATTTACAATAGAGGGATATGCCAAATTTATTTCTGTATTCACCTTATTTTATAGAAATTATGTAACACTAACTTTAACTTGTAGAAAACGTACTTGCTAAAAATTCAGGGTGTTATCACACAGCAGTGCACAGGTTCAAATGGAAGTGCATGGATTCAAACTAAAGTTACTAAACTGATTTTAGCTACAACAAAAATTTTGGAAAAAGTCTTTTCAAGAAGCTGTGGGAGACAGTGATTGTGAGAGCATAGGATGTAACTCTTACATTCAATAATTTAGAACTAAGGTGAAGACTGTAGGCTCAAATCCTATCCTTGTGTTTGATGTTCTGTATCTCAGGAGAGTGCCATAGAACTATCAGGTATCTTGAGATTAGGGGATTCTTAGTCTCTCTTGCTTAGAGCAGTATTTAATATCAAATACTGAACACCAATGAAATGGTGAGGGTATTTCAGCGTCTGAGGTGACTCTGCAGCTTGGGGATTAGACTCTAGTGGGACACATGGTTTCAGTAAATAGAAATGGGATTTAAGTAATGTCAACACCTGAGGGATCAGGATATTCTAACCCCTGCATCTTCAGACCCTTTGGGCTACAGCAGGAAAACCACTTTGAGCTGTTCACCTCCTGTGCTGTTCAGCTGTGAGAATCTCTGTTTTCTATTCCTTCTCACCACATCCTTCACCAAGTGTCATAAGCACTTCTGCTCATTACAAGGCAATGTGTTGCATTAAATGGAACAAATGTAACACTTTATTTGTGGTTTTGTTTCCTGTAGCAGATGAAAAAAATCAATCCAATCTGGAATATTTCCTAATTATTATTGGTTTAGCAACTCAGCCAAGACAAGAATAATGACGGGAAGAATTTTTCAGAGCCTATTTTCCCTGCTTCTGCGTGTTTACTATAACTAATCAGAAAGAAGGTGGTCATACAATGTAATCATCATTTCAAATGATGGCTCCAACTATGTATCACATTTCAGTAGTATTGTTGTTGTCTAATCTTTTCACTGAGTCCCTCTTAAAATGCTCTCATTTATAACTTTCGTATCTTTTAATGCTTTCTTTTAAATGCTCCACCTGCAAGTGGAGGAAATTAAGAAATTAAGTTTCTTAAATAATTTTAACAAAGATTTTTTTCTGAAATTAATTTGAAATTCAGAATTTCTCTTAATTTTTTTAATTGCTTCTCACACATTGTCCCAGTTCTCACCCCTAACATAAATTCTGGCATTTTCATTACAAGTATAAAAATTCTTTCTTTGTGTCCTCTTCCTTTTACTCTGTTACATTTCCAAAGTTTTTCTTAGTTGGTAGTTTCGAATTTGAGCAGTGCACTGCTTAAAATACAGGTTAATTTCCAAGAGTTTTGGAATTGTGTGTAATTTTCCTACTGGTGACCCAAGCACAGTAGCCCTCAATATGCTCCCTCTCTGCCATTTTTCAAAGCCCTTTGCTGCATTGCTTTATCTTCTTTTTTAGCTATGACTTCTATTAGTTTTCCCCACTTACCTCTCACATGATTTCTTTGATTGTGCACCTGCTTTGATCATCACTCAGATGATACCAGGTTGCAGATTGTGCAGTATGAAAGGGAAATTAGTCCTTCAATGTGTTTGTAGCCTTTGTTTTTTTTTTTTTTTTACATCACCACATTATAAACTAATTTTAGCAATTAGCTCTGGAAATCTGAAAGTCATCAAACTGGCCTTAAATGTGCTAGGATGGTGTAAATCATTGGTGAAGGAGAGAGATGATGCACTATCAGTCTAGAGAAGGTGAAATCATTATGTCTAAAATCCTCACAGAGGTGTAACAGAATTCATGAGGACAGGGAGCCAAGCCTGGATGAAGGGGACAGCTTAGTTCTGGAGGTAGGGGTACCACAGTGAAAGAAAATGCACAGTCTGAGTATTTTAGTTACCTTCACTGACTGTTAATTGGCCACAAGTGCACAGAGACAATGGATTCCTCACTTGACATCTAAGTTAAATAAATCTTCATTATGTTTATGTTAAGTACAGTACACGATCAACATAAACCACATGTATTTATTTAAGGTTTGGATGTGTTCAGCAGCTCTTCCATGAGCAAATAGTTTCCCTATATACATAATTTAACACTTTCTGAATTGAACAATGCAGAAAAGATTAATAGTATGTACCTAATATTATACTCATTTTTAATTCTTTTGTACCTAGAATTAGACTCTGTTTTTATTCTTCTGTTCCATTTTTTAAAAAATGTTGAGAGCATGTATGCTCAGTTCTTTAAAGCCCTTAACCAAATGGCTTCAATCAGCAATGACCTGACAACTTTGCTTCAGGCTGGGAAATTGTTTGTTTGTTCAACTTAAAATATTCTTACATTTGTTTAGTTATGGTGGTTTTCCATCCATGAAAGGGTGCTCCTTTCGTGTACTATGGTCTAGCTTTTCTAGAGAAGAGTGTTTGTGTCAGATAATGGGTGTTCTTTACTTATTACACTGTATTTGTTTGTTTAACTAATCTCTCCTGTTCTTCTCTAGAGATACTCAAATCTTGCATTAATAAACAAAATAATACAAAAGAGGAATGTAGCTGAAACAAGCTGGAAAATTATCTATTTGTGGGTGTTTACACTGGAACAAAAGAGTTAAGCGACTGTTTATGCTGTTCATCATGCCGCTTGATATGAAGCAGACAGCTATAAAAGAAAATTTGTTTTTGCTTGGCTGATCTCCTCAAACATGTTCCAAAAGCCTATTTTGTAGCTGTAAATGACCATTATGTGTTGAGCAGTCTTTGAGCAACACAAAGTACTCTGCTTTCCAGAGCTTTCACTGGGGAAGCTTGGGATTCTCATAAAGCTTTAGTCTGTTGAAAAGAAAACCCAGTGTGCTTTATTTGGCTAGGTGCTGAACTGACCTTGTTTGTCATGGTAATTTTTTTTATGAGATCTTTTTTGTGGGAGGGGTAACTTGCTATGGTATTTTGCGTAAAACTGAAAAATTCTAAAACTCAGAAATGGATTATCCCCAAGGATTTTGTGGTTGCATTTTCCTTTTCTTTCCCTTTCCAACCTCATCTTCATTTATCTGGTTATGCAACACGCCCACCCCCAAATACACAAATAAATAAATAATTTTTCTTTTTAGAAAAAATCCCTGAAGAATGCCCTTTGAATTTTTTAGTTCAAGCAACACATATATGAAGCAACTCTTCTAGGTACCATTGATCCATTAATAGTCATTTCTTTCAGCTGAAGGATTGAGTGCCTCAGCTTTGAGTGACTGATCCTACTGGCTTTCACTGTCCGTCCGGACATTGACATGGTCTCTGTTAAAATGAACTCATCTCTAAAGAGCTGTCCATAACTTCCTGAAATTCATTTTTGATTTATAGTCTACCTGTGCATTGTAGAAGGTCAAAGAACTTCATACTCATGCAGTTCTGTATTGTAGCTCAGGACCTTTGTGCTGTGGAGAAACATGCCTGTGAGCAGATCTGTGTGAACACACCTGGGTCCTACGTCTGTCAGTGTTATGAAGGGTATGAGCTTGATGCAAATGGAAAGAATTGTATTGGTGAGTATGAATTCAGCAATTCACATTTATCTCTTGACACAAACCAAATGAAAATTCAATATAAGTGAGTATCCACTTTAGCCATAGACAATGATATTCTCCTGTATGAGTGGTAGATGAGAAATAACCCGTAATTGTCGTGTTTGTAGGCCTTTACTGATAATAAATGGTGTCTTGGGGAAATTGTTCCAACCAATTTCACCCAGAAAGTAATTTTCCATTTTGAAACAACACACCAGATTTTAAATTCAAATTCATGTAGGTGGTCAGCAAGGAACTGGCACGATTTATATGGTCATTAAAAAAGCAAAGATGGACAATCTCAGTAGCTCCTCTTCAGACAGAAATTATTCACAGAAAAACTTGAAAGGGGACAATTTCTTGATGTTTTTTCACTTGATTTTATGGTCATGTGAGGAGAGATTTCAACCCCTTTTTGGGAAGATAACTTTAAGGTTTAACCACTTTAGGAACCCATCCACATGTGCCTTTAATTTTCACTGCGGGCAATGCAGAAGTAAATATCAGCTCCAAGAATTACAGCTCAAAAGAGAGAGTGTGGAAATATAGTACAATATTTTTTTAGCACAATAATTTTTTCCCTCTCTATTACTCTGTAAGTATCTTGCTCTTCTTCCCTGTTTATATGTGGTAAATATTTATAGTATAATCTCTTGCACAAGCCTATGCACCTATTCTTGTAAACTTTTCATCCTGTGCTACATTCTGAGAAAATACTGTCTTCTGGTTTCCACTGCAAAAAAAAGCTCTAGTGAGATCTGGATAAAAAATTACATTATTTGTTAGGTATTCGCTGCAGGGAAGCACTTAGATACATTTTTAATTTCAAACACGTATTAAAGTCCCATGGAAATGAATCCAAGTGAATCCTTGGCCTCAAATCTGCCTCAATGCTTTTGTCCAACACCCTACACTTTCTTGTATTTTTAAGACAGTTCTAACATATCTTTCTCTTATTACCTTCAAAGACCTATTGGCTTGCAGGATAACCCCATTTTGTGATGCAAAATAGGTGACAATTTATGGAGCTTTCTGCATGTAGCTTCACACAGGACACACAAACAAGGTTTTGGGTTTTTTTCTGGCCGGGGAATAACATGAAGTTTTGACAAATATTCACTCTGTGCTTACTCTTTCCCTTACTTGAAGCTTCATGATTTCAGTACAGGAGTATTAAAAGGTCCCAATGTAATTTTTCTCCAGCATAATATGGCCATTCCTCTACCATTTAAAGAATCTGCTTTTTGAAGTCAAATTGTTTTGAAAATGCAGATAATATTGGTTATTTAGGCAAGTTTTTTATGTTCTAGCCCAAATTTCTATATCTGACATTCATCTAATAACCTTAGCTGACCCTCTTGACCTTCACTTGTATTAGGATAAAGGATATACTTCTCTGCTATTTTTTTTATTATATCCTGAGACAGAAAATATGTGACATCTGTTGGTGACTTCTTTCATCCCCAGTTCTTTCCTACCATATATTCTAATCTGAGATATTCATGCTTAGTGTCATCAGCTGTTGTTACTATTTTCTATTAAGTTGAAGTTCCTTGACAGCTCAAGATATTCTTACCAGGAAGGTAAGGTTCTTACCAGAGCATCATTCTGGTGAAATTCTTTGTATGTGAAGCCTAATTTTATCCTTCATAATAAATACAAAGTCTCTTTTTATTCTTTAAAGCCTCAAAATTTTTCTATGCCATTATTATTTCTCCCATTGGTATTTGGTTTTCTGCCTGTTAATAACTTAGCTGCAAAATCTGGTGAGAATGCTGTTTGGAGGTGGGATACATCTTTGACATTTTTTTTCCTTCCTCTTCACAGACTCTGTTTGGCATGAAGAGATACATGTTTATTATAAGCACTATTGTTGACATTTAAAGATTTCATATTCTCTCTTAAATTATTTTCAAAATACAACATGTATGGGTTCACTGTGTTGCATTTTATAGCAGTTCTTTTCTCCACTTGATTTCTATTCATTTGTACCTTTTAGCAGCAAAATATGAATACATGCTATTCATACCATTGCAATAATTAGCAGTATTAATTGAGAAAAAAAAGAGATTATTAACATTTCTATTTTTTAGTTTTCTATTGCAGTTGCATATTTGGCCACTTAGCTTTTAAATTTATTACTGATGTACAAGAATGGTTCAATGTATATTAATTATATTTGATCTATGCAGAACTTAGTTTCTCTGCATTTCTTGAATAAGAAAAGCTTTAATTTATGTAATCTGGGTAATTTATGATTTTGATGCTAATTTGTCTGCAAATCCTATTGTCAGCCTCCAGAATTTGACTTTTCAGGTTTGAACAATTTGAGATTTTTGAGGAACATGCTACTACTAAGAATCTTCTGCAGATGTGATCACCAACGAATAATCATCCCTGCTGGAAAAATTTTGTAAGAGAGGCTATGGTAGTAATGAATCAGTAGTGATAACTCTCAGTTTGCATTACTCTTCAACTAGTTAACCCTTCTTTTCTGTAAAGTATTTCTTATCAAATATGCAGGACCAGAAGAAAGATCTTGATGTACACATATACTAGAGATCACTGAGAACAATAACAATTTTGTAAAAAGCAGTGACTTCATTAAGGTTAGTTGCTCCTCCCCTTCTAGAGAATCAAAAGAGAATTTCAATAGGAAATACACATTGTGTTATTCTTGGAAAGAGTCAAAGGTTTCCATCAAAGATATCTAAGACTTCTGAAGTTTTAATTCCAGCTTAAACAGATGAGAAAGTGCTGAAAATTCATTTCACAGGCACGTTCATTAAGATTTTTCAGATGGGCTAATTTAAGGATCAGTGGTGATACTACTTGCTTTATTGACATGTGTCAGGCAGTTACCTGAATGGCAATAGTTATATGGAATCAGCCAGAACTTGCAGTGTATCTATTCAAGCTGACCATTGGACAACCATTTATGAGCAAATTTGTAGGCTAAAAAGTATTAGAAACTGTCTACTCAGCAGTAAGTATGGCTGGCAGGGCCCTATCACTTTGTCTTTTTTGAACTGTTTCACATGGACAAAGTCCTGTCAGTTGAAGTTTGGTGGTAATGAGCCATCCCTTCTCCATCATGCTGCTGGACACTCAGTCTCTCCACCTTGGTGTTGCTGGGCATGCTGTCCACTATTTCCTGGCACAAGTGCTAGACTGTCTCCATATTGCTGCAGCTGCTGGGCTTGGGTCCTCTCTGCCTGGCAGTGGTTTGGCTCTGGCACCTCTCTGCAGTCCTGGCCCTGCTGGATTTTTTTGGCTGCTTTTTATGTTCTTATGAGTCCTCCGTGAGTCTGCTCTGTTCTTCCCTCACATTCTTTTTCATCCTCCTTACGCCTTTGCTTACTCTGTAACTCTTTTCTCCTATACTTCTCCTTAGTTTACTTCATCCTTCCAAGCCCAAGTAACCTCTATAAACATCATAGGGGGAAAACAAGCATTCAAGAGAAAGGTGGCCCATGCAGTGCCCAGTTCAGAGAGGGCAATGTCAGCACCCAGAGTGCAGAACTGATAACTGGAAGTAAAAGATGGTTCTGATCACTTGCTCACTAATACCAAGTGAGAAAAACAAGGTGGAACAAATACACAGAGATGACAACTGAATTAATGGTTTGCTTACTAAAAGGGACACTAATAAATCACTTAGAAAAATTTCTTATTGAAATAGACATGAGCTAAAATTCAAACCAGTGAAATCTCAAATTTTCACATTTTAATGTGTATCTCATGACTCAGCATAGAAATATGTTCTTCTCCCAGGGACAGGACATGTGGGAATGGTTCAAAACTGTGCCAGGGGAGGCGTAGACTGGACATTAGGAAGCATTTCTTTACCAAGAGGATGGTCAAACACTGAAACAGGCTTCCTACAAGAGGTGGATGCTCCAAGCCTGTCAGTGTGTGAGAGGCATTTGGACAAAGCCAACTCTGAATTGGTCGAGCAGTTGGACTAAATGGTCACTGTGTGTCTCTTCCTACTGAATATTCTATTCTCACTGTTACAATCATTGGTTGGGCAGTTGTAAATATTGCAGTAGAAATTAATTTTGGTGAGGTTTAAATGCAGAGGAGGAGGTGACTTTACAGAGACATCCATATGGGCTGTTTCTCAGGCATGATGCTAAATAGTATGTATTCTTTGTTTCTTAATGTGTCTTTTAAACACTTGAAAATGTGCATGTGGTTAGAATTAATTTAAGAGGAAAGCTAACTGTATGACATATTATATCCTTGAAACATGTATTCAGTAAATAGGTTTTAATATGAATCGATTTAGTCTGGAAACAGGAAAGTGCTTGCCAGGAAAATGGTATCACATGGTAGCCAGTAAGTAGTTCAATTTGACTTGATTCAACACAAATATTCTGAAGGGTTAAAAGAAACTCTTTCAAAGTAACTGAATAGATTATCTGCTTTCCTAAATGTGCATGATTTACGTAGGTGGGGCAATTGAAGAAAGAATTTATTTCATTAAAACAAATTTCTTAAACAAATTTGTGAGGCTCAGCAGAATAAACCAGTGAAAAAATGTACTCAATTGGCAAAGAGGAACCTGTCTTGGTATGAAGTTAAGCACATTACTGTCTTCTGCAAAAAGAATCAGGTATACTTTCCTAATGAAGCTGGCAGCTCTTTGCGGGCAGAGCACCAGCTTTGTGACTTGTCTTTAATTTCTTCTAAGACTTTTGTTGCGAAGATTAAGCTTAACCTGCAAAGAAATTTTAAAAATCTTTATTTCTTTAGCAACTTTGAATGGGCTTGACAGAGTAAACTCCAAAGTATTACATTATTACCCTTTGGCAATCTAACTTTTAAATATGGATTTGTGTAATAAATGACCAGACTTATGAAATAAGTGACTGGACTGCTTGTGATATTTTTTTTTCTCTTCTTGCAAAAGGCATTATATAAGCAAAACATCCATGGTGAATATCAGCCTGAAGCTCTCAGGCTTTGTAGTTGTAGCTGCTTTTTACAGAATAAATGTGGGGCACATTACAGGGAATGAATGTACTGGGACAGTCCTCAGTGTAGAAGGTAATGCCAAGATTCTCCTATATACTCAGGCAAAGGAACAGCTCTTGAGAATTAATTCAGCTGGGAGGGAACTAAGGAAAAGTAGAGCAATTCCAGGACTGGGACTTGAGAGACAGAAGACAGAACTAAATCAAACAAACTTTGCTATATCCTGGCCTACAGTGTGAATGTCTGGACAGAGTTACTCACTGAGGCATGGTTTCCAGATCTGAGAAAACATGTTGAGAAGGCTCCTGACAATCTGAGAGTTGAAAAATGTTTGAAGTTGAGAAATGATTCAGGACTCATTTAAAATCTGATTTACCAACTGGTGTTGTAAGCGCCCTCCTTTTTGCAGAAAGGCTCTTCAGGACAGAAATTACGTCAGCTTTTTCTTCTTTTATAGCTACTGTGTGTCACTAGTACCATAATATCTAGGCATAATAGTTCTGATTTTTTTTCTAATTGCACACATTGATCTTGTTCTTTTTCAGTTGTGGACTACTGTGCTTTGGATAACCACGGTTGCCAACATGAATGTGTTAACACTGAGGACTCCTATTACTGTAGATGCCACCCAGGGTTCATTTTAAATCCAGACAAAAGAACTTGTGGAAGTAAGTTATGATAAAGTTTAATTATGAACAGTTTGTACTTCTGTCTTCCAGCTGTCAGCAGTAATACTCCCACTGGTCCTGGGAATGCTGAGTAATGCATCAGGTATAGAAAATGTTGGAGTGCCCTGGAAGCCAAATGTCTTCAAAGTAAAGCAAGTTGTTTTGAGGGGAGGGCCGGGTTGGGGTCCCTCCTATGAGCAGGAAGCTTTTAACATGAAACCCATCTCCTTTTCAACAGCAAAAAGCTAAAACTTTGTCTTGGAATTTTCTTGAATTATTCAGGTTCTTTTCAGTTGGAATATAATCTCCCTAGCTGGGTAAACAAACAAGTCTGTGCAAGAAAATTTATAATCAGTTTGCTTTGTAAGATGATCTAAAATAATGAGTAGTTTCCCAATCAGAAGAAACACTGCAGTCTGTACTTCTGTGGACTTTTCTCCAGAGTGACTTCTCTGATAGTATGACAAAGCTAAGGCAATATCAGTATCTTCTACCAGGCTTCCATGTTACCACCAGATAATAATAACTGCATGGCTTTGCTTGTTTGTTGTTTGTCTAATTTGATACCGGGCTAAAAAGATCAAAATTTACTGGAGTTAGGAGTGGACATAAAGTGGAGGGGAACTGACAGACCAGAAAATACTCATGCCAAGTCCTCCCATAATTGAGAAAACAGGCTAAAACCTCCATAGTGTTTAATGTCATAACTCCCTTTCAGAAAAAGTCAAGGGAAAACCTTAATGTACCTTCCTAGTTAACTTTCTTCATAAATGTGGACTTTGATAAAGAAATATTAATATTGTGCCTGTAAGTTGGCAAGCTCCATTAGTGTTAAATGATCGATGCTGCCAGTGGTGAACTTGAATAATATGTTCAAATATTATTTTTGAAAAAATACATCAATATAGCACTGCACTTCTGTGTTTTCCAAGCCTGAAGGGCATTTCAGTCCTTCTGTTGAGAGATTTGGTTAGGTCATAAACTGAATCCATATTGTATATTATGGTACCTGGTTCACTTAAATTTAACACTTAGGAAGAAGAACATGTGATCCAGACTGGATATGTGTTCTTACAATCAAGGGAAAGAGACATACACTTCTCAAACTTCTCCCAGTTCTGAGTCAAATTTGTGTGAATATGCAGGGGGCCTGGCTGACTTGACATCTGGACACATAATTTTTAGATGGTCAGAGTCAGGGGATATGAAATTTCTGTTTCCCAAGGGTTTGTAGTGGTTATCATCATTTGTAGATAGTATTAACATTTCCATTTGTCAAGAAGCTGTCATCTAAGAGTTGGCTAATTATACCTCTGCATATACTTCCACATCCATATATATTTGAAATCTTACTTTAGTGGGCTTTCCACTGCCCAAGAACAAGATTTTGTTTATTTCTTTGATTTAAGAATGTGAGTTTTAAGGAGTGATTTCTCCTTCAGTTTGAGCCAAAGAAAGCATAAACATTTCGTGTGCCTTGACTGATTTTTAGTTTATGGCCTAACTGTATGCATTATTTTAACATGTTTGAACTGATGATTCACAGGATGCTGATGTCTGAGGGAATGTTCTGGAAAAGTAGAATTTCAGGCTTGACTTGTCTCTATCTGTTGCTTGAGACAGTATACTGGGCATAAATAAGCACAAATAAAATTTACTAAGCCACTTTTCCGTACATTTGATTTCCTCTGAGCCTTGCTGATAAATTAAAGTATGAATGGAAAACTGTGCAGCTCTTAATGCTGTGAAAGTCAAGACAGCATGAGAGCTCTTCAGGGGAAGTCTCCCCTTGTTCCCATATGTTATGAATCACACTGGCTTTTAGTCAGCATAAACAATGCAAACAAACAAACTGCACATCACTGGATTTAAAATGTTTGTGACTTTAAAAGTTTTAACATAAATTTCTAAGAATTTGGCTTATGTACCGAGTCTCAGGGGTGATGGCCAAGTAGTCAAGACTCACTCCCATGCCAGACCAGTTCTCTGCATCAGCAAGCATGCCTGAGGCACCCACTCCTGAGATCTCATGATTGTCTCAGAATCCTGACTTCTCTTTCAAAAACAGAATGTAAGCCTTTATGCTCATGGCTACAAAGAAATGCTTGGAAATATAAGTGTTGTCAGTATGGTCATGCATATCTAATAAATGTTTTCTCTGGGAACGATTCCAAACTTCTTAGAATGAAACACAAGGAGCAGTGCAGCCTTGCCAACACCATCAGACTGCTCTATGGCTGGAACACCACAGCAAATTTGGTTTATCAGTGAGACAGGTGAAGGACATTCAAGCTACCATTAAGGAGACTTCTGCCACTCTTGCTGCTCCCCTCAAGAGGACAGATGGCAGCTTCTGCTTGTACTGGGGGCTGCTGAGCCTCTACTGTTTTTCTTTATGAAAGACCAGATTGAGTTCTGGGTCCACATAATTTGTACCTGGGCAAGGCTTTGTTAACTTCCTTTATCTGGGCTGTGTTAGTGAAGCCCTGAGAAGTGTGTTTTCAGTGTCTCAAACAGAATAGCCTCAAGGTTTGAACAAAGATATTACATATTTTTCAGCACTTGCAGTCATCTTCTGAGTCAGTTAGCCTGGAAAAGTCTCTCCTGCACACTTGAGTGAGCAAGGATTTGAGCAGGTGAATGCATCACAGCACTGAGTAGGTCCAGAAGGCATGCAGCTGTATTCACACATGGCTTCATGGGTTCTGTCTCTTCAGTGCACTGTTGAACAAAGTGTATTTTCTAATTTTCATTTTAGTAAACAGATATCTCCATGTTATGTATATGCATGTGCATATATAGTCAAAAAAAGCTTTGGTAGAGGAAATGTTAATTAATGTTATCAATGTAAATTAATACACAGAGTGGTGTCCATAAATTATAAAATAGTCCTTTTGAGATTTTTCTTAAAAAAAAAAATCACATTTCACTTTGTTAATTCTGAAATTATTTTTACTAAGGGCTTTCATCATATATAAAAACTCATTAACCTGCCACAAATCCAAAAAAAGAACTGTCCATGCCTCTGAAAGCAAATCACCTCTGGGAATAATAATTAATTAACTTCTGGTAATAATAAAATCCCCTGAGTCTTCAGGTTGTATAAGGAGGTGTTCAAAAGTGCCTGGATATTTTTTGTAGAGTGATTTATGCAATTTGTGACTTGTTTATATGCTTTCAGCTTTTAGCTGAGGGGTTAGGACCATTTTTCACTTGTATAAATTACCTGATGCAAAACTAAGTGATGGTCAGACACTTCATCTAAGTGAATGTCAGGTTCTTTGACTTCATCAATAATGACAAACACTATATGGGAGGTATCTCAGTGCTCAGTGCGCAATTGCTTTTTCTAAGGTGCTTTATCCACAAGTGGTAGCTGTTTCTAGACTGCTCATCTTCACTTCCATGGGCATTTAAAATGGAATAATTGTGAAGCAAGCACTCAGAGCTGTTAAAAACATCCACACTCCTTGATGGCCTGGTTGTCCTGCTGGGATCTAATGAATTGCATTCAAAAGCATGTTTGTGTGTTTATTACACATCATGTCTAACACGCTCAGAGTGAAATAGAGGCACTTTGATGTGGCAATGATGTTTAAGGCTTAGCTGCAAAATATTAAGAAAAATTTAAGATTTTAACTTCTCTACTGCATGAACTACTTCTGTTCTCAAATAATTCTTTGTAGTGTATGTCAAGTGGTGTACCTTAGTATAGCAGATATTTGGGAAAAAATAAACATTTTCTTTTCATGGTTTGAAACAATATGGTAAAACACCAAAATGGTGCCTTAGGGAAAAAAAAAGGCAAAAGAACAGAAAACAAAATAACTAAATTTTGCCTAGTTTATTTCTGAGAAATTATATTACTCACTGACACAAACATTTTTTGTTGTTTAGAACCAGACTATTGTTCTCTTCATGACCATGGCTGTGAACAAGAATGTGTTAATACAGATGATTCCTATTTTTGTCAATGCCAAGAAGGGTTTAGACTTAATCCAGATAAGAAAACATGCAAAAGTGAGTAATCCTTTGGACATAATAAAGTTCATCTGCTTTTATTTCTTGAACCTGCAGTGAATTGTTTCCCTTCTGAAAGGATGGAAGTTTTCTCTGTAATTAAGGTTGAAACAAACGTTTCTTTAAAAACTTGAATTTTAACTGAATGAATCATGCTGGGAAAATATACATTTTGCTGTTTTGTAGCTTACTTTCTATACTAGACATTTTTTAAGACTTTTATGGAAATCTGAAGATTAATGTAGGAACCAAAATGACTTAAAAATAAGTTCATTACTTATTTTAAACTTTCTGGCCTTGGCTTGTAAAAACACAAGCAGCTTTGAAATAAAATCACCTTGTTTTGCCCAGTTGGTTTAGCCAAGGGCAGATGCATTTCTTCAGCTTGGAAATGTATTGAACAGACAGCACAGCTATCAAAATCAACTTAGAGTCACACACAAAACTTCACAGTTTCCTAAAAAAATTGTAAAAACAGCATGAGTAATGTCAATGTTATAAACCAATCACACATGATATTTGCTTTAGAAATACTTAGTGTTACAGCTCTTCTTGAGTGGGGGTCTGGAATCACAGTACATTTTTAATGTGTTAAAGTTTAGGGAGACTAAATTCACAAAAATGAAATAGCCTGATCTCGTGACTCAGTTGTTGAGGGGGGAAAATTGTACTACTGATATTTTACGAATAATAAACTTGTTTGGAACAATCTAAAACACTCATTAAATGTATCTGGTTTTGAAACTGTGTTTTTGTTCAGTCTTAAGCATACGTTCTCACATAGCATTTTTTGCCTGCAGTGCTGGTTTTGCAGTAATCCATGCTATTCTGCTTTTTATTATCTATTTGGTATTTTAATACATTCAAGTTTTTATAGATTCTATAGCCTTTGAGAGCAAAAGAACAGCATTGTATAAAATACTTATTGCCAAGGATGTAATTGCAAATTAAAGGCACGCTGTAATTCCCATTTGGAGTTTTTTTCCTTATGGGGCTTTGGATTTGGCTGCAAATCTGGTGATGTTTCCAGGATTAAGCTCTTGTTCCAAATCTTGTTCTAACAAGGGTCAAGTTAGCTAAGCTTGTAAAATAAAGCAGAATGTTTGCATATATGCCCTTTTCAGAAATCAGGGACAATAGATGAGGGATAACAAGCACAAGGTATTCCTCCTTTACTACCACGAGTGACTTCTGATGACTACAGGAGGAGATCTGTGGGGTCAGAGTGAAGCCTTTGTTATTGAGTTCTTGCAGAGTTCTGCTCTCAGACTCACTGTCAGCTTTAGTAGGTGTCCAAAGCACAGAATCCAGTACTGTTTAAGAAAAGTGAATTTTTCGAAGCTGTTTTACTTTAGAAGCCCTTATGGCTGGCTTCAGTTTTTCTTTTCACAGAGGTAAACTTCTGTGCTTTTGGTCAGCATGACTGTGAACATGAACGTGTTAACATGGAAGAGCCTTTTGTGTGCAAATGTCATCCCTGATACACCCAACAACACCATGGCAGTACGTGCAGCAATGAGTGTGTCTCATGAACTGCACTGTGTAGTTTACTGCAAGGGAGAGGTGTGAACAGAGTGAGAAAACATTCCTGGGTCCCTTCTGAGATATTTCTGAGTCATGCAAGCCCATGTTACTGCGAAGTCCACCACAAGCCAGGCCTAGTGAAGTAATGCAATAGTGAGATCCCAGATCCAACAGAGAACTAAAGCATCATTTTCTCCAGTCCAAATAACTGGGGAAATGTGTTCAGCCAGTCCACACAAAAGCACTGTCTAACACAAAGGCAGTGCTTGCTGCTGAACATCCATATCATTGCTTTGGGCTGTGTAACCTGCATACCTCATACTGCTGGATGCTGATAAGTGGGGATATGAAAAGACCCATCTCCTCTCTATGTTCGCACCTCCAGTGATCCATTCAATGAAATGTCCTTTTTTAGAAGAATCTTGCTAAACAAAGGATCAGTGTTGCCCCAGAGGACCCCAGCAGCACTGCCCACTTGGTGTCACCCAGTTTTAGAAGATAGTTTTTTTGCAAAGAACCATTTTGCATATCACCTAAAATATTGGCAGCATCTTTTCCCAATGTACTTACGACATAGTTTTCCAAAGGAAAAAGAAACCTTTAAAAAACTTGATAGGACAGGGAATAATAATTTTTAAATAAACTGTGATAAAGCCATATTTAAGGTAACCTGGATGTGTTGCAACTTTTTGACAACTATAGTTTTTAGACTATCTCAAGTTGAATTTCTAAAAATTAATATATCCTAGGACATTCCTTGTTTGTAAAAGCAGTGAGCTTTCCCCAGTCCTTTCCCCTGCTTGCACTTTTTTTACATATGTAATAAAGCACATATGGTCACAAAATTTACAGTTATAGCAATTTTCAAAGCCTGGTACTTAGCACCTTTGTGATTACTGCACTCTTTGAAAGAGTGTGTTACAAAACTCTGCATGACAGCCCCAAGTATTTTTATGTTAAAACTTCATGTTGGTATGGGTGTTTATATTGAAATATGGAGCAAAACAGATGTAATTTTTCACAGAGAATATGAGTATTTTCTTTTTCTTTTTCCACATCTTTTGTGTGCTCTGAGAAGTTACACAAGCCTCTTCATGATGATGTGAACTCTTGGAAAAAGAAGGAGGTTCCAGCTGGAACTTGCTTTAGCTAGTAAAAACTGACACCTCAGCTTCGTTTGTTCAAGCCTACGTTGTCTCTCTGTGTATAATGGTAAATCTGGACCAGTTACTGCAAACTCGTTGCTTAGTTAAATAAACCAATAAACAGAAATATGTAGAATAAGTGATTTGATATTAAGTACAGATTTTTTTTTAATGTAAACAAATTGCTGCAGACATGTCTGTTCACATCTGTAAATGATTTGCAAAGGAGACATGAGAGACTGTTTGTGTCTGAGGGAACTCCACTACATTTGATCAAGTTAAGCTAAAGTGATTTGTGCCTATATAACTAAAACTAGCCATTAATAAACCAACAGAAAAATACTGAGGAAATTCAAAGTTTTCTCCCTAAAATGTCCTTTTTCTATACTCACAGAGTCATAAAATTGCATAATACATCTGCAAGTGCACATAATCTCACCATTCAGATTTGCTGTCCACTGTGAGAGAATACATTTTTGAAATCCAGTTCACACCTCTCTCCCTTCCCTTGCCTTTTGTCTTTCATTCAACTAGTTGCATACAAGACTTAGACAACATATTCCATTTTATCTTACTTGGAATAGAAATAGGAAAATCAAAGAAATGGAACATGTTAAGACACTCTCACACTCATCATTTCTATCTGTCCCCCACAAGGTTTTAACTACTTGAACCTGTTGGCAGGTTAAAGTTTTAAATTGGTGATTTCTCATCCTGTTGAAAAGAGAATTTAATATTTATTAAACAATCTGAAAGCCGTAATTTCTATTTAAAAAACTACTAATATTCATATTTGCTGCAAGAATTTAATGGTTAACAAAAAGAGAGAGTCTTGCTTTTTAAAGAAGGAAAGCATGGTTCTGAGGGTAAGACCAGACTGGGCTTCAGGATTCTCCCTTCTCTCCACTTTGTGTTAGTTCAATCACATTGAGTTTTTTGGCAAAGGAAATCTGCACTTCACCAAGTTTGCCATCTGCCAAGTGGAGTTGTATTAATTTCACTTAGGTATTGTTAATTAACTCAGGTTACTCAAGTAGGTGGGGATACTTGCATAAGTAAAAAGCTGTACTGATCTTTCTCCCTTGCTCTGCAAAGGCATCATGTACTAACTACAGTGTCATAGTTTATGTATCTAAGACACCAATGTGATTTCTTCAATCATTAACACAAATCAATAGGAGTGGACCACTGTGCTGAAAGCAATCATGGCTGCGAGCAACTGTGCCTAAATACAGGTGACTCCTATGTCTGTCAGTGCTCTGAAGGATTTCTCATCAATGAGGACCTAAAAACCTGCACACGTAAGTCTTGTGAGAACACCCTTCATTTCAGCTCTCTTGGGAAAGGTTTCTGTTTTCATACAGGGAAGAGGACTCACATTCAGTTTATTCTTACAGTCTGCATTTTAGTAATATTTTAATAATTATTTGAAAACAGAAACAGAAAAAGTATTTAGGACAGAATACTTGTCAAGATAACTGTTAGTCCTCACATATTCAGAAAGGTTTTGGGAGACCTATTTATCCCCAGGTGTTGAGGACAGTTTTTCTGACAGACAAATGTGTCTGACAGATCATCTGGACAGCAGTGTCCCCCAGGCAAACTGCCCCACCTTACCTGGGGCAGGAGGAGAACTGAGAGCCCACACTGAGCTTTTCAATTAGCATGGGAACCCTTAGTAAGTGAGCAGAAGTGTCCTGGCAGCTCTCTGCTCTTTATCTTAAATCTTAAATCTAATGATCATTGAGAATTAATGCAATTTCACAAACAGCTGAATTGCTTCTTTCCCTGGAAAAATAATGTCTAGAAAGGGCCAGAAAAAGAAGAATATTGAGTGCATTTTACCTGTTGTTCTGTCTACTTTTTCCAGATTTTGGAGGTACGTTATTTTTCAGGCTTGTAGGGTGTTGGAGCAGCTCCAGAGTCCATCCTATTTCTTGCTCTCAGGCAACACAGTTTTGAGAGAAGTTGAACTGCAAGTCCTCAGTCACAAAAATTATCTAGAGAAGTAAGGCAAGTCAGCAAAGGCAGTTTACCTTTGTATTTATCCTTGTGTTTGCCTCCATGCTGACTTTTTTACCCCCATCCAATACCTTGACAGATTTTGTTTCTGTAGCTCTCTAGATAGGGGCAGACAGTAGCACGAAAGTATAATTAGTGTACATGTAAAAATAAGAGGGTCTACTAAAAACAATTTTTTAACATACTTATCTATAGTACCACTGAAAATTTAGAAATAGCCAAATAATGGAGTTTTATCAACTTGCAAATGGAAAATCCCTTTTCCTTTGTAGTAACAAGAGATGATTTTTCATTCCTGAGTTATTTTCCTTCAGGCTGTACTTGGAAACCTCTCAGCAGCAGGGTTCAAAAACATTTGGGCAACATTCTTAGGCACAGGGTGTGAGTTTTGGGGCTGTCCTGTACAAGACCAGTAGTAGGACTTTGATTAGTTTTTGTGAGTCCCTTCCAACTCAGGATATTCTGTGATTCTGTGAAAACAGTGCTTTGTGCATAGAAACTGAGCTTTTTTGAATAGCTCCTCTTCTCATAAACTTCTCATATATATTTAGGAAAGGTTTGTCCTATTCCTGAGCTCTAGATGAGATGTTGAAACCTCGAGAACATTTTTAGGCTACCGTGAAGAGAGTTTTGACACTTTGCAATTTCCCAAATGAGCAGTTGAATGGAAGGGATTAGCATTTAGCATACAGCCCTCCTAGTGAGAAAACATCTGGGACATGCTGTCACATACACTGGCTCAAGGATCTAAGAAAGCTATGGGAACACCTGAGTGGTAACCAAATCTGTACTCTGACAACTCATTACAAAAATAAAGTGTGTGTAGCCAGTAGACAGTAGCAAGTGCTGCTTGCAAAGTCCCAGGAGCCTTATGTCTTTATATTACAGAAAATAAACACTTGGGAAATTTGAGATGAAAAGTGGACCATATTTGACTATACTTGTCATTTTCAATTCCTTGTAAAATCTTGAATAGTCCAAGCCAAATCCCACTGACATCTCAGAGATTTTCTTCTTGCTGCCGCAGGAACTGGGTCACATCCACAAGTGAGTTCTGGGGACTGCCACCTTTACTTCAGGCCATTTAGAGACTATTTAAAGAATGTTCACAAGGTAGCTTTTATGTCTTTGCCAGTGTCTTATATGAAATCATTGCCAAAGTATTTTGTTTTGTTTTAATCCACTTTAATCTAATCCGGACATGGATAGCTGTTTAGCTATGTTAAGCACAGAAAAGTATGATTTCTCAACTCTGCTTAAAGCAAACTATGAAAAGTACATCACTAGGAATTCTTTCATTTTATTGAAGCTATTTAATCAGATGAGAAATTGAATTCTTGTTTAAGCAGTTCAGTGCATTTATATTTCCTTGTTTATGTGAATGCAAATACTAGAGATTAAATATAACTGAGTCATTGGTTACATTTTTTAATGATTTTGATTGCTCCTACAGGAGTTGACTATTGTGCTCTAAGTGATCATGGCTGTGAACATTTGTGTGTGAATGGTGATAGATCTTACACTTGTCAGTGTTTTGAAGGATTCAGGCTTCGTAACGATGGGAAAACGTGTAAACGTAAGTTATTATTCAGCAACTCAGAGTCTAATAATATTGCACACATGGAAGAAATCTTTAAGATAGGATTGGATTGCCTAAATGTTGCAGCCCAATGCAATTTTAAATGTTCAAAGATTTCAAGAGGTCGTATTTCCCTTTTGGTATCATATTTGCTAGCAGTATGCTGATATCTTGATATGCTAAGGCACCTAAAATGGTACTGAATGCATACTTTTAGGCACCTGAATCACACCCTAAACATCTATGCCATTTTAAAAGTAGCCCTGAAATTGGACAGCTGTGGATCCAAAACTATCTTCTAAAATTTCAAGGCAAGAATATATAATGTTTTTAAAGTCTTACCCAGAATGAAGCTTGCAGCATTATTGGTGGCAAGTTCATTTTGTCCAGCATGGGATAAGGATGATTGCAAAAGAAATATCATAAATGTATTACAAATTTGACTACATTAAACAGTTAGGATGAGTGAAAGATATCAAGGAAAACATTTTTCTCAACTTTTATAACATCAGTTACTAAGTGATCAAAGAAGAATCATGGATAAGTCTCTGAAAAACTCAAAGGCATTCAGTATTTTGTAACTACAATCCCCATAATATCTAACATCAACATCTGCTGTTAAAAAATGTTTACAGAATAAAAGTTAAAGGCATCCAGATATTGCCATGATGAATGAAAAGCTCCTTATTCTTAGCTGGTGTTTCACAATATCACCCTCTTTTGTTACTCTCTGCAAACAGAGACAAATTCTGCATGTCTCAAAAAGTTAGGATACACTAAAAGTAAGTCAACTTTGAACATACTGCCCTTAACTAAAAAGAATTTATTATATATAAAATTATTCCCAGGTAAAAATGTCTGCAAATCAGTCAACCATGGCTGTGAGCATGTTTGTGTCAATGCTGACAATTCCTACATCTGCAAGTGTCGGGAGGGATTTGTACTGAGAGAAGATGGCAAGACCTGCAGAAGTGAGTGACTGGTATCTATTGAACACTTTTGCATGTACATCAGGCAAAGGAAGGAAAGGGGTATTTTTCACTTCTTACTGGAAAAGAAGCAAAAAACTTCCTTTTGATAGATACATTTCTTTAACATGTTTTTATTCAAAACCTACGTTTGTATCAATCATTCCCAGGACAGGACATCTGCCAATCAGTCAGCCATGGCTGTGAGCATATTTGTGTTAATGAAGGTGACTCCTATGTTTGCAAGTGTCGTGAGGGCTTTTTGCTGAGAGAAGATGGGAAAACATGCAGAAGTAAGTACTCTGAGAATTACTCATAGACTTTTATCTGCAGTGTGTAGGTCTTGTAGGTCTAAGAAGCATTCATACAAATGCAACAGTTTGCTGCCATAAAAAGGAGTAGTCTTCATATGTATAATATAGGAGTAATATATATCTACATATATATATACACATTTAGACCTACCAAATTCTTGTAAGAGACTGAGGACAAAAATAATGTCTTTGAATAGATCAGACTGGCAGACTGGAAACAGAAAATACTGAAAAATGTTCAGGTACCAAGAGGTAAAAGTGTTTGCTGCCTAAAATGTTACCTGTTTATTCCAGTGATATCAGTAGACCTAATGAAAGCTGCTGCTTCTCCTTGAATGACACATTTAACCAAGTATCATCAACTCTTCTCAGATAAAGATATCTGTGGTTCAGTTGACCATGGCTGTGAACATGTTTGTGTTAATGCTGATGAGTCCTACATCTGCCAGTGTTATGAGGGATTTGCTCTAAGGGAAGATGGAAGAACATGCAGAAGTAAGTATCCTTCTCTTTAGTGGAAGATTTTATTAATAATCTGCCCATTTGTAGCTATATTTTAAATATGGCAATCCAATTTTTTTAACAGATAAAGATGTTTGCAATTCTGTTGACCATGGCTGTGAGCATATTTGTGTGAATACTGATAGTTCATACTTTTGCCAGTGCTACGAGGATTTTGTATTGAGGGACGATAAGAAAACATGTAAAAGTAAGTTATTTTAATTTTACTATGTTTTTTATATTCAAACATCTAGAGAATAAACGTATTATTAAAAGGCAGTTCTTCTTATAGGAGATTTTGCCTGACAAAAAGGAGAAAAAATTCTTTATTTACTAGGAGATCACTACTGTTAGTCTTTAAAGTTTTGGAAATGTTCTTGTTCATCAAACTGTAGTAAATAAAATCTAAATTATTCCTAGATAAAGATATCTGCAAATCAATCAGTCATGGCTGTGAACATCTTTGTGTTAATAATGATGATTCATACACTTGCCAATGCCATGATGGATTTGTACTAAGACAAGATGGGAAAACATGCCGAAGTAAGTAGTTTATTAATATGAGAAGAAACGTAAATTTTGTCTTGTTGGAATATTATTCACTGATTCATAATGGCCAGAATGGAATATTTTTGTCTATAGATCATAAGACTTGTGTGAATTAAGTATTATTTGAACTAAAGCTACATTTCAGAAAAATCAGCCAATTTTAAGGTTTGAATGTAGGTTTTGAAATGTGAACTTCATTTCCAAATTAAGTATATTGAGTTTTAATCTTGAGCATAGGATGTTGCTGTATTTTACTCTAATGGGTTGAAGTTCTATTTACCACAGGGCTTTTCTGTCTGTATTCATGCAAGCTCATGACTTAACTTGTTCCTTAATCTCTTAACATGTTCTTTTGTAAATGGTAAGCAAATGAAAATCCTTCAGACTTTTTATGTTTTCTAATCTTTTCATAACTCTCTTCTTGTTCCCATAAAACCTCTGCTATTCATCAGCATCTTTATGGATGCATCACAGTGAAAAAAAAATCTTCTAATAGGAGACACAGGAGGGTCCAGGGCAGAGGAACAATAACCCATCTAATTCTTATTTGAATCTACCTATCTTTTGTTTTTATAATTTATCTTTTGTTTAATCAATTTTTTTAATGAAAGATAGTGTTAATCTCTAACCAAAATGTTCTGCTGCCACTCATGTTCAATTTGTTATCTACCATGATCAAAAGTTGTTTAAATTCTCAGTATTACTGGTGTCCTGTATCCTGTAAGTACAGCCTTCATTCTTTATTTCTAAATGTAGATCTTTAATTCTGGCTATTTTAAAATACATATATATGATTTGCTTTATCCATGAAGATTCATATTACCTTTTATCAGCAGCTAGTTTATATTCATTTGCTGTTCTCTCAAAAGTGGAGTAATATACAAACTTCTTTAGTGATTATTTGTGTTTTGTTCTGGGCTGTCTATAAAAATATTAAGTAGTAGAGAAGCAAGGCAAATTCTTAGAAAGAAAGCTACTTGATTGTTACCCATCTGCAATGGGTTCTGAAGACCTTTCTAGCCAGTGTTAATCCACATAATGTTGATTCTGTAATCTGTTTCCTTAATCAAAATAAATACCAAGACTGCTGTCTTTCTGAATGCTCCATTGTATGAACAGCATAAGCTTTAGGAACCAACCTCATCATCAATTAGAAAAGACATTTATTTAGTTTTTTCAGGATTTATTTTTCTATAACATCAAATTGATTAGTATGAGTCCTCTTTCTTTGATTTTACTCTGACTCAAGTTCCACGTTATCTGTTGCATTATTTTAATTCAGATCTGTGTCAGGCTGACAGGCTCACATCTTTTTAAACACTGGAACCATAGTACTTTTTCCGTGTGTGTGCATACACTGGGAATGGAGAGAGCTCAGTGTTTTGGGGCTTCCTCAGAGTTCTAGGAGTTACTGACAATTAACACTAAGCATCCAAGGTGTTCTTCAGAAACCTCTTTTACAACTCTCTGCTGCAAGTTATCTGGAGTTACTGATTCAAAAACATCTGAGAGTGTTTAGTAGCTGCTGTGTGACCTACTTGACACAGTGTGAAACTCTTCACTCCAACAAGACAATCAGTAATCTATTTCATAAGTTCAGATATTTTATATTTCTGCATTAAGGTTGGCAATTCTACCTTTCTGTCTATTAATTAATAATACATTGTTAGGATGCTTTTTGTACCTAATAGTATTTAAATAATACACTCATAACTACCCTTTTTTGGTTGGCCGTGCACATCTTTGTCCTTTATCTTATTAGTTCAGTGTTTTCAAAATCCTAAAATTTTCACATTGAGTAAATACTGTGAATGTTCCTTTCTTTCAGTAATTTTTAAAATCTTATAGCTGCTTTCAACTTCAATTTCTAGATTTTTTAACTGCCCTGGCCTTCTTTTTAGATTTTGAGACTACATTTTTGGGGGGTGTTTAGTTAAATAACCTTAAATAGTGCAATCATTGACTGTTTTTTATTACTATTATTATTTCCATCCCTGCATCCTAAAATAGCCTGGCTCATATTTGCTTTCAGCTATGTAAAATTTATCCTTAAGTAATAGCCATGTCTGCTGGCAGTTTGTATTTTATTCTGTTTATAAGCAAATGTGTCAGAGTTGTGCGCAGCTGTGTATAAACTGATGCTAATTTTTGATCACGTTATAATTTCTCTTTTATCCACTATGACGGGATCTAGTTTAGATTGCCATGTCTTAAATGCAATTATTTTTGAGTTAGAAGATTGTCTTATGTAGTAGTATTCGGAATTTTTGTTTTGGTAACAGGAGACCCCCCCCCATAAAATTTGGGTCAGGTTGAAGTTCTTCTAAAAATATAAACCTTAAGAGTCAAGTTGAACTTGGCTCTCAGGACTGTTCCACTTTATGTGTAAAGGCAGTTTCCATTAGAAACTGGTGTTTTCTTTTGTGCTGCATGAAGAAAAAAAAAAGGGAATGCTGATAGGTAGCTCCACTTTCTTCTGCACTTTGTCCCCATCTATCCTGTTTGAAAAGGTTTTAACCAACTGGTTTAACATTGCAGTCATAGAAGCCCTTGCATCAATTTTCAGCAATCAAGTTAGATTTTGTTTATCTTCTTAAATAAGTAGTTCCTATTCTTTCAGGTTTTGTTTATGCAGACTCTTGGCACTAATATAAGGATGTTAAGAATTATGATTAAATCATGTCCTGTGGTGTTTTTCTTGGTTTTGTTTTTACCAGCATGAATTTGTGCTAAATGACTGTACTAAATTATTCCCTCCTTTCACTCTTAGTGCTGTTAATGTAAAATCCTCCTCCTCCTTAATCAAGTCAGATTAATCCTAAAGTAGTTTCTTTTCAATTGGAGGTCATCCAAACCATGGAGCTCTGGTCAGATGATAAAGAATTCATACACAATGTAAGCTAAGATGTCCGTCACTTAACTAGACAGAGATTTGCTTTCAGTTTGGAAGTTTCCATCTTTTTTCCTCGTGGGATTAACCCCCCAGTCTTTGTATTTATAAAAAAAGTTTAATTAACAAGCCACATAAACATTATCTAACTATTCCCAGGCAAGGATATTTGCAAATCAGTCGACCATGGCTGTGAACATATGTGTGCTAGTGCTGGTGATTCATTTGTTTGTATGTGCCAGGAGGGATTCCTGCTAAGAGAAGATGGAAAAACTTGCAAAAGTAAGTAGTCTGATATTTATCAATGTACTTTTTATCTCCAGCTCGTGCTTGTGTGGAAATGCTCTAACCAGCAAAAGCTGTCATCTGTTTTCAGATAAAGATCTTTGCAAATCAGTCAACCACAGTTGTGAACATGTTTGTGTTAATTCTGGTGATTCATATACCTGCAAATGCCATGATGGGTTCCTACTGAGAGAAGATGGGAAAACTTGCAGAAGTAAGTAGCACAAGAACTTAATTGGATGAATTACACATAGAATAACGAAGGCCTCTGCTGATGTGTGCTGACAACCAACTCTCCTGTTTGCAGGCAAGGACATTTGCAACTCAGTTGACCATGGCTGTGAACAAGTTTGTGTGAATACTGAAGATTCCTACATCTGCCAGTGTCATGAAAAATTCATACTGAAGGAAGATGGAAAGACATGTAAATGTGAGTAGCCCAAGCTGTAAAAGTTTGTTTTTATTTGAGGCTTTCAAGTGTTGTGGATGTTTGTGATTTCCAACTATTTGGTCTGGTTAAAAAAAGATACCAGCTTTCCCTAACAAGCCTCACCTCACAAACCCCATCTGCTTTTCTCAGATGAGGATGTTTGCAACTCAGTTGACCATGGCTGTGAACATATTTGTGTAAATACTGATGATTCCTATGTCTGCAAGTGTCATGAGGACTTCATACTGAGGGAAGATGGAAAAACGTGCAGGAGTAAGTTATTTAATCTTTGTTTTGTACTTCCTGATCAGTTAGTGAAATACACTATGCAACAGTAGTGTGTTGTTTGTGTCTTTATTATAGAATCAGCTTCATGTAAGTGAGTTCCTTCATGGACAATTATTGCCATTTTTTTAATGTTTTGTGGAAGTTATTTACTTAGCTAACTGTGCTAAATACAATTTTCATTATTCCAAGGTAAAAATGTCTGCAAAACAGTCACCCATGGTTGTGAACATGTCTGTGTTCCAACTGGCGATTCATACATGTGTCAGTGTCACAAGGGATTTATATTGAGGCGAGACAGGAAAACATGCAGGAGTGAGTAGCTGAAAATTTCATGGGGAACGTGTTTTTCAGTCTTAAAAGAAGTAACAGACTTAATTGCACTCAGAGTTTGCTCATGACAGCTTTGTATTTGAAAAATGGTCTAATAAAGGGATTCTCTTAACAATTCTCAGATAAAGACCTGTGTAAATCCATTGACCATGGCTGTGAACATGTGTGCATTAGTAATAACAACTCATACAGCTGTCAGTGCCATGAGGGCTTTGTCTTGCGACAAGATGGGAAAACATGTCGAAGTAAGTAACTCTTTATGTCTGTCAGCCACTCTTCTCTGGCATTGCTACACAAATGAGCAAAGATGTTATACTCCTTTGTCATGTGCTCTTCAGATATCATGTTTGAAGTCTTTGGATTTAGAAAATGTTGAATAGAATACAGATAAATACTTCAATTTGTCCTAGGTAAAGATGTCTGCAAATCAGTTGACCATGGTTGTGAATATGCTTGTGTTATTAATGGTGATTCCTACATCTGCAAATGCCAGGAGGGATATGTACTAAAAGAGGATCAGAAAACATGCAGAAGTAAGTATATTTTATGTAGAAAGCATTTGTTTCTTTGATTTCTAAAATAGATTTACTTAACTTCAAAAAAATTTATATAATCATAGAATGGTCTGGGTTGGAAGGAACCTTATTAAAGATCTAGTTCCATCTCCCTGCTGACGGCAAGGACACCTTACACTAGACCAGTGTCTCCAAGCTCAATTCAACTTGGCTTTGAACACTGCCACAATCTCTCATTTCAAACATGATATAATATTTGAAAGCCCAGAGCATATGTGTGTGGCAGAAAATGTCTCAAACAATTAACTTGATGCTCTCCTAAGCAAAAATCTATCAAAATTGGAGGAGTTATTTTGGTATAGCTTTGAGTACAATAATAATTCTTTTGAAATATGAGGAGAAAGCCAAAGGGGAATCTTATTATCAAGGAATGTGCATTTTAATCAGGTTCATATACTGTGGATCTTTTATCTTTATATACTGTATTTTAAAATACCATTAATTCTATTTGCTTATCTTCCAACATGATATGCATTAATCTCATCATGTCTTAATACTTGGAGGAGAAATTCTACTGGAACTCAGTAAAAACATTTATTCTGCCAAAAATGGATGCCTTGGTTGAGGAGACTGTGATTATCAAAAGAACAGTAACAAGTTCTGGCTGTTCTCAATCCTGACACCACGCACCATGAACTGCTGCCCTTTCTTGACTTTGCAGTAGTATTGAAGTGGTTCTGATGTGTTTATTCATTGCATTTTCATCACCTTAGTTCATGTGAAGTGTGTTTTTCTCAGATGACTGCAGAAAGGCATTCTTGAGCAGTTTTAAAATAGATATTTTTAAAGAAAAGTCCAGGCTTTAAAGCTTAAAATCCCTTATTTGTACATTGACTTGGTAAAAAACATCTCCAGTAATTTCTGCAGAGTAATTTCTGCTGCACCATTCTCTTTTGTGTAGTCCTTACAGCATTCTCCTTGTGCAAAGATCAGAGATGAGTGGAGGTCAAAGTTTATTTGGTCCAGACTAAGAAGCAAATCTTAGATTCCTCTGCATGGCATATTCTCCCTGGAAGCTACATTGACCTAAGAGGAGCTGAGCATCTGTGCTAGCCTTTGTACAAAGCACACTAATCTCTGCCTGCTGAAGGCAATTCCTTTCCAAAACAAAATAACCAACCAAACAAAAAAAAAAATCAAACAAAACAAAACCAACCAACCAAAAAACCCCATACCAGAACAGCCCACGTGGCAGAAGCAGTCTGCAGCTTGGAAGACATTCTCCAATCTCTACATTCCCTGACCTCAGTATTGATGCCCAGTGCCTACAAACTTCTTTGATTTTTGCACGTGCATTTGCCAAAAAGTCTGGGAAATACAAATTTTACAAATTTGCCTATCTTCTGATAAACTCCCAGCCCTAATGGGTAAACCAGAAAAAGTTAATTGCAGCAATACATTAGCCATCTAATTACAAAATTGGTAGACAGTTACAAGCAAAAAAAACCTTAGCTAGCCAATTCTGATTTTCTCAATAATTAAATAGTTTAAAAACTATTTTATAACTCCTGCAACACAAATGTAGCTTCAATGGTTCTCTTTTATGTCTCTCAGTGCTGAAAAATTTGACAAATGCAAAGTTAGCAGGCTTTGCAGGGCTTATCCCTGAAAGAAAATGATGGCAACTGTGTCTATATGCTATGTTCTCCAGTTCTCTCCATTTAAGAGTAATTCTTAACATTTACTGATTGTTGCTGCATTTTTAAGAGTTGTAGTATTCTGCAACACAGAATATGTCTCAGTAAATATTCACTGTGATTATAATTTTGTTAAATTCTCAGTTACAGGCCCACTCTTAGCTTTTAAGGCGTACTGTACACAATATCTTCAGACACATTGGCACTGAAGGATGAGCCAGGAACAGGGTACTTTAGATGATCTCTGAGTTTTTGCCAGGGTATCTGTGTCCCTTTCCCAGCTTCATGGAGTTTTTTCTTGATCTGAACGCTGATGCTCATTTCACAGGATGCACTGAAGGCCCAATTGACCTGGTGTTTGTGATTGATGGATCAAAAAGTCTTGGAGAGGATAATTTTGAAATCGTAAAACAATTTGTCTCAGGAATCTTGGATACACTTGAGATTTCACCCAAAGCTGCTCGAGTTGGTTTGCTTCAGTATTCCACTGAGGTTCGTACAGAGTTTACATTAAAGCAGTTCAGCTCAGCCAAAGACATGAAGAAAGCTGTGTCACAAATGAAATACATGGGCCGAGGTTCCATGACAGGCCTGGCACTGAGGCAAATGTCTGAGAGAAGCTTCACAGAAACTGAAGGAGCAAGGCCATTTTCAGCAAACGTCCCTCGAATCTCCATTGTGTTTACGGATGGACGAGCCCAGGATGAAGTCTCTGAGTGGGCTACGAGAGCAAAGCAACGTGGTAAGTGGAGGTGTTTTGGGTGTCTCATTCTAAAAGGCAAATATTGGTAGAAATAAGATGTAATAACAGTTTGGATGTGCTGCAGTGTGTGCTAATCAAGTGTTTGCCACAGCAGTCTGGCCACTACAATGACCACTGTTCTGCACAGCAGATCTTTGTGTTCACAGCATCAGATGTTTGTGTTCACAAAGGCTTTTGCTGCATCATCCCCAGAGCAGGACCCATGGGGAGTGTCTCACCACAGCTTTGGTGCCACCCACCTACATGCCCTGAGTGCCTTGAATATCCACTAAGGGTAGACATTTGATACAGAGACCTGGGAACCTAACAAAAATTCTAGGAAAACAATAAAAGAAACCCCAAACTGTCTCTTCAAAATACAGAAGTCTACTCTTGTGAGAAATACTATATCAATAATTTGCTATATTTTTGTTTACAGGTATATTCTTTATTTTCAACCAGTTTTATAGTGCTAATGGTGTTCTGGAAGGAAGATGACTCTTTCTAAAAGAATATAGCTGTAGTGGTGTCTATCTTACTGTTTCTACTTGCCTATATGCTGAAATGTGACTGAAAAGTGGTGATTTTTAATTTCTAATATGTCTGGGCAGAAATCATCTTCTAGGACACCTGTACCACAAATCAGAAACTTTCCACCTATTTAGCAGAGTCAGTTGACTCTGAAAATTTTCAAAACTTGTCAAGAAAAAAAAGATCCTTTTTTTTTTTTGCAAAACTTTTTTAAAATTTTATTTTATGAGAAACTACTTTAAGAACCATGGCTGATGGGCCACAACACATAGAAAATACCCACATTTTAAAAGATTCTGCACATCTTTTTTCTGTGCTTGTTTTATTGATTTGACCTATCAGTCAGAATTTAATACATGATTAGTAGAGCATGGATCAGGAACAATACCTCTCTGCAAGGAGAAAAGGGAAAAACCTCCAAGCATATGAGAAGGGCATGTGCTAACAAGTGCCATTACAATCAAGGATAAAGTGGCTTTTAAAATAATTTAAAAAAAACCCATTTACAGGATTACTAGTGAGATGTGTGAAACCACATGGAGGATTTACAGAAGAATGAAAGAAGTACAAGCCAACTTTCTTACTTGCTGAATGAAACCTCAGCTCTGGACTGCTTACACTGACTCTGCAATGCTTCAAGCCAAACCCATCCCCTGTAATTCCAGCATAGCCAATAGAGTAATGCTCAATATGAAATGGACCTTGAATACTTTATCACTGATATCCCCAAGTCTTTAAATAGCAACAAACTTTCAGCATGACTGGTGCATTCATTAAATTGAATCAGCTTCTGGTGAACATTTTCCTTTCCTGGCTAAAGTGCAATGGTAGGCACATTCCTGAACAAAAGTAAGGAGATACTTATGTTAAAAGTTAAAAACTTGGAAAATGCATATTTTGTGATATTATCAGGCCCATGAGTCTTCAGCAAAAAGGTGAAAAGTTGTGATTAAGTGTGCAGCAGTTATTACCCTATGTTAAATAAAGATATCAAATCTCCTTATCCCAAGTTTTATCTGAAACCATCAGAGAAGGCGGCTTCTTCTCTTGAATCATTTAAAAGAGCTGTGAAGTTCATAGCTGTGCTATGATTCACAAAATCAGTACTAGTTATGGACACTTTCTAAGCCAGAATTGATGTAAAGAGAAATGTTGTATCAGATCATATGCTCATGAGCATAAAAAATAACTGCTGAAAAAGAGGTTATTGAAGATCTCTGTGTTTTGTAGTTACTACTTGCTTAAAATTTTATCTGGTGTGAGAGCTCTGAACCACTTCCTCCTTCCCTGATTTCAGAGTTAAGAAAACTACATCCTCACTTAGCCTCTCCCTGGCACCTCTGCTCTGGAAATACTTGTCCTGAACATCCCTGTTGTAAGGCTCTTTCTTTCCTAGCCCCACACATTGTTTGTTTTCCCATTCTTACCCTCCTAAGAGGGTCTTCCAGCCTGTTAGTGCCCCTTAGAGAGCAAGAATCAAGTCTCAACGTGCTCTGAGGATTTCAGTGAAACACTTAAGTATTTTTCTGAAAAATTACTGCCATCTTTAATTTTTTAAAATGTAACAGGTTTTCCCATCAGTTGCACTGCATATACCCTACAGACACACAACCTAGGGACTTGCAGTGCAATTGTGAGGCTGCTCTGTGGGATTCCTTTGGACTGTTTGTAATTCTCTTTCTGGGAGCATTTTCTATCAGTAGTGGCCAAGCAAGTGTCATCTCTGTAATACAAAAACTGTATGTCAAATTACAGCGAATGAGAGTTCCTACAAATCTCCCAGTAATTACAGCACATTAAGCCTCTTCACTGATTTTGAAGTTATGTAGAATATACATTTCTTGGGCTTTCCCTTTCTCTTATATTTTCCTTTCATGGACAGACAAGTGCTTAGAATTAGAACTGCTGAAATAATAAGTATGTGCAATTTCTTTTGAATCCAGGTATAATCATCTATGCCATTGGAATAGGAAAAGCAATTGAGGAAGAACTGCTGGAAATTGCTTCTGAGCCATCATATAAACATCTCTTCTATGCTGAGGATTTCACAGCTCTTGAAGACATAAGTGAAGAGCTGAGAGCCCAAATCTGTGAAGGTAACAAAATTCCATTTTCCTTGAGATAGAAGTAAATGTTTACAGGTGTTTTGCCTTTTGGGTTTTTCTGCCCATTAATACATGAAGAATAGATACTGTTAATCTATCACTGGGTAAATGTATTAGTAATTATCTTGCCTTTATTTTCATAAAGGTTGCATAAGATGTACAGTTCTATGCCTAGATGAATCAATTGTTTCTTCTCTTTTCTGTTTCTATAGTTAAGTCAGCCATGCAGTGAACCCCCCTCCACCATATAAACATGATCTATTTCATTAGGAATCTAGGAAAATAATCAGGGATTTGTAATACCTTAATGAGAATTAAAGAAAATTTCTTTAATTCTCATTAAGGTATTACAAATCCCTGATTATTTTCCTAGATTCCTAAACCTAAACCATAGGTTTAGGTTGTTAAAAACCTAAACCATAGCAAATAAATCATCAAGAGCTGTTGTGTGTATTTGTAGAAGACTAAAAATAGTTAGTTGAACATATATTCACAGATACAAAGAGTGGATTTCAGTTATGCATAAGCTCTGAGTTTTGCTACACAAATGTGGAAGGTTTGTTTCAGAAAACATGCTTCTTCACTCTGGAACAAACAGCTTGTATATAAACATTCCCAGATGAAGTTTTGCAAGGGGAATGGGGAATCTGAGCTGGGATGAAAGCTATTCAGCCAGAGAAAGGACTGCATGTCTCTCCCACTTACACATTCCCAAGACTCAGTATTTTTTGTACATTCAAACTGGTACCTGGAGCAAAATTCAGAAACAACACATGAAATTATGTAGTCATAGGACTAGAATTGTGCAAGATTATTTAATTATCACTAGCTTTTATCTGGTTGTTTTTGCCTTGAAATTAAATGCAAACAGGTCTTGCTCTTTTTTTTTTTTAACTTTACTGTATAAAATTAGCTGCAGGACATTCCTTTATACAGATCTCAAGGAAGAGTCTGTAAAAAAGACTGGGGATATTTCTTAGCTTGCATACACTTAGTCTTTCAGTCCTAAGAAGTCCTAATTTCATCTTTCTGAAGTACTAAATAATGTAACATAAAACCAAGTCAATTCAATTAACCTTATTGGGCAGATAGTATTCCAGTGACAGCATGTCATCTTAAAAGCTTTTGGAGATGCTGAAGCCAAAATTATCAGGCAGCCAGCACAATAATTCTCACTGATTAGCAAAACCCAGTGCAATAATTCTCACTGATCAGCAAACCCCAGAGCTCAGTGATGGAAATGCATCCTTCAGGAACCCACAGCAGTGGTTAGCAACCACCAATTTTTTTTTCCCTTTTAACAATATTATTTACAATATGAAAAAATAAGTAAATCCTGCCCCTTTGTGGCAGCTCCTTGTCTACACCTCTGGTAACTGGGTAGCACTGGCGCCTCTGTCCTCTCCCTCTCTCAACAACAGGCAGTGAATGCCTCACACCTGTGAACTGACTGACCCAGCCTTGTTTTTCTGGACACTCCAGGACTACCTCTTACTCATCAACTCACTCCACCAGAAATTCTGCCTCCAGACCTGTTACACAATCTGACAGTTCCTTTTTTATACCTTCTGTTGTCTACAGCAATTTTTCTCTTCCTTTGCAATAGCAATGATATTCATCTTTACTCCAGCCTTGGTCCTTAGCTGAGGTCTTCTGGGGCTGCAGCCTGTGAGGACAGTGGGATATCCTGTGAACTTCCTGGACTCCACTGACAGAGCCTCTCATCCATAGTCACAGCTGTGGATACACTGCATGTTTCAAACTACAGCAGAAGCCCTCCAAATATTTTTGGGGGAGTAAGGCTTTTTTCTTTTATTCTGCAAGAAAGCATCTGCCTTTTAGAATAGCTGCTGATTACTATTAATTATTCTTGATGACTAGTAGTAAAGGCAAAAAAAAAAAAAGGAGGGTTTTTTTTTCTCTTGCCTCTTATTAAGAGGAATTCAATTGGAAGGTTCCCATTCATTGCCTTGGTTAATGTTCATTTCTCATCTGACTGGAAGCACTAACGAGGCTTCAGCAATGTCATACATAATACACCCTCATATGATTGCAGCCTCACCCCTGTTCTGAGCATGTGCATTATAGGAGCTTTTAATTACATGGTCATACACTATTTTTGTCCCAAGACCCCAGCCCTGATCAGATGACAGTACTCAGCAGCCAGCTGGTTAACATTCTGTTCTTCCAAACTGTGGATCGTTATCAGTTCAGCAAATATTCAGACATTGCTGCTGCTGACATTTTCTCACAGCCTCTTCCTAACAAATCCCTATGTTTTGTTACAGAACAAACACTAAAAACTAACATCCAGCTTCAGCATTGTTCCCCAACAAATTTATTAATTGCACAGACTTCACCAAGGGATTCAGGGTGATCAGCCTCTGTCACTAGTTGTGTGTTTATTCAGCTTCACAGAGGCAAAAACCCCAGAAATCTTAGAGCCCCAACCAGTTTCTGAAGCCTGAAGTTTCTGAAATGCCCAATTCCCATCCCAAACTGGACACCTGCCACACCTCTGCAAGTGCATCTGTCTTTCTTTCTGTCCCTAATTACATGTCCATACCAGCCCTGTATCCAAAGCTCAAACGTTTCAGGTCTGTTCCTCTGCCCTTCCTAAACAACCCCCTCATTAGCTTGCAGCTCCTGAACTTCTAGTGCAAGTCATTACCCAGGGTCAAATACTCAAGATTCATCCTACCTGCTCCATCTCTCCTGCAACAGAAATCTTCACCGTCCTTGTTCCCACTTGATCATTCTTCAGCTAGACTCTGCTTCTAGTGTGTTTCATTCCCTTGTCTCATTTCATACCTCTCTGCCCTGAAGTCTTCTCCAAAATCTGAGTTCCTTCCAGCAGCTGGTTCCCATGCAGACTGAGATATCTGTATCTCTCTATATAAATATTGTAGTTCTGCCTGATCTCTGGTCTTCTTATTCAACCACTCATCTGTTCTTCCCTGATATTCATGCTCAGTAATTCCAGTCTCCACTCAAGAGGGCCTCATCTCCTTCTCAGTGCAATTTAGCATAGCTGTGTGTTATTGCTCATCTGTCAAAACTGACTAAACCAGCAGGGACCCCTGTAGTTATAGCAAACGTGGATGTCACAGAAGCATCTTCCACCTCCCTACTGCATCTTCATGGCATATCAGGCGAGTTTGCACTGGCACCTTTTACCCCCATGCACTCACTTTCAGGGAAGGAGCTCTGGTTCCAGAGGAGGGAGTGTGTCCCAGATGTTCCATCCACCCAGACATCATGCTCACGTTGTTAAATACGTGCTCTTCAGCTCATCTGGGCCATGAAGGGCTCCAGAGTCAGTCGGAGGTGAAGTGTTCATTTCCTAAAGGATCCCTTCCTAGGGAATCGCAGCTGCCTCCACACTTCCCTCCTGCGGCAGGAAAGGGGCAGGGCACGGCTGAGGTTTCTGTTCCCTCTCAATCTCGCGACTAAAAAGATCGGGGGGTGGACTCTGAAATCAATCCTTACATATTAAAGGCTGAGCCTCATGAATTAGAAATGTAATTTGCTTATAACAGTAGTGTATCAAATCGACTCTGCTGTGCCCTTCTCACCTAAAAACCAACTCCCTGATCAGTGTTTCCCATTATAAAGAAGAAAACTGAAAGACAGTAAGAAACTTTTTCTTTCTCCAAGCAGTTCTTACTCAGTACACCCAAAAGGATGATGGTCGATAATGAAATATGAAAGAATTTCCACTGTAGGACACAAAGTAGATTGCTGTCATTTCAGATTGCTTCACTATTATTAAATAATCACTTCTGGTTTTGGAAGAGTTCCTCTGATAGTCTGAGTTGAAGGGCAAGTCCTGGAGTTTCCACCAACACTGGACCTCTTCTAAATTGCACAGGTATGAGGCATTCTCCACGTGTTATGAGAGACAAACACCAAGTTAATGGCAAGAAACATCTCCAATTCTAGGGAATGTGAACATTTTTATTGCTCCTTTTGTGATATCATTTCCTTTGGCAATTTTTATCTACCAGCCTTGAAAGAGTCACCTCATCAGCAGGATGCATCATCTGGGAGGCTTCATAAGACTGGTCCACAGCCTTCAGGTTGGCTGTTTTAACTCAAGTATCCTGTCCTGCTGCCTCTTCATGCTGCCTTCTGTAGAGAACTCTCACAGCTCAGCTAAAATGGTTCATCCCATGTCCCTGCCTCCTCACCCCTCCAAGTCACCCTCCTTTCTGCAAGGCGAAAAATGGCGATTCACTGTAACAAAAGCATGGCTGCGTGCTTCTCACACCATTCAAATGAAATACTTCATGGGGAAACTTGTATTTCAACACTGTGCTTGACACCTTAAGCATGTTCAGCTTTCAGTCTCTAGTTTCTCACAGGGACCTTCACAATTCCCTTTCGGTTCTGCAACACAGTCAGTACATCCTAACAACTTGGTTCCTTCACATCTTTGTATCCTTAGTCCTTTCCTTGAATGAGATTACTTACTAATTAAGGAGAACTCCGTGCATGTGAGTAGAAAAAAAACCCTATAATTTAGTGGGTCTGATTTCTAGACTTTTTGGGGGTTTCCTGCAGGACCTGAATCAACCACAATAGCCATCACAGATGTCATTGACTGTCCACATCTTGCAGTACACCACAAGTATCTTTTTGAAGACAGTCACATTCACTCAACAACAGGTAATCAGGTTACCTTTGTGTAGAGTAACCCAGACTATTCTCTGAATGTACAGGATACACACTATGTACTGCTTTCCAGTATTGACAGAATCTGCCTTGGGGCAATCCTTTGGATGCTGACCTGTTTTGAGAGCAGGAAGCTGTATTAAACTTGCTCTGCATTTATGATTCCTTGTCATTTCCTCCCTGTCCTATTCAATTTATTCAGCATTTAGCCTATGCTTAAGTGTTTCTGTTTTTCAGCAAAAGCTTCAAAAGATAACGACCAGTGCAAATGTGAAAACCTTGTGACATTCCAGAACTATGCAACCAGTGAAGTAAGAAAACTCACCCAGCGACATATCCTTTCAGAGTAACTGTTTCTTACAGGTAAGATAAGAAAGGCAGGTTAAAACAATCTAATTTTTTTTTGCAACAAGTCTAAACTGCCTCCATAGTTAAAATCAGTTTATTGTAATGAAAATCTAAACTACATAATAGTTTCCAAGAAGCAAGGCCTTTAGGACTTTTAATCTGCTTCTTCACAGAAGAGACTAAAATATTAATAAGGATCTTGAATTTTAATAACCCCTACCAGTAAGACATCACCAGGGATAGCAAAGAAACAACTGGTCAAATTCAAGACAAACACACTTTGCTTTGGATTACTTCAGATGGTACTAAAACAGCATTTACTGTGTCTCCCTTCTGAACTGCATGGTGAGGCACCAGATGCAGTGAGTCATTTAAAACCATCCTCTAGATGAAAAGGAAATCGGAGGTTAATTGGTTCATTTTGCGCTAAAAAGAAATGCAGATAAAACTTAGCGAGGTAGCTTTCTTCCCCCCAGTTAGTCTGTTTTTTTCAAGGAAGCTGTTAGTGCAGCAGCTTTTACACTACCTCTGTCATCCACATCTCAGGAAACAGCAGCAGCAAACTGGCAATACAACTCATCACGCAGTATTTATGCATCAGTTGCTCTGTTCTTCATGAAAACTGCTTCTGATCAAATAAACAGCAAGAAGACATCCCATCCTCTGCTTGAGTTCTGTAACTGCACAAGAGCAGTAAGCACTTATTCTCTGCACAGAAAAGTGCAGTGACACCAACAGCTTGTAACTGTGTGCCTCCTAGGCAGGAACAGCTTCAGGCTGTGAACAGCCTATCCAGAAGAAGGCAAGAGCCCTCAGTGGCTGGTAACCTGATGCAGAACACTGCCTACCAGTTCAGACCTTCCCTGCAGCAGCCAGCTTCTCTCTCACCTTCCCAAATGAATCCTTTGGCAGACACTTCAAGGAATTACGTTCTAACACTTAATTACTCGATGCAAAGCATGTGTAATTCTCCTCTCATGAAGGAGGAGAAAACCATCATGTAAGGTTATTGCTAAGTTTCAAATGCTTATCAATATACATCTGACAGGACTTCTACAAATTACTCTAGAGAAAGATTTCTAGGTCATTACCCACATCATGAAGTGTTATATGTCATGCTGCATTCCAACCTGCAGGCTGACATGAAAGGACCAATTCTTGTCCCTTCAGAAGCTCTCTACTGCAGTCTCCTGCAGCTGGGCTATAAGGAACTCTGAGCTCACTCAGAATCAACGAACTTAGTTGCTAAGCTCAAAAGCTTAGACATGGGCATTTTTGCCCTACGATTTGAGCAGGCAACTCTGTGATTTTTACTCCAAGGACTCAAGGTGATGGAAAACCTGTCAACACTGAACTTAGGACTAGGAATTTTGGTAAGAACAATGCTAAGCACTTCCTCAGAGCACTGTGCAACCACTGCTTTGAACCGAGTATGAACCATCCATTTCATCTTTATTAGAAACCTTATTTCTCTGTCTTATCTCAAGAGCAGCTTAGGTATGAGATGATACACTAGTTCTTGATAACTGCAGACTGCTGGCTAGTCCTCATCCAGAGATCTGGGGGGTGAGGAAGAACTGGCTGCAAAAGCTCGTGTTACACAATACAAATTTAGAGGGACCAGTCCAAGCTGTTTTGTGTCCAGCTGCATTAACTGCTATCAGTAGTTGAGGGCAGTTTCACTGCTTGAACTTCGCCTCTGTGAACACTTGAGAAGTAAGGCTGTTGAAGAGAATGCAGTTCACATAGTGCTTGTATGCACAGATTAATCCTTGGTGAAGCAGCCAGGTGAGAAATTACCAAATCCAACATCCAGGCAGACTGGACACCCACAGAAGCAGGATACCCACTCTTGCACTTAACTAGCAAAAGAGATTCTCCTGCTCTCCCCCCTGCTCCTCAATAGGGGGACAAGTGGCTGTTCTGGCCAAACTCAAGAGGCCAAATTCAGCTTGCCTGAATTAGGGCCCATCTGCCTTAATTCCTAACAGCAATGTGTCAAAGATCCCAACTTATATGCCCAGTTCTCCATCTTTCCTTGTGCAAGACATTAAAATGTTGAAATCAAGACCCTAGTCAAACAAGCAAGGAGTGGGGTGCAGCAAATTCATCCTTCTGAGGTAGATCTCAGTGCCTTCAGTTCTCTCTTGATGCTAGACCTCCTCTTCCTCTGCTTCCCCTAGCTGCAGCCTTTCCATGGCACTCAGAGAGAGGTGCTGAAGTCAACAGTACTGGTCCAACCTCTTCCTGCATGAGGCAGCATTCCTGCCAACTGGAAGTGCTCATCTGGAAAGGGATGCTGTACAATACTTTGCATTGCCACAGCTTCTTACTGTAAACAGAACCAGACCTAGATCCCATGGAGTTTCTTGTGCTCTATTCCACATTTGTGTGGAAACCACTGTCACAAGTGTGAACAGGAACAGATTATGAGGAACATTCTTACTGAGGTCTCAGAGCCCTGTAGTTTTATAATCTACTTATTGTTAGTTACATGCAGTTTTCCATACGATTAAATGACATATTTTTTAAACAGCATTAGCTAGATAAATATTTACCCTCCCTTTAAAATAGAGAAAAGCAATCAATTTTCGAACCAGCCTTTTTTATATACTGCAGTCTGAACTCCATGTCAAGGTATGCCTGTAAAGAAATGGGGCTTCACACAGCTTTCTCAACTCAGCTGATCCAATCAGAACAAGAAAATACAGGGGAATATTGTATGAGAAACTACTGGGAGTCAAAGAGGAGAAACAAGACAATGTTTACAGACCATAGCAATAGGCAGCTGACTTTTTCTATTAATGCATCCCATCAGTAGCTCTCTTTCCTTAACTTTTATCCACTGGAAGAAATGACAAAGAGAATGGAAGACTTGGAAAACAGGCTAAAATACTGATCAGAATTTTTAAGTGTATGCTACACTGTATATTTATACATACAAACTTGTCAGAGCTATTTTCTTAAACTGGTTCAAAGTAAAATAACAAACCTTTGTGTCTGAAGTTGAAAAGAGTATTTTGGATCCCTGCATTCATATGCCATGAGTTGTCTTGCATTGATTGCAGATAAGAAATGTTGAAAATTTTATATAAACGGTTTAGTAACTAGCCAAAGTTCTAATTAAGCAGAACAACTGAAATAAGCTATGCAAAATAATAAAATGCTGTTATTTTTTGAAGTGAAACCTCCATGTTTTGAAGTATTTTTAGGGTATGAATTTATTTGGCTTGCTTTTCTGTATTTCCCTCCTCACTCTCAGTATTTTAAGCACACAGTCTGTGTGTGTATATATTTAGCTCTATGTATACATACATACATAGAACAAGTGGGACAGCATTCACAGCCATTAGGCTTGACTTGGATTCTTCATCAAGAGTAACTACTGAAATCAGCAGGAAGTAAGAATATAAATTTACACATTTTTGTTTAAACTGTGATTAAAGTACATGCTTGAAGTGGGAAGTCTGCTGGATTATTAGGACAGAACAGTCTGAAGTTTCAGTAACTTTTCATGTCCAGACTATCCAACATCTCCCTGCTGTCCTTTGGTCGGTATCCACTGATTCTCTAGCTTTCCTGAATGCAAACAGTAAATTAATTCTGAAAGCATTATTTGGTCAATTCAGCTAGCTGCACACCTGTGAACACTAAAACACACACAAAACCAGCAAATTCCTTCTATTCTGGCCACCTGAAGTCTCACTCCCTTCCCTTGGCTGCAATTCATCCAGATTTGTGGTTTAACAGGAAAAGACACCAGCGCTTCCTCCTTTGCTTTGACATACACTGAGTTTGCCTCTTGACTATCTCCAGATGGAAACAGACAACTTCATCCATGTTATAACAGAAGTAGCTGCAGCAGGACTTAAGTGATTAAGTGATCTGATGAGTGTACATGGATACACAACAGCAAGCTTGGAGAGATACCTTGTGCTTTGGCATACTTTGGAATTCTGCAAGGTGACAGGTATATTCTGCTTTTCATGTGGTGTTTTACCATGTCAGAAAAATCACTGGCACCACAATTAACAATTCCTAGTAATAAGGAACATCCTGCAGTCATGGTCTCACACAAAATAGGCACAAATCCTCAAGATACTGACATTCTCAGCAATTGTGACTTGAGACACCAGCTCATCTGTCTCCAGTATCTTCAGAAAACAAACAAACAAACAAACAGGCTGCTGATTTAAAAACAGCTTTGTGAAGTTAACTGGTATCTTACTGAAAGCATATGTTACACATCTAGAAGCTATATATCCTGTTTGCCCTTTTACAGAGATGTATTCTTGGAAGGAAAAGACAAAGGGAATCATGCACATTAGTACTTGATTCACTTGGTAAAAATAGTGTGAATTATTTTAATGTAAATAAACCCTTTAGGATCCCCCACCAATATCCCAAATTTGCTGCTGTCCCTCACCTTATGCCTTGTGTTTGCATTAGCACTCCAAAAGCAAACACTAAGGAAGCCCTAAGGAAGTTGGGATTTGGCACCTCACTTGACATGATCCAAGCCTTCATCTGCTTACCTCTAAAGATCCACAACTCCTACACAAAGGAAGGCAAATTTTGCCATGTGAAGGTCATTTCTAACAGAACAGAAAACACAGCAGTGGTAATGAGTCTTCATTTATATAGTTTGTTCCCTAAAACCAACAAAGGTATAATACAAATTTTTCTTAAAAGAGATCTGTAACCAGTTTTATTGTAGACATAAACACCTTTACAGCATTTACTTCTCACTGGTTTGTTCTGGCATGCTTCTAATGATGTCAGAGTCACCTGCAAAACAAAAATGTATTGTTACAAGAGAACCCACAGACACGTTTTTAGGAATAAATATAAGAAAAACCCCCACCCATAAAAACACCACAGGGATTCTAGAAAAAAGCAACTTAAAAGCAGCACAGACAGTCTGCTGAGGAAAAAAAGCAAGTAATTTTGATGGATTGCTAAAAAGTACTTGTAACTGTGTTTTTCTAATCCAAATACAGTATTTTCCAGTAATTAGGCACCTGTCACCAGCATTTACAAAGCCAGTACTAGAACAACAATCCAGTCCTGGAGGACACAATGCATAGTTTTACTGTAGCGAATGTCTAGCCTCCCCTGATCACAGAAATATCAGGACAGCGAGAATATTCGCATTGTAGCCACAGAGCATTAGGGTTTCCTTCCAGCTCCACCCAAACCCAAACCTGAAAGTGACACTTTGAAAATTAAGTTTACAGCTACTATTTGAATACAAGCAAGCTCAGTAAAGTTTCCTGAAGAAGTAGGAAATTCAAATCATTGTGACTTGGGGAACAGTTATGACTTGGTTAACGTTCCCACAGAAATCATTAAGCCCACATGTATGCATTCTGGTCAACAAACAGAACAAAGGATTGATGCTTCTCTTACAACCTTCTGGAAAGAAGATGGCAAGTCACCTACTGAGCACTGTATCTAAAGAATTTGAGGAACTCTCTGGGACAAAGACTACTACCAAACCATAGTAATTACATACAGACTTACATTTTAAAAATGAAATGTTTAATATAATTTTCATTCCCTTGATGGGTATCTATCTGCCTATTGGTTATTTTTCTATATATTATTTTGGGAAGCAGGAGAAGTCACAGTCCTTTGTCTTAGATTAAGAACAGTCAAACAGGGCTGTTGAAACGGTATGTTGTACAAGCTCATGTCCTAGCTGATGGGTTCAGAAATAGGTCCCATTCAATTGCTTCCCAGACACTGAAATCTTCCTACAGACTGACAAGTAGAAAAAATGCTCACAGGGCTCCTCAGCGGTAAGAGCTATGTGCAAGAGAAGCAGCAGTCCTTCCAGGTTCTAAGAACCTAGGACTCATAAAAAAAGAACAGGATTTGGGTCAGAGGAAATTTTAAGTGTTAAACCTGATGGAAAAAGGCAGCAAAGTGTGTCATCACTCCTGCTCATTCCTTGCTCAGTGCTGCTATGCACAGGAGAAGGGAGGATCCCCAGACACCTCCTCATATGGTCCCTGCACTGCAGGAGGGCATTACCTGGGTCGATGATGGCCAGTGTGCACACTCTGTAGTATTTGCCACATGCTGTGCCCAGTTCAATGTTGTTCCCACTATAATGATGGACACCAGTCTTGGCGAGCATAGCGTAGTACTCAATCTCTGATTTTCTGGAATCCAAAAACTGGGTGTTAACAGGACCCACAAACAGTTCTGACCGACTGCAATACAGAGCGTAGCTTTATCTCCTACCACACTTAGACCTTGAGACACTTTTCCTTCCCACCCAGAGGGAAGGAAACAGCTGTTCCTTGCAATGCAAAATCACCCCAGGTCTGCGGCTCAGGAACTTTTATTTAGATGTCTGCCAAAGGTTTGAAACAACAAACCCTTCAGGCTGCTCCTACACGCGCTCATTTATACATGGTAGAAAGTTTTAGCATTTGCAGACCTCTAAAGGCCACAGGAGCTGTGCCAAAGTGCATAAACTGAGAGTAAATGTTGATGCCCAGTGGTGGCCAGATGCTGAACAGAGAGACACAGCTGTTGCTGAGAAAGGACTGTTGTTTTAATTTAGAACAAAATGTCCATCTATACTGCCTTCTCTTCTGACTTTCACGAGGAGAGCCTAGCAGTCAATACTGTTTCCCAAGCACTTTTGGGATCCCCACCAACACTGGGGATTGCTGCCTGCTGTAACAGTCCTACTGTTTCTCAGGTATCTGATTTCTGGGTTTCTCGTTTATGTTTTCTTGAGATTGTCAGTATTTCTCGACAACAAAAAGGGTCCAGATATTTAATGAGGAAAACGTTGAGACTACATTCTCAAAAGAGCAGTTTCACTGGTCAGGACCCCAAATTTATAACTAACTTGGATGGCAAATTTTGTGTGCTTCAAATATTTCAAAACAACTATCAGTTTTCCTAGCTGTAAAATTATTTTCCAATACACTACTTTGGAAAAACATGGGAATTCAGCCCCATTACACTCTTAGTGAATGCTATCAAGTGT
>JAHLSL010000021.1:4733727-4756838 GCA_025920805.1 Petroica traversi | reverse complement strand
TTCGAAACTGGTGTTTCTTGTGAATGAATGCCTAAGTCCCTTCCGTTCCGCTCCGCACGATTTTTCTGTTCGTTTAATTTCCAGACAGGTCTGCTGTTGGTCCTTTTGTGTAGTACCTTCTCAGTCTAGTGCCCTTTCTTCCCCCCTTTATAAGAATAGTGAACTAGCAATACCTGACCCCACTATCCTCCCTTTTTCTTACAAAATCCACCCCGACATAGTGTGCAGACTCGGCAATGATCCTGTGGCTTTAATTGGCTCAAGTCACAGCAGACTTTTTGTGAGCAAGGTATATTTGTAGGATGTTCCATAAGAATATTCTTACTATTCAGTGGAAGCAAAACAAAACTTTCTTTCCATGTTAATCATATTAAGCTGTTTGCTCCAATAAAAGTTTGGAAACTTTTGTAAGAACCTGAATGTTGCAGTTGCAGGAACTGGCCTCTCCAGAAAGAGACATCTTGAGGGCAGATGCATAAAAGCTGTTTGCATTTCATTTTATTGCATTTCTTTCCTATATTGCTGAGTTATGATCTATTGTTGTTAATCTGCCTTCAGCGTCCATGGTTTTTGTAGGGGTTTATATTCTGTGTGTTGGTTTATGGTGCTGTGACTGCAGAGAGGAGAGCAGGTTGTTTGGGCTGAGCGCTGTCTGTGCCACTACAGAGCCAGCACATCTACAAACCGAGGAGCCCTGCTGAGAGCATCAGCAGAAACCTCTTTATGCTGTCCCTGCTGCCTCGTTCACCTGCTCAGTGTACCAATTCCTCTGCCTTTCCACCCTCCACTGAAAGAAACCTGCACAGGAACACTGAAGGGCTCAAGGAAACAGCAGAAGCAATTTATTCTGAGTATTTTTAGTATTCTGTATGAAGGCATGTTCATGGCAGGATAGGTCATGAAATATACTAAATACATTCACTAATGTCATGGTAAGGATGAAGTGCAGTTTGCAATTACAGCTGAAAGTTCTGCATTAATTCGGCAATTACTAACCAGGTATATTAACAATTCTATAATTTACTTTAACAAGAGAAGATAATTTGAAAAAAACTTCTTTAAGTGCCTAACTAGAGGAAAATGTACTTAATTTCCTTCTGTTGATGTGTACCTCACAAAACTTTGAGGCTTTTCCAAAAGGAAAGAAAGAAGGCAAATGGAAAATACTGTAGCCATGGCCCATTTACATTCACTGTATTTTTCTTTGTTTCTCCAGCTGAAATAGTCTATAGCAGGGAAAATTAAAATTTTAAATTTAAAAATAAAACAAAACTAGAAGGAATCCTAGGAATGCTGACTGCCACATGATGTTAATTTTTCTTGGGGATAAAGGTATTGAACAGATTACTGAGAGGATTTATTTTTTCCATATTAGGGAATTCTTTGCATTTCAGATGAGAGCAGAGGAATGCTTCCAGGGTTTCCAGCAGTGCAGATCTTGTGTTGCATGGCAGTATTTTATAATCCAATTTATACAAAACATTTTGATGTAGAAAGGGCTAGCTGCAAGTTACAGGGCTGATGTTTATAGGAGCTGCAGGAGATTCTTAGTAATAATATATTTGAATTGTTTCTTTTACTGCTAACATGAATTAAAACTCTATATAACATGCTAATTTTCATGGCTTATTTGTTTTTGTCTCTAGGTTTTAAATGCTCCCTGTCCATCTGGCACTGAGCAAGATGAAGGCATGAAAAGTGTCTAAATCATCTAAAGGGATGACATTAAAAATGTGAAAAGATCAAATCTCTGGTCTCCGAGCAAACATTGCTATTTTAATCATTGCTTAGAATAGCTTAAGATTTACTCACTGTTTTTCTGATTGGGTATCTGTTTCACCTCAAGCTTCATTTTAGGAAAAAGAGGGCTTGGAACACAAGGTGTGGTAGAGATCTAGGGAAAGTAATCAGGGAAATATATTTGGTGTTTCTTGTAATGCAAGAACTGCCACTTGATGCAATGATCAGCAGCAAGCTTGAAACCAGTCAAGATGTGTTTTCCAGGGGATGTAAGTGGGCTGCAGCCCTCGTTGCCAGTGGTCATAGTGGAGACTGAGTGTAAACAGGTTGAAAAGGGGCTTGAACAGGTTGAAAGAGGAATTCAACTGACGAGGAATTGACATGAGCTGTAGGATTTAACTCTGTGCAATTTGGTTATGAGGGTAAAATAGAAATGAGAGATCTCTAAAGATGGGTTTAGAGCATGGGAATTTATTGTGAAAGAGCGTGGGTATGAGAGGCTGCTGGGCTGCAAGACGCAGCTCAAAGCAGGCCAGAGAAAGAGAGAGAAAGAGGCAAAAGGAGAGAGCAAAAAGAGAGCGATTTGCCATTTACAGTACAATAAATCATCTTCTCTGTTGAATATTCTAATTCTCTTTAACCAATCTGAAACAAGTTACAAACGCTACAATATTTGCATATAACCTATAAGAATCATCACATTACCATATGGGGTGATATTTTAAACCTTAAAAAACTACTTTTAGGAATCTCCTACCAGGCAGGAATGGTTTGTTCTGACCTTTGGACCTGCCCAGGCAGAGGGTATTGTTCTATCAAGAAGGAGGATTACCTTCAGCCAGCTATACCATTGTTTCTTAGTTACTTTTCAACTCAAACCTTGTCCTCATCCCAATCTCGACTATACTTTCCATATTTTCAGCATCCCTTGCAAAGCAATCATATCTATAAGGCTTTCCTATTTCATCTTCCCCAACACTGAGCCCCATGGGCTGGGGCCCTCTGCCCTTTCCCTTGCCCCTCGGCAGCTGTCAAAGGCAGGGTCTTGCTTTGGGGAGGTTTGTGGTCCAAGATGTGTAGCTGAGTTTATCTCCTGTTGTTTGAGTTGCATTATAAATTGCCATACCACTGTGGATTTGGAGAGGTTGGCTGGAACTTGGATGGTTTGACAGTTCCTGGGACAAATAAGATTTGAGATTTTATCTGTCTCATAGTGGAAATTGCCTTCTCTCTGTCTCAACAGTCTAGATTCCCAGTTCTTGCTTTTCTCCTGGATTAGCCATCCTTCCCTGAGTCTGTAGGCACATGCTGACTAGGTGACACTTCCTGGGAGGTGTTTTGTTTGAATGTCTCAAAAGAACTCTGAACTTACTTTAAGTGCATCAGAATTCAAGCAAATGTTTTAAGAGAAGGGCGTACTACCTTTTTTTCCTGTTCATCTGTGTCTGTATGAACAGACATAGATGTGTTCATCTAGGAGCAGTACATATGGTTCTGCTTAGAGGCTTTGACACTGCAATCATAATTTTCTCAGAAAATACAGTTTTTCCAGTTTTGTAATTATCATATAAACAGATCTAATGCATGAATTACCAGGGGTTTCATCCTGACATTCCTTAGGAAAATGTTAAGTAGAAGATCCTGTCAAACTGAATTTAATTAGACAGTTAGTAAGTCAGTCCAATAGGTAGGTATAACTCATTTTGAGTCTTCAGCTTTTATCCTTAAATACCTGTCAAAGCAATTTTGTCAGTTCTTTATTCATATTTTTTTTCTGCCAAAACCCATTGTTTTACTAGTCAGTAAGTTGATGAAAGATAAAAGAAGCGGAAGTTTTAATTTGTTCAGGCTTCCTGTTGTTAAATTTTTTATTAGACAAATCATAGAGGAGGCAGAGGAGCACACCCTGGACCTTGCACTGTCACCTCTCATCAGTGGAAACATGAACGATAGTTTAGTACTGAAAAAGAGAGAAAAAGTGGTTTTTGTTTTAAGAAGTGAGCACTGCTCTTTCTCTTGGTTCTCAGGGTTTTTATTCATCCAGCTTATGTACCCATTATCTGTAATTCTCTTTTTCCTTTCCTTCCCCTACTATAACTGAAAGCTTCATCAGGTGCAAACACCCTGACTGCAGATGACCATGGAACTGTAGCTGACCAAACACAGCTGGACCCAGCAGAGCATGTGAGCTTTGCCTCTGAGGAGACCAGCCCAGGCAAGCAGCTGCCAGGAGAGGAGGCTTCAGCCAGGATCCTGGACGTGGAGGGGAACACAGAGTCTGTCAGTAAAAGGGAGGAGCCGGAGGGCACTGAGCCCCTGCCTGCAGGAGAGGAGGAGAGTTCTGAGCTGCCTTCGGTGTGGCGAGAGGAGAGCAGGGGACCTTCACCACCAGCACCTGGAGAAGACACTGCGGCACCATCGCCAGGACCAGCAGAGGACAGTGGGCTGGTAGAGGGCAGCGACAGCTCTGTGGTGGAAGTCGTCGAGAAAGTTCATTTAACTGAAGAGGAACACCTCATTGAGGGTAATATTTGTGTTTCCATAAATTCAGGAGACCAAAATTTGCATTCAGGGACTTCTGCATGGGTCCTTTTGGCTCTAGTAGGAGCCTCAAATGAGCTTCTGGAGTCAGAATTTGGACCAGGGAGTCTGTATGATGTGAGGCATAGAATGTGGCTGGAGAAGCCTCAGATTCACAAGTCCAAGCTGTAATAAATTTAATCAGCATTTCCATCTCTGCTATTCCATTTCATGTCCTTTTGTTCTTAACCCTCATTCAAAACATTGTGTCTCTGGGTAGCTCAGAAACATTCCTTAATATTTGCCCAGCCCAAAGGCTCGATTTTTTAGTCACATGTATTAATTATAAAGCAACTGTCCTTGCACACATAAAGCTGGAGGCTTCATGCTTGGATGTAGAAGAATAAGCATCTGTTTGATGCACGCTTGCCATGTCCAGTCTGTCCTAGATGGTTGGCTACAGGACAAGCAGAATAGAAGATTTAGTGGAGAGACACAGGGCTGTCTTTGCAGAAATGCTTGCAGATGACTGGGTGAGGAGAGAGGCTGTGAGGAAGCAGTGGTGTCTGAGCTGACAGGGATTTCCATGTGCTGTGGAGGGACCTCTGGCGGGAGGTGACTCCTTCCTGGAAATTGCAGCCTATGCTTGTCTTTGGGTTGGTACCCGGAGGACATGGACAGCACATGCAGAAGATGAACACTTCACAGGAGGATCAAATTTCCCCCAAACGGCACAAAGTAGCTCAATAAGGAATCAAATACATCTTGGGGTAGCTGTTCTTCAGGGAATAGGCAGGTGAAGCACAAGGAGTATTTCTCTGCAGAGAGACATGGTATCAGCAGGTTTCCTTGCTCCACTTTTCCCTTGGAGAAGTGTGAGGTGGAGAAGTACTGATCCATGTGAAGTCGAGAGCCAATTACACACACTGCCACTAATCCTGAGGCTTTGTGCTGCATGTCTCTGGACTGGCTGTATGAAACTCATTCTTTGCATCCCAGTAGCTGAGCATGATAATGGATTGCTTTCTCCTCTCCTGTGTCTCTTCATGAAAGAATTTTGTTCTATACATAAAATAGGCATCTATCCTTTGGAATAAAAGCTCATTTTATGTAAGCAGTAAGTGACAAGTTGCTCACCTGTTGAACACACATCCTGCCCAGCTGCAAACTCCAATTTCATTATTCACCATTTCTAAGCCTCAGGGCAGTGCCAGAGGCAGAGCAGCACACCCTGGACCTTGTGCTGTCACCTCTTGTCAGTGGAAACTTGTTTGCAGTTGTCTGTTTGGCTGAAGATGAGTTGTGGGGCTTTAAGCACCAAATGATGCATGAACAAGGCAGGTGAACAAGGCTTTTGGGGAAAAGAGTTTTGCTCCTATTACTTCCAAGGCAGAAGAAATATTTTAACTTGTGTGCATTCTCTTTCCAGAGGCATCTGATGAGGAAGAGATTTTCTATTTTTTAGCTATGGTACATATGATACCTAACATTTGTTTAGCCTTCCTTTATGCTTCTGTAGCTATAGGAGGAAATGAGTTAGGCAGTGGCTTCCCTGGGAAAGTAGGATTTCAGCCATACTTGCATTTACCAAGTTTTCTATTTCTGTTTTGTTCCAACTGCAAATAAAACTGCACATTTATGAAATAAAATCCAGGAAAAATAATTTGAAAGAAATAGTACTCATGAATTCCTTTGGACACAGCATCAAGAGGATTTTGTGTAAGCATTAGGAGAATTTCTTGGGCATGAGGCAACCATATAGCTGGATGATGATAAGTGTTTGGGATCATCCTGTTCATTCTCTGTGGGTTCCTTCAGGGGGTACCTTGCAAAGAGCACCATTGGAGAGCTTACAAAGCAAAATCAGGTTTATAGAAAGGAGCTGGGGAACTTAGTGCTTTTTCTTAGTGGATCCTAATTTGATCTCCATGGTTACCATTCCCAGGTGAGACGGGAGAACAGGTGGAAACTGAGCTGCTCAGTGAGACAGTGAGTGAAGGGCCTGAAACAAAAGAAGAGGAAACAGGAGAAGCTGTGGATAGTGCAGCAGCGACAGAGATAGGTACGTTGACAGAGGAGGGAAGGACCACATGGGTTATTGTTTAAGAGACAGCAAAGACTGTGCTGTCCTTAATGAGCATACCTTATTGTTCCCCTGTTGGCATATAGCTGCTTTCTGCATTTTTACACAAGAGACAGTAAAAAATACTTTACATTAAAAGGTATTTTTGAAAGCAATCAATTGGAAGTCATGCTTTTTACATGGGTCATCTCTATATAATACATGAGCCTTACCAATGATAATGTTTCCCTCTCTGGGAAGAATGATAGACTGTAATATGCAGTCTTGGAAAATAAAAACCTCTGTTAAAATCATTACTCTGCTCATTATTATTTGCAGGCTTGTTTTTATAAGCTAAGTTTTAATGCTTCTTTGTGATTTCCTTTCTATGCCAGTCATTTTAGATCCCCTTGTTCTCATCAGCTGAAATCAGCAGTGGGGTGCTGTGGTGAAAGAACATTGCACAGCATATTCAGTCATATGGTGTGAAGGAAGAGTCACAGGCCAAATCAAGTCCCTCTGGAAAACTGTTACACAAGTGAAGAGAAAAATTCAAGGGGATAAGATTATCCCTCTGGCAGACTTTGAGATTATGACCCCAGTCTTTCTACAAAAGTTATTTCTACTTCTTCCTCTACATTCACTTAGAACCTCACACCTCAGTCTATCATGTAAGATGCTCACATGCCTCAGAAGGCAGAATTACAATCAGAGAATCACTTAGGTTGGAAAATACCTCTAAGACCATTGGGTCCAACTGTTAACCCAGCAATGCCAGATCCGTCACTAAATCCTGTCCCTAAGTGCCACATTCACATGTTTTTGAATGCCTCCAGGGATGGTGATTCTACCACCATAAGTTACCCCATGGTATTGCTGGAATGTGGAAAAGGATGAGCAGAATCTTTAAATTTACGCCAGATAGCTTTGCCTATGCAGTCAAAACAAGTTAAATCAATCAACTTGTTATTAATGTTTTTAAATTGTATCTTTTTAAAAAGCTCCTATGCTTTTGCAAAGAATCAGCTCTCTGTGCTGTGAATTCAGCAAAGCACTTAACTTGATTCTAGGAAACCTCAAAGAACCTTTTCCTGCATCTGAAGAATTAGAGAATCATAGAATTCTCTATGGGTTGGGATGTACCTTAAAGATCACCTGCCATGGGTAAGGATGCCATCCATGAGATCAGCTTGCTCAGAGCCCCATCCAACCTGGCCTTGAACATCTACAGAAGTTTCACTCAGTGATAATTACAGCTTTATTGAAATTCTTCCTGCATTTGCCTGCTTTGACAGTATTCTCCCCAACAGTTTTGTAAGGGAGCAGAAAGAACAGCCCTGCTTCTATGTCTGTAATGCATTTAGGATGATGGAGTGCACTGACACAGCTCAGAGAACAGCTGCAGGCAAGAGGAGCAAACAATGCTGAGAATGGAACAGTGACCATTTAAACCTGGAACTCTGTTGTGTAATGGAGCAATTCTTCCATCCTGAAAGGATATTGAAGACATAAAGCAAGATTCTGGGCAGGAAAGCAAGACTGCTTAAGGGAATGGAAAAATTCTTACTTTGAGAGACATTGAAAACATTCAGAGCTTTGTCTCTAGGAGGGTATGACTAAGAGGATACAAGCTGATCCTAGTTAAAAAAAGTAGGGCTCTAAAGGTAGCTGATGTCCACCTAAGAGAATGCTCAGTGACATGCTTAGTGTGTTGAATTTGAAACCATTAAAGGGAGTTGGCTTTTTTCATGTTATATTAACAATCTTCATCGTCACAGAGAGTCACTGCAGTTGGATGTCTTTCATTGGTCACCTTCATTCCCAAGCAAATTTTTCACCTTTCCTGAGTTCTGTATCTGTGCTCATGGAACACCACAATTCAGTGTGAGGAAGTCCCACATTCTCTACCCTTGCAGTCTTCTAGCTGGGATAGCAGTGCTTTGAGCTGGGATGGCCTGACACTGATTGCAGCCAATCATCCCCTTGGGCACTCTCTTTTAGCTATCAAGTGAGCCCCAGAGCTTCTCAGCTACTGATGGCCAACAGTAGCTTCAGGGGCAGAGTACAGTTCCTCAGCCATAAACTTTGTCATGGAATAGCTGAGGTAAGAAAATACCTCTGAAGTTTGTCTAGTCCTGCTCAAAGCAGGAACTGGGAGTCCTGTTGGGTTTTGAATCCCCAGGGATGAAGACTCCATCAATTGTGGGCAACCTATTCCCATTACTTAACTGTCCTTACAGAAAAAAAAAAGTTCTATTTTAAGGTAATACCCTGTACTTCAATTTTCGCCCCTTGTCTCATGTCCTTATTTAGGATTTACTGTCCATGAAATGCCTGTCTTCATATCAAATCTGACTGGAATGATGTAGTGATTTCAAAGTTTGTTAAGAGAAAAGGCAGCAGGGTGAGGAGGAGCTTGAGACTGTTGCAGTGACACACAGAGGTGATGTTAATGTCTGTAACAGGAAGACTCTGTATGAACAGAGTGGGGCAAGAGGAAGCAGAACCAGTGGTTGCTTTTATGTCAACACAGAACATTCTTACAGATGTGGGAGAAGAGCAGATATCCCCTTCATCCTGTGATACTTCCAGAGAACTTTCACTTTGAGTTCGTGTAAGATTTAGTGAGTATTGAGTTGCACTTTAAATTAATTGATAAATTCTTTTTTTCCATGTGTTTCAGAGACAGCTAATAACAAGGAATAGAAGTTATGTCTCAGTGAACGTCCTCTTCTTGGGCCTGCTCTTCTGTTCACATGAATATTTTTAAATTTTATCGAGTTGGGAAAATAAAAATATGGATTGAACCACAAGACCCATGAATAGGAGGCATCAGAAAAGGTTTTATACAATATAGAATTTCTGAAGTCAAGCTGCCAAGACTTCAAGTGTTTGAAATACCTGAACTTTCATCTCCCTGCCACAGAGTGCCTTCTATACATAGCAGGATAATTTTTCAACAGCAGTATAATCATTCCTTTTTGAATTAGGTGGTTTTTTCCCAGGTTCAGATAACTGACTTCAAATCGTTGAAACCTTCAATCAACATTATATAGGATAAAGAATAGAATGTAGCTTTTTTCTCTTTGAATGATTGTATATGGGCAGTTCATCTGAGTGCCTGGACTATCAATGTATGCAGCTGCTGAAGTGTACTCCAGCATGCAGAGGACTGGGAGAGGAAAGTGCTCATTTACCAGGCTGTAACTAAATGCAGAGGTGAGTTTTCCAGAAAATAGAAGATAATAGTGTGCAGTGTCCAGGACCCAAGTGCCTGTGTGCTGCTCACTCCCCATTTTTAAACACAAATTTATTGAAGGGATCATAGTACAGTATATGTGTGACTTCTGCAGAAGCAGGGAGATGAGGGCATTTTGAACTGAGTGGGATGTTTTAGTCATATAAATCCTAGAAGATAATTTGACAGCTGGTAACATTCATGGTCAATGGTAACCTGTCTTTAGCTGTGTAGCTCTCCTGGATTTCTAAGAGAGAAAATAAAAACCTAAGAGACAAACATAAGCCTGTTCTCAAAGAAGAGGTTATCTATTCTATTTCCCTGTAGTGCTGTCCTCCTGGAGAAATATGCTGCCAGGGATTGTCTGGGTTATTTTCCAAAATGCTGAATATTTATTTTGGAGATTAAGCTGAATGGCAATTCTTTCAAACAAATTTCCTGTGAAAACAGGCCCAGGATATGATTTGTGTTTTGGGTCAGATAAAGAGTAGAAATCTGTTCTGATGGTGAATGTTGCAAGATCATAGAATCAATTAGGTTGGAAAACACCTCTAAAATACTTGAGTCCAAATGTTGACTGAACAGCACCTTGTCAACCAGACCACGGCAGTAAGGGCCATGTCCAATCATTTCTCATCCAGAGATGGTGACTCCACCACCTCCCTGGGCAGTCCATTCCAATGTTTTACAACCCTTTCTGTGAAGAAATTCCTCCTGATATTCAACCTGAACCTCTGCTGGCACAGCTTGAGGCTGTGTCCTGTGCAAAGGGACTCTTATCTAATATTGCTGGGGGCTGTGTTTAGAAGATGCTCTGGCATAAGGATGTGGGACATAGAGAAAAGGTCAGTTACCTAAAAGTGGCAAGAGCAATATTGCTCTTTTATGAGCTTTATTGTACAGAAGGACTTAACAAAAATCATAACTGTCACCAGCAAATTATACAAATCTTCTTTAGGATAATTTCATACTGCTTGTACATGTCTGACTCCAGCTGACTTTGGTGTGTATTAAATAATCTAATTGATATCCTTGGCCTATCAACCTTTTGTGTAAGCTGATAGTTCTTGGCTACATCACCAAACCTAAGGTTTTCTGCTTAGCAGCATCCTTATGAACCTGTCAGCTTCATCTAATGTCAACTTCCTGAAGGCAACACGATAAACTTTTAGAACCCAAATGCATACTTTTCTTTTTTAGGGAATTTTTTCCTAGGTGGATGTCACTTTTAGTTTATTAGTTTTTCGAGCCTTCTGTAACAGGGAAGTTAAAACAAGCCACTAGTTCTATTAAAAAATGTATTGACATTAAAGTGAGCATTAAAAATTCAAACAGAAGTAGTCAAACTTTTTATCCACATTCAAACCATTCCATGAAAAGAAGCCATGAAAAACACCACCATGCACTTTGGAGAGCTGAGGAGTGGGAGAATAAGTACTGAGCAGAATGAGGACACCTCACACTGACATAAGACTGGGCTAGGGGTACAACCGTGTTCCAGGATGCCCCAGGCACTTCCATCTTCAGCTGCATCTCATGGCTGATTTCCTCCTGTGAGCTGGGAATTCACTTCAGCTACCAGCACGTGTGCCAGCACAGCCCCACTGCAAAACACAGATTAAATTGGCAGAGACAAGCTGACTACTGGCAAGATCATGAACTGCAGTCTGGCAAGAATTAAACTATTTTTAAGCATAAAACTACAAGATCTCTGTGACAGAGATCAGTAATATTCATAGAAACAGAGGAGACAGAGCTTGGAAATAAAATGTGAAGATTCAAGGAAGTCAAAATGACCAGCTCACCTCAGAGTCTCTCTTTCTAACACTGTTGTAACAAGGAGGACAGGTGACTGTGTCTGTTCTTCCTCACCATTCAGCTTCTTCAGGTCATTAAGCAATGCAGATGAAAACAAGAGGAATATAAACCAGTCAGTGACTCAACAGTAGCAGACTTTCTCAATCATCTTCATCTTTATATATTCACAACAGGTGAAATCTATTTTTTCTTTCCTGAAGAGGAAACATGCTTGATATTATGTTAAACAGGAAAAGTTAAATCACCTAAATTATCACCATGTGCCTGCTGAACATCGCTGCCCTGAGAAATAAGACATCCCTACCATGCAAATTTCATTGAGGTCTGGTATTCAAGGTCTGGGAGCTACCAAAGCTTGTGCTATGGATAAAGGGCCAGTGCCTGCAGTTATTTGGCTCTGCTAACCCAGGAGTACAGAGGTTCAAAGGAGCAGAAACTGATCTGTCAAAGAGCATTCTCATGTTAAAGGCTGGGAAAAGGATATGCTCCAATACTTGCATTTACAGGAAACACCTCCAGATCTTAAGCAACATAATATTTTTTTTATACAGTCAAGCATGTTTGATGATTGGTTTGTATTTTTTTAAAAGCAAAACAATCTTCAGCCCTCAACTCCATCCAAGGTGGAAGCAACCATTTCTCACTGCAGGGAGTGCTGGGCACGACACTTGAAAGAACAAACTTAATTTCCAAGCTAACAAGGAAGTTCTGGTAGAATTTTTTTTCTAATTACCAATGAGCACAGCCTCAGAAGAGGTTAACTTTGCCTCTGCAGCTCTCAGCAGACACATGCTGTAGGATCTCAGGAGATACCTGCCCATCTGCCTGGCTGGGGTTGGCTCTTTCACTGGATGAGGAACTGCTTTTAGGGAAACACTACAGCAAGAGCAGGTAGAAGAAGACTGGGACAGTTTATGTGTTTTACGATAACACAGTTTTATTAAAACTAGGTACTGAAATTTATTTTTTTGCATTGTTTAATCTGTAGAGAATATAATAATTTTAAAAGAATCTTACTAAAACACCTGATAGAATATACACATTTCAGTACTTTATACATTGCTTTACTTTCACAGAAAGAGCAGACCTGTTTTGCTGTGGTCTTTTTAGTTACATGTGATAGAATCAAATTTTAAATGGTGAAATCAGGCTGCCACAAGCTGATTGCAACTTTGTATTTTGCATGTGGCTCAGTCTAGCAAAGGAAAAAAAAAAAGCTGTATTTAACTTACCTCTGTTTCAAACAGGATTTATTAAATGTCCGTGTACTGAGCAGTTTGCAAATTAAGACCTAAGAGATAGACTTTTCATATTGGAGAATCATGAGTGTTATCCTTTTTGTTTTAAAGAATATAATCAAATAATATAACTCTGCTTAAATAAATGTTTTACACTCCTCTGTGGAAGGCTGATCTTTTTCTTTTAAAACTACTATGTTATAGCTGTAAATAAGAGAGTTTATTTCAATTATTGCAGACTTCCTGTACCAGAAGAATACATATCAAGAAAATGTCTTGAATGGCTTTGCTTTAAATATGTAGTCAAAAAACTATAGCTGCCTCCACCTGAAGAATCATAAAGCTAAAAGTGAATTTCAGTTTCTGAGTTTCTGCAGAATGGCACCTATTTACTGATAAAAGCACTTAATGGAAGCCATGTGTTCTGCCTTGTTTGCTGACTTTTCCCAGGTGTTTCATTTACATTTCAGGCTCAGACTGTCCCTCACTGTGGAAAGCAATGGTGTATTCACACCCCTAACACCGAGGAGCGCTATAATGGTCTCGCACCGGCCCATCCACGAGTCAGCACAGCACAACAACATCCGAACTGCCATCTAGTGTTGGGTTCGGGGTGGGCAGAGAGGCTGCGGACACAGGGAAGGAAGGCAGTGGGAAGAACGAGAGCAGTAAGAAGGGATAACCACTGTGGCTATAAAAGGCTGAACTTAGCTCCTGTTCAATACTCTTAAAATCGCTGATTTACAGTGAACTTGAACTAAATCTGCTACAGATCAAGTGAAATAAATCCCAACCAAGTAATTGCACCTGAACAAAGCCGTAACAGAGAAACCTAAATATAAATTAGGAGTTAAATTTAAAAGTTTAAATGCAACTCCAACTATTAATTGACAAAATGAACCAACATTTGCTTTTGTTTCCTAGAAAGTCATAGCCCCATTAGTACTATGTCCTTCCAAACAAGTCTGACCATGTTTTTTCTTAGGTGGGATTGCTTATGGAGTCAGAGATGTGGAGAATAAAATGCATTATTAGTACAGCCAAGGAAACAGAACAAGGGCAGACAACAAAAATATAAAAGTTTATGTATAGGAAGTTTATTTAGAGAAAAGTCAGGCATTCTTCAAAGACTGTTTGGAAGTTTGCTGTTTGAAATACCAAAAACATTATCTTTCTTCTAATAAAAATAATTATGTCCCAAAGAAAGCAAGATAATGCTATTAAAAAAAATCCATACACCTGCACATATTTGCTGTGACAGCCTCATTACGAATCTTTTTTCTGTAAAGGTACGATTTGTAAGCTCAGTGAAAAGGAGAAATGGCTGTTTCACACCAAATCTAGGACTGTTCTCTCAGTGTCCATTTCTCCTGGATAGAAGTTCAAGACAGAAGGATGGGAGGAGTTACTCAACATCACCAGGTGGACTTCTCAATATTGCATAATCACCCCATCAAACCAATGCCTCTGACCTTAATGGCAGAGACAAAAATGCTAAGAACTGTAACATGGTAGCTGAAAGCTTCCTGTCTTGGGGAATTTAACCCTTAGCTATTAGGATGCAGATAATAAGCCTATTCTTTTGGCTCAAATTATTTCCTATTGAATAAGCAAGTTGGAGACTTTTTTTTTAATGGAGTATCAAAGGCCAATCAGGAAAAGAAAAGTTTGTTCCCAGAATAGACAAGCACATTTCTGCAGTTGCAATTATATTTTATTCTCATTGAACATTTTTTAATTTTTTAATTTTTATTGTTTTTAAATCAAAACATAGTCAAAGTTGAATTGCTATAAAAAAGATTATGAAAAAGGTTACAGCTAGATATTAATTTTCACCTCATTTATAAAGGTACCACTTTACATCAGAAAAGCATAATTTTCTTCTTTCTGAAATGAATATTAACTTTCTTCTGCAATTACATACATATGAAAAAATGAATCCCGACAGTAATCTATTATGTAACGAAAGAGGATAAGAAAATTCAGAAGCAAATACAGTAAAATTTCTCAGAAGTGAAAATGTATCCTAAGTAATTCAAGCATTCTGTTTTCTCATTTCTGACATTTTTTCTGATCTAAAATTGTTACTAAACACTTACTATTACAAATCAGTATAGTTTTCCATCCAGATCACCCATAGTATAACTGATACATTCACCCAGGTATTTACCTTAATACCTGAATATCCAATCACCACCACAAAGGGCAGGCCCTGTCCTGCAATCTGGCTCAGCTGATTTAGCAGGACTCAGGCACTTTTCAGGGTTTGCCAGCAGAGAACTCACTGCAAGTCCTGAAGAAAGCACCTTTCCTCAGTAAGGTTACTGATTTCAACTGTGTGTAACTGCTGTTAGTCAGCTGTAGGAATTGGATATAAGGGAGAAGTAGTGACTAAATCTAAAACTCATTGTGAGATATCCAGTCTCCACTTATAGTCATGCTGAAGCATCTTGGAGAGGTCCCTGAATGGCAATAGCTTCAATCTCAACTCTGGCCCCCTGTGACAAAACAATGAAGAAACATTAGGAATTTAATGTATCTATTTTATGAAGCAACTGGATGAACAACACAACTTTGTAAGAACAGAGTGACATTTGAGAAAGATTTTATTTCTGACAGTTGTAATGCTGATTTAGCAATAATCAGTAATACTGTAAATTCAGTTTATGCTTACTCAAGTATCATCACCCTTTATTTCTAACGTTGTATCCATCTTCCACCATAAAGAAATTTGTATCTCATATTCAGATCTCTGATAATATAGGAATAACACTAGTATACTTAGAAAAAAAACCTAATTAAGAGTCTTCATTAAAATAATTGCAGTCAAAACTATTTCAGAATAATAAAAGCTGTCAGAATGCTTCAGTAGTAAGAAACTTCAGAAAATTTTTGGGGTTTTAGTAGACAGAAAAGTGACACTTACCCTGGGCAAAGCAGCAACTTGATAGGCTGCTCTGGCTGGGAAGTTTGCCTTGAAAACTGTAATTTAAACAGAAACATGCAGCAATCACTAAACTTTGCTTGATAAAACACAGTTCAAAGTAAACTGTATAAAATGCAATCACTGGAACAGTTTCAATTACAAAACTTCTATGCCAGCTATCATTTCCCCCTTACTGTTTTGTTTTGGTGACTGCTCTCAGTCTCAGCAAGCCACCACTAATTCCCAAGCAATCAGCTACAGTTGTGATCTAGTGGCCAGTGAAAACTTGCACTCTGCTGACACTGCAGGGCTGTGTCACCAACTTGGCTGAAAAAGGAAGATTAAATCAGAATGGTGATCATCCAATTTCAAACAGCAGGGGGTGGGAGATGGCTCTTTCACAGAAAGAGCAGGAGAGAAACAGGCCCCTGCCAAAAGAGTCATGAGCAAAGATCCCAGATTCATGTAAAGTCAACAGGAGTCCAACCTTACCCTTGACTTATTGCTCTGTGCCCATTTAGCCCTGGCAGTCACAGGTATTAGAATGGGGTGAGCCATGGGGAAGGGTACTGGTAAAGATATGAGCTGAATTAATAGAGTATTAGAATAGTTCAGGTTGGAAGGAACCTTTAAAGATTGCACAGTCCAATTCACCACCATGCCACTGCCAAGAACATCTTCCACGAGATCAGGTTGCTCAAAGGCCTGTCCAAGCTGACTCTGAACACTTCCAAGGAATTTGCATAATGCAGTGAAAGTTTTGCTAGGGCAGTTATGACTGTTAATATTATATAATATAAAACTGTTAATAATGGCAATCTCGGGCTTCTGCATTGAGATATAATCAAAGAAGAGCAACAACTGTTTTCTCAAACTCCAGGTTGGAGGCATCAGTAACTAAGCATGAAGCTGGGTCTGGTTTTACCCTCCTTAAGCACAGATCCCCCTCCTTAAGCAACACAGACTCTCTTGCTTGCTCATCGTTAAGACTTCATTCAAGGCCAAATGTTGCTATCTAATTAAAAGCCAAAGCTTTATAAATAAGGAGCACATGCAAATTCTCCCAAATTATTCTGCACAACAACAGGAATCACCTATTTCAGTCTACATTCAGTTTTGTTGACCAAGCATTGTTCTCTTTTTTCTTCAAGTGGAGCAGCGTGACTCATCCTTGTATAAAAAAAAGAGCCCTGTCCCATAACAATGGCCCTCAAATTGTTCAAAGATAGAGATTTTAAAGAAATAGAGATACAAAATCTGAAATTCAGCATTTGAAGGCTGCCTACAGGAGAATTGTATCAGGGACAACAGAGTATCAAGCAAGATAAGGTGGCAAGGAATATCAACCTGTATGGATGGCAGGAACTGATCTTCATAGGATAGTGAGTTAGTGGGATGGTAGAACACAAATCCATATGAAATTTAGGTGTGCTTGATTTGATGCTTAAAACTTTCTACTGAAATTTCAAAGAATATGGAACTACATCATCTGAGTCATTAAAACACTTTGACTTCCATGTACGTAATTTGTTCCACAATCCATAATGGTAAAACACAAGCAAAATATCTACTTACATTGTTTGTACACCTCATTAATATCATTGTAGTCCTTCATGTCTGCCATCAAAACTGTAGTCTTCACAACTAGAAATCATATAAATACAGTTATTTTAGACCTCTGACTTAGATACAAAAATTGAAAAACTTTAATGCATTTCTTGCTTTTATTAGATACATTTTTCTCAAGGACTCTAAACATTTTGAAAAGTTTTGCAAACAGATATTGACCATTAGAGCTACAATTTAGGGAACCACCTTAAAAATCTGAGCACCTATTATGTAATAAAACTTTAAGGAATTAAGCCATTCCTGACTAGCTCTGAAAAAGCCAAATTCTTCCAAGAGGCACTGAACTGATAAGCAGATCAACTGAAATAGCTGTTGTAAGCCAGCTGCTGGCAATAACTTATATCATATATAATATCTGCTGTCAAAAAAAAGTTCACAGATGTTCTGCAAATATAATCTATGCTGGAATTTTTTACCCAGGACTGCCTAAACAGCATTAATCCTGGTGTGGCTCCACCACTAGAGTCCCCCTCCCAAAAAGGATTGAAAGTATCTAGAATATTTACACCACAAATACAAACCTGCTTTTACCTGGAGCAAAGTTTAGAATGTTTAAAATATCTGTACCTGAGCTTCCCCAGTTGGAATTAAAATATTGGTACCATTGCCAGACGTTTTTGGTGAAAGGCAGTGTTCCAGTCATACTCATTGCAAAGGCTTGCATGTAGATTTATTTCTTTTATATTTTAACCCAAATGCATAATTTCTTTTGTTTCTTCCAGCTATTGGTAACAGCTGAATGTTCAGCAAATATCGCTTTTTTTTCCAAAAGATTTTAAAATTTTTTTTTATAATTTAATTCAGGTAAAAGCAACCACCTGTTTGCCACAGTCCAGCAGCACTTACCATTGCCATAGTCACAGCCTGCAGCTTTCAGGATTTCTCCCATGTTTTTTAGAGCCTAAAGAAAAATTAAATAAAAATCTTTTATCTATCAGATAACATTTTTAATCTATTTTTATGCAAGTATGTAAATATGACTTGTGACTTGGCCAAATCCATGTTTTACTGTAAGTTCAGTAAAATCAGCAAAACTTCAACTGCCAAAAAAAAGACTGACCTAAAAAATTAATAAAAGAGAGCACCTAATAAATATTAAACTATCCATTCATTAGATGTAAATGCATGATGCAGCTCCATCTTATGCTATTACCTCACTCTATCTCTGCTGGGGGAATAAAACTTTCCCTGACTCCAGCCAGGGTTTTTATTGGGGTGTGACCTTTGCTTCCAACACTGATTCTTTCTTACCTTCCTACATGAAAAACAGATTTCTACCCTTACCTCCAAGTTGTTCAAGTGGAAATATGACAGCATGATTTAAGGTAGAATGACTTGCTCCTGTTTTTCCCTCATCTGGAGGATGTGAAATGTGTTTTCTAGTCTCCTCAATTTCTCAAAATTCTATGTTTAATTAGACACATGCCAACTCCATGACCAGTTCCTTGCTGGCAGACTTCTCACCTGCTTGGCCTCCTCCTTTGCCCCTCCAGAGACGAGCTGCCCAGTGGAAGGTTCCAGCCCTATCTGCCCAGCAATGTACATGGTCCGGTCCACCAGCACGGCTTGGCTGAAAGCACAAAAGACATTTCAGGTTTAATGTTTCCCCACAAAAATATTGCAAATTTCAAACCTGAAAGCACATCTCAAATTTTGTATAGCACTTTATGATGTATCAGAAAGAGGACTGAGCACACACAAGTCTGTACATACATCAATCTGCTGAAGCTTTTGGAAGAGCTGGGATTACACCATCTCTGGGAGTGCACAGCTCTGCCTTTGAGGAGACAAACCTGTTTCTTGCAAAGGTACAAGGTGTGAAAGCAGCACACAACACTAAACTGAGCTACAGGCTCCACACAGCAGATAGCACAGAGGGAAAGCAGAGGAAATAAACACATTTTTTGCACCTGCCCAGACAAATATTCCATCCTAGTTTGGGAAGCAGACAATACCTTTCAACTACATATCAGCTGCAGAGCAATGAAGGAAGAAAAAAAAAAGTCAAAAGAAACTTAACATTTTTCTTCTCAAAGAGGCACCACGATAATGAGTTAGAGCTGTGAGGTGACACCCTGCACCCTGGCTCTCTGGCACTATTCCTTCAGAGTCATGAATTTCACCAGTCAGCAAAACACCTTGATCACTCCATCCATCCCCAGAACAATCACTCTGCTCTCACCAAATAACCTGAGTGACTTCTTGGCTGGGTTAATTCAGAAGAATGCAAAATTCAAGCTATTTGAAATACATTTATATAAAAATGCCAGGTATGCTTTTGCTGAAGATGAGTTGGCAATTATTAATGTCTCCACCACAAAAAGGTTAAAAGTTGAAAAGAAAGATTTAAACTACCTAGCAAACATTATGCAAGAGACATAATTTAATTCTCCTCAGCCAATAACTAAAAATATTTTGCAAAGAAATTATAGTCTCTCAAGCTACACAAACTTGAGTTAGGCATCTCCTTGAAGTATCTGAAATAGGAGTTTAGCTTCCCTTTAATGTCAATGGAAAAAGAGGGACACATTCGGAGAACATTTTTAGTACATCTCTTAACTGAGATTCAATCATTTGGATTGTCTTAATCCATTCACCTCACATGGGTCCAACCTAATTTAGGGACTCAGTCAAATCATCAGGGTAAAGCAGTTTTTACAATGCCACCATCCCCCTCTTTCCTTTTACCCCTGTCCTACATTCTCCTGGAATTTCATAAGGGGAAGAAAGAGCCAGTAACTTGTCAGATATGGTAAACTATCTTACATGAGGATTATTTTTTCTAAAATCAACTAAAAAACTGGAGTAAATCATAAAACTACACCATTCAAAGAAGAGAAACCAGTGAATAAAGTAGTTTTCTTGCAGACACAGACTTGTTGATAGAAATGTGTGCATGTACACACAGGCTTCATGGATTTTCTTTCCTACCACTCCTGCTTTGTTTGAGGCACAGAGTTCTCAAAGCACAAACTTCTGTTTCTGCTTGAAACACAGAACTGTGCAACAGGAAGGTATGGGCTCTCCAGTAAAAGAGATTGTCTTGTACTGCTTATCACAAAGCAAATGACAGTGAAATGTTTATCTCAACAGGGACCTTCGCAGAGTCCTAAATCATTAATAACTTGGGAAAGAACAAGCTGAAGCCTTCTGATACCACTGATGCCAGATCCACACCTGCAGCAGCCTCACTGGGCTCCCTTCTCTGCTCCTCAACTTCCTCCTCAGCTCCTTCACCAATGGAATTCTCCATTCTCTGAGACCAGGGACAATTTACCAGCCAAGGAGTTCACTTCTACTGCACTCAAATGCAAAAGCCAAGAGAATCTTCAACTCCATAAACCCCAATCATTCTTTAACTGCAGATGCACCTCATAACTAGGGCCAAATTAGCTACTCATTAATCAGCAGAGATGTGAATGTGTGTCTAAAGTCATTCAGGTTTCAGTGCACCTAAATGCATAACTGGACAGACACTGTGACCCTAGAACAATATTGTCTGTATTGTCTGTTGGAGAAATGGTGTTAGGAACTCTTTGTTAATCAGATCTTTACACAAACGATTGTGGGTTAATACAAGAGCAGTACCTCTGCAGTGTCTTTAAAACAGTTAATAACATTAATGAGATTTTATATATATATATATATATACTCATACACAGATCTGTGTATTTTTATATATCTAAATACTTAGCTATCTCAAGGTACTAGAAAAATACAGTAAAAATAGGTCACCAAAAGGCATATTGAAAGGCTGCAGCAGAACCAGGAGGGCAGCCCATACATCCCAGTTCTTCATTCTACACTGAGCCTTCATTCCAAGCTCAGACTTCACAGCAGAGATGTGGCAGTTATTTCTTGTGCAACTTCTGCTCTCTGGACTTTGACAAGTTTACTAAAATCTGATAAACTAAGTTAGTGATAAACTTATTGATGTTAGACCTGTCACACATTTAACAGGCTGCACAGTAAGCAATATTTCATCAAGAACTACCAATAAGCACCACATTTTGGAGTGGAGAGCTATGTTGAAGGCTGGGACAGTGGTTTGTGTGTGCAGCCAAAGAATTGTTGCCTTCCTGTGTCTTAGATGTTCTCCTGATGCCAAGCAGTGCCAGGCCCCTGGCTGCAATCCACCAACAGTTTATTGTTTACAGAAGTTAACCTTCATGTCATGTCTCTCTGCTTCTACACTTTGTATTTTTCCATCTTCACAATGCCTATAAGAAACACACACTTTGAAGCTTAGAAAGCTCAGGACACAAAGTAACAGAGATAAAAATGCACCTGGAAGGCACAAAGATACTATTGTGAAAACAAAGCCTGAATGCAGAATTAAAAATTCTTAGAAAATGTCCTGGTAAAAACCCCTCAGTACTTCAGCTATAAGAATCGACTATACTGACTGAACATTTTTTCATTCCCAAATTGCAAAGAGAAACCTTTCTCCAATAAAACCTTGGATTTTTCTTTTATTTTAATTACATGCAGATCTGCTGCAAAAACATGCTTGTGAGAATGTTGAACATCTTACATATTTTACAGCAGTTTTTAGACTGAAAAACATTTATAATTATACAGAGTAAGAAGGAATTTTCAATTCCCAGGCACTGAATTCTCCATCTCACCAAGCTCACTCTGGATTCGGCCCAGCCTTCACTCTCCATCACCATAGTCAGCATCTCTAGCTTCCCTTCACAACATGCTTTCTCTAGCCAAGCACCTTTTTCTGGAGAACAACCATTCTTCTTCTTCTTTCTGTTTTGCTTTGTTTGTTGGTGGTTATTTTTCCATTCACTGCTTACCACTAATTTCAGAATTATTTTCCCAAACTAACTCTTTGAAGCATACCCATGTCCCCTCCCCTTACGGGGCTGCACTTTGCCGTGGCACCACAGCCCCACCCGTGCTTTGGGACTCCAGGTGTCCCTGAGGGATTCCAGGACTGGCCCTGTTCGGGGGTCCTGCCCTCACCTCAGCCCCAGGCCTGCCTGACTGACCCCCAGGGACCTGCCAAACCCCCACTCCTGCACCTCCAGAAACTTCCCACTCCCAAAATCACAGAATTGTTAGGGTTGGAAGGGTCCTCTGGAGATCATGCAGTCCAACCCCCCTGCCAAGGCAGGGTCACCCAGAGCAGCTTACACGGGAACACATCCAGGTGTGTTTGGAATTACTTCAGAGAGGGACACTCTACAACCTCCCTGGGCAGCCTATTCCAGTGCTCTGCCACCCTCAATGTAAAGAATTTGTTTCTCATGGTGAGCTGAAACTTCTTGTGTTTTAGTTTATGGCCATTGCCCCTTGTCCTGTCACCGGGCACCAAGGAAATGAGTCTGGCACCATCCTCTTGGCCCCTGCCTTTGAGGTATTTATAGGTGTTGGTGAGAGCCCCTCTCAGTCTTCTCTAAACAGGCCCAGCTGCCCCAGTCTCTCCTCACAAAAGAGATGCTCCAGACCCCTCATCATCTTTGTGCCCCTCTGCTGACCCCCTCATGTAGTTCCTTGTCCTTCTTGTACTGAGGAGCCCAGAACTGGACACAACACTCCAGGTGTGCCTCACTAGGGCCGAGCAGAGGGACAGGACCTCCCTTGACCTGCTGGCCACCCTTGTCCCAATGCACCCAGAACACCACTGGCCGCAAGGACACGGCCGGCTCATGGCCAGCTTGTCTTCCACCAAGACGCTCAGATCTTTCTTAGCTAAGGCATTACCTGTAGGGACCCAGAGCCGGGGCCTTAGTAGTGCTGATAATTTTCTTCACGAGCGAGGCCATGCCCGGAGCGCTGCTGAGCCTGCGGTCAGTGCTGGAGCGCGTCCCTCAGCCCTGCCTCCCCTCAGGCCCGCCCGCCGCCGCCAGGGGCTTCTGGGAAATGTAGTCCCTCAGGGCAGTGTCGGGCAGTGCGCATGCGCCGTGCCGGGGCGTGGGTGCCCACGTG
>JAHLSL010000021.1:4588932-4733327 GCA_025920805.1 Petroica traversi | reverse complement strand
AGAGGCTCCGCACCCCCGCCGGAGATGTCTGGGGCGCGGGAGAAGAAGCGAGCCAAGAAGATGAGGAACCAGCCGGCCAGCGTGACGCTTCCCGCGGAGCCGGGGCCGTTCGCCGGCGGCGGGAGCAGAGCCTGCCCGCCCCCAGGTACGGTGTGGGGCCCCTCCCGGGGTGTCAGGGTGAGCTCCTCAGGGCCAAGTGTCCCCCTCTCGCCAGCCCGCGGCCTGCTCACCCACGGAGTACCCAGGGTTTATCCCCTGCCGGAGAGTCCTTTAGTCCTAGTGCTGCCTAAGTCCCGTTAATACGGGATCCTCTCCAGTATGGGAGACTTGTGGAGTCCCCCTGTCTGAAGTCATCCCAAACCCACCGGGACGCGCTCCTGTGTGACCTGCTCTGTGTGACCATGCCCTTGCAGGGGGGTTGGGCTGGATGATCTCCAGAGCCCCTTTCCGACCCAAACTGTTCTGTATCCTTTGAATAAGCGCTTCTCTGTATCATCCCTTCCATTACAAAAGGAATCCCGGCCGTTCCTAGTACAGTTAATTTGGATGTTATATCCCATCCAGTTTCTCCCTTGCTTTTCTGCCAGGCCTGGGAGCTGCAGGAGGGGCTGGTTTAGCCTTCTGGTGCTATGATAAATGCATTGGTTTTCCCTCAGATCTGTGTGCCCAGCCAGTTCACCTGCTGGGGCTTGTGGCTCTGTGAAAGGGTGTTGGCAGGAGGCAGCAGGGCACGTCCCTAAAATGGCATTTTGTGCACAGGTAGCCTTTGCAGCTGAAGACTGAAGGATCCTTGTATGTTAGATGCCTTTCTCGTCTGTGTGTTTTGACCTGCATCCTCTAAGCTTCACTTGGACCTCAGTTTCCACCCCCACCTTCACATCTAGATATTTTGTTACCTACGTTATCTCTGGGAAAAACCCCACAAGTAAAAGGGCTTGTTACTGTGAGGCCTTCAGAAGCTGACAAATTGCATCTTTGTGATTGAACAAAAAAACCCTTAAGTGTCACTGTGTATTTAGCATGACCGAAGAGTTCCTCAGCAGACAGAATGACATAGCAAATTATGCTCAGCCATGTCTGAAGATTTTGGAATATCATTACAGGAATACTGCCAGATTAAACACATTTTTCTAACTTTATTTGTAGCAGGGAACTTTGAAGATTACATGGTTATGTTTTTCCATTCTGTTAAATAGAGTGGATTTTCATCCCTGTAACATTCTTCTGTAGTGTTAGTATTGCAATTTTACAGAGGCGTTTTGAAGAAACAGGAAAGAAAAATAAGTAGGAGTTAAAAAAACTATGAATCTATGTAGTAGCTGACATAATTTAAGGGGTTTTTATGTATTAAGTCAGTGTCTGTTTTTCCAAACAGTCTTCTGTCTTCTGATTGCAATTTTTACTTCCTTCATTAAGAGGGTGTGTTTGTGATAGGAGTTAATTTTGGGCTGTAGGCCTACTGAGATTTGCTGACTGAGACAGCTTCCATCCCTCTTTCCCAGCGATTTCCTTCTCACCTTCACCTCAGTGTCTGGGCAGTGCTGCTCTCAGGGAATTGTTCTACATAAAAGCTAATTTCTGTTTCTATACCAAATTATTTATTCTGCTTTATTACTGCAGTTCTGCATGATGTGGATGCAGCAGGCTACAACAGTACTGCTACTGAACATAAAACTTCAGTTTCTTGCTTATTTGAAATGGAAAAAGGAGGTTCTTTGCCTTTTTTAGTTCTCATAAACTGAGATGCTGCTGAATGTGGATCTGCTCCTGGCTGGCCTTCATGCAGTGGTAGCATTTTTGGGACAAAGGGACAGGCTTAAGAAGCTGATCAACCTGAAAGCTCTTTGTTTTTTGTTTTTTTGTTTTTTTTTTTTTGCTCGCTCACTCCGTTTGTGTGGACACACAGGTTGATTTTCACTAGAGAAATGCTATGGCCCAATTTTCTCTCAAACACTTGTCTTGATGAAGTGGATGGAGTGACAGGAATGGCTGTCTGGACCTTTCTTAGTTGGATTGTCTGGCGTGAACTGCCTGAGAACCATATCTCAAGTTATGGTAGAAATCCTAACTAAGGCTTAACTAAATATAAAGCAGTCTAAACTAACATATGATATTAGTTAGGCTGAATATACACTGGTCTTTAAATAAAGACTTAAAGGCTCTCTGAATGTTTAGGAACTTGCTAGGTGCTTAACGCTCCTGGAAGGTGTGTCTGTACCTTAGGAAGCTTTACTGTAGGTTCTAGTAATTTAATTTCAGTATTGGTTTAAATGCTTGTACCGGACAAGTGACTTACTGCACCAAAATACATGTATTGTGCTTACCTTAATTACTGCTGTAAAAGAAATATATGTCAGGCAAGAATACATTTGCTTATAGGAAAAAAAATCAAGGGACAAGCAGAAAAAATAACTTTACTGTTTTGTTGCTAAAACCCTGAACAGACAATAATAAAAATCACTACTGATGTTGCATGGACTGATTTCACTCTGGCTCTTGGAGGCAAAGTCTGGACTGCGTACCATTTTCATAATATGCAAAAGTTACCTCATCTACTGCAAGGTTGTTGCAGGGCAGGGTAAAATCTTATTTATTCCTGTGAGAAGGAACTCAATTATTCTGATTTGTGGTGGCTTTTTCAGTTACATGTATTAAATGTAATAGGAAGAGTCTGCAATGTAGTTTAGGAAAGATTAACAGAGTTACCAGTTACTCAAACTGTTTTGTGTTTCTCTAACCTCTTTTCATCTCTAAACCTTCCAGGAGATGTTCGTTCTGAGCAGCAGCAGAAATTTTCAAATCAGTCATCTGGGCCCTCTTACAGGAAAGACCCATATTTTTCAAAGGGACAAAGTAGAGGAGAGAGAGGCAGAGGAAGAGGAGGATGGCAAGGAGGATACCAGAGTGTTTCTGAAGAAATGCCAAAATACATAACAGGTTTGTATGTATATGTGAAAAGGTCATAATTTATATGTCCAGGGCAATTTGCTGGTGATTAAGTTTGCTGTCTTTCTTTGCTTTTGTGCAAGAGCGAAAATTAGAACTCGTGCTATGTTCTTCTGTTTTTCCTGATTTTTGTCCAAAACACAGAATATTAAATAATCTAACTATGAACTGGAATGAATGACCAGCTGTTGTTCAATGGGTCATTTCAGACTTCTGAGTGGAAAAGTTGCACCTGCTTGTAGTGAGGGATATGCATTTTGGTTTCTGTTTGCCAGCAGAATGAGTACTGACAGTCATCTGCTTTTAATGTAGCCAGTGAAACTGATTTTACTCATAATCTAAGTTAAAGACAGCTTTTCATCTATCAGAATGTTTATTTGGGAGGGCAAATCAGCTTTGTAAGATGTGGCAGTACTCTGATAATAGATACACTTCCATAAACATGAAACAAGACCAACCTCTAGATTTTTAGTTGGTTATTGTAAATCAGTCTGTTAAATGTTACTGCTTCCAGTTTTGTTCCATGCTAAAATTTTTCATCTCTCTGAATACCCCTTGAAAACATTGCTATTCTAGTTTAACAAAGAAGTATTTAATGCAAATAGGAATTGTTGGTTAAGCAGCTTTCAGATTAATTCCTCTATAAATATTTGCTTGGCCATGTCTGTAAATTCAGAATATCTAAAGAACTGGAATTCCTTCAGTGATGGTGTACAGTACAACTTTTATGTCCAGAAGATATTGGACTGCTGTGCTAGGAGTAATTCTGTAATTTACGTACAGTATCCTCCTCTGGTTTTTTTGCTGTTTATCGTGCTCTGATGCAGTTCTTTTCATTCCAGTGTCTGCCTTTGCTCAAGCTCGTGCTGCTGAGATCAATGCCATGTTGAAAGCAGTTTCACAGAAATCTTCAAACTCCCTGGTTTTCCAGACCCTCCCTAGGCACATGCGAAGGCGAGCAATGAGTCACAATGTCAAACGCCTGCCCAGGCGGCTCCAAGAGATGGCCAGGAAAGAGGTATATTATAAAGTGTGTTCTACAGCATTTTATGTAGTGGGCACAGCCAAAGCACAGTGTTCAGCTCTATAGTTATTAATGTTCAGACTTGAACTTATGCCAGACTTCCCTGAGCATCCTAAACTTTGACTGACATTTATATTCAAAATGCAGGAACAGTTCAGTATCACTTTTCTACACAAAAAGAAAAAATCAAGCATTAATTGAGACAAGCTTTCCTCCCTAGCCATGCATCTACATGTAATAGTTCAAACCTTGACTAGGTCTGGTTATCAAGAATTTGGTCAAGGTATTATCACAGTCCTCTCTCACTGGTTTCTACGTGTTGTAGAACCAGCAGGTTCTGTCAGTCTGAGAGTCTGTACTGCTTCTGTATGAGCTCAAATCTCCAGGCATTTTCCATATCACACTGATTTGTTCATGTGAACACATTGATGTGTGGCAAAAACTTCACAGGAAGTTGCAGCACTTACTGGTCACTGTTAAGTTTCTGGATGTGTGGGGATTTTGTTTTGTATATGGGTTTTGGTCAAACATTGATGGACTTCTGTGGATGTGACTGGTGTAGAAAAATTTCAAAGTGTTTGTCACTCTCAAGAATGGTCCAACATGGTATAGCTTAATGTTAGTGGTTCCTGTATTCTTATATTTCAACCTCTTTCTTTTCAGAATTTTTTTCTCTTGAGATTTACTTCAATATCCTCTCTTCTAATAAACAGGCAGAGAAAGCTGTACATCAGAAAAAAGAACAGTCAAAGACCAAATGCCGCAAAGCTAGAAGACGCCACATAAATTTGGTAGCAGAGTTTAATCACAGGCAAAGAAAGAATATTTGGCTGGAGACCCATATTTGGCATGCAAAGAGATTTCATATGGTAAAGAAATGGGGATACTGTTTAGGGAACAGCCCTACAGAGAAGAGCTACAGGGCTTGTTACCGAGCCATGACAAAGCAGTGCCTTCTTCAGGTACCACATCTACATGTTTTATTTGATATTTTGCCAAGGTGAACTAATCAACTGCTTAGTTTAATGAATATTTCTGTCTCTTTGAAGTACTGTTGTGTCAGCTGTTAATAAGACTGCTAAGTATGGAATGAATAATTTTATAATTGTGATTTGGAGTGGCTAGTTTCAGAGAGAATAAGATGAACCTTTAAAGGAGTCTTATAGTAACTACAACTGAAATACTACATTTTCAGTTTTTTCAAGAGCTAAGAGATCAAGTGAAGCCTTATGTCATCTACCTGAGCAGCTGTTGAGGAGAGATAATTTGTTCTATATCCTTTTTGATGTGTTGCTTTGAGAGTCAGGTTGAGAAATGCTTCTCATGAAAAATGCCTCAACACTCTCCTACAGCTATTAATTTTAAGTTAAAAAGAAGCTCATTTCATTTTGGGCAAATTTTAGACAATGAAAAATTTCTACTTAAGTGTAAATTGTGAAGCCCTGTCTGATCCTTTCTTAGCAGGCTCGCTTCAAAGAGTTATTCTCACTTTGACACTATTGTATTGTTTCAGGACTTATCATATTATTGTTGCCTGGAGTTGAAGGGCAAAGAGAATGAGCTTCTGAAGCAACTTGCTCGAATATGTAGCACTGACACAGGTAAAATTCATGTAGTACAAAATGTAGTACTAAAGGATGACCCATCCTTTTTTTAGTAGTGTATCAGTCTCAATAGCAGTAACAAAGTTGATACTGAGTTGTCATTTTGAGTGGAGAGCATAATTAAGATTCATAGTAGGACTAGACATTTCAGTGGCTTATTAATTCAAGCTAATTATGGTACAACATTAGCTACCCAGCACCCAGACTGAATTTCAATTTTACTTCATTTATTAAACAACATATTTTTTTCTTCAATAAGTATCTTCTTTTTTAGGATTGACATTTCAAGAGGCTTGTTGTCTGTCTGGAAGATTCGAGGGTGCCCTGAATCTTTACAGAGCAGATTGCTATCCCAAGGATATGCTTGGTCCTGTCACATTTATTTGGAAACCCAGGGATGGGTCTGAAAACAGGCAGTTGTGGATCTGGGTGCATCCAGCTCTCAAGCAGGTGCTTTTTCCTGTATAGTTGAACTCTTATTTCTTTATGTATTGTGCATTATTAATATTGGAGAGGTCATCTCAAAAGTATGGAAGAACTGGGTATAATACATGACTTTAGGAATTAAAAGTTGGAAGACCATTTCCACTCTAACAATATTCATGCCACTTGTTTTTATAAAGCTTGTACAGAAGCTTGCTGCTGAGGTGTTCAGTGTCTGAGCTTCTTAAAAGTTTTGTAGTGTAACTTGCTTCAGGATACATGTACAATGTGATGTTGCTTGATTCACATCCTTTCCCTGGCACCCCCAGCAGGGTCTGTTCAGAATCATCACAGATAATCATAATTATCTACTTGGCAATCAGGTTTAAAAAACCAAAAATTTAAAAATTAAAATGTTGTGCACAGGCAGTTTTTCTTATGTCAGTTTGCAAGAGAACAAAGTCTTAGCAACTTTCAGTATTACTTTCTGCTTTTCTTAGCAAGCCCTTGACTTAAGCAGAATTAAATTTTATTCCTTGAAATCCATATAGGAAAATTAAATAATGGAGTATAATATTTAAAAGTGTACTTAAGGTTTGCAGTGCAATGCGTATCATCCTAATTCAAACTTCATTCTTCTTAAGGACATTCTGAAGGAGTTAAAAGCAATTTTTCAGTGTTCAGAGACTGAAGAAATCTGTATTACTGAGCCTGTTACAACATCAATTCAAGAGGAAAAACAAGTGGAAGTTGTTGTGAGCCTTGGCAATAAAAGAAAGAAGGAGGATAAAGAAGGAGAAAAAGCTGTGCCAGTGAAAAAAATAATTGGTGATGGCACTAGAGATCCATTCCAGTCCTACTCTTGGATCTCACAGACTACTGGCATTGTAATCAGGTTTGTTCACAGGAGAGTCAGAAACTGTGGCACATAACCACATAACAAAGCTGCATTCTGGCTTAACAGTGCTGGGGAAAATAATGTGTGTTGTGTAATTGTGCATTCACCTGAAACTTTCCTGTTTCAGTGACAGAAGCATGGAGATTCTCAGATACCGCCTGATCGGCCCATTATCACACTCCGTCCTGACAGAGACCCTGAAAGCAGCTTCTGTCCAAACAGTAAGGCTTTGGATGACTTTGGATGTTACTGTAATCTTGGTAGTGTTCTTGGAATGTGCAAGCTTGTTTTTTGCTAGAAAGACCAATAAATTATCTGGCCTTACTTTTCATAAAGGCTGTGTGTTACTCTGGTGGTTTCTCTGTATTGAGCCTCTTGACTGATGCTGATCTCAGGAAGATCTGGATTTTAAGTGGGACTAGGAAGAAAATAAAAACAGTGGTGCTGTTGAGCAGGTTGTGTTTCTGCTGAGAGGCCCAGGATAATTCACCTTCTCTTTGACAAACCGTATATCCTGTTTCTCAACCCATGAGCCAGAGCACCTAGGACTAGGGGGCAAGATATGTAAGGTACAGAAAACTTACATGTTTTCAATCAAGTATGCAGTTTCTCCAGAATTCAGTGGATTTTTTCATCCACTTCTTGGCAGATAGCATCACTCTGGTTTTAAAGGGGTTTTTTTTGTCTCTTGAAGCAAACATGATGAGGCAATGAAATCTCTGGCTTTCTGTAAGAAATAATTAGTGACAGAATTAGGAAGAGTTGCAGACTGTTTTAATTATTTTTGGAGCACAGGTTAAATTGAACAGCTTATTAGAGATTTTTGTAAAATGTAGGACAACATCAGGAAATAATAATTTTAGTTTAAACTTGAAGGGGAAGAAAGTGACTATAGTGATTAAGGCAAATTGAGAGTGAATTCATATTTACAGGAAATAATGAATAACTATTTGAGTTTAATTAGAAACATTATTTTTCCAGGAGATGGCAGATTCAGAGACAGAACTGAATAACTGGTGGGTAGAAAACTGCAAGGACTCTGAAAAAGTGTCTCTTCATCAATGTCAAAGTGCTATCTTTGAGCTGTTGGAAGGTATTTGGGCTCGTGGGTTCTATGGGTGGAAGGGGGGGAAGGTTAAAATCTAGTGGTCAATACTGGCATGCTAATAAAGTTGGCTTCAGTTTGGACATTCCAGTTTTTTGCATGATTAAGAGAGTGATGCCTTTGAGAATGTGCTTAGGTACTTGACAGAGCATGGCAAGGAATTGAAAAATGTTACAGTGGGGCTATTTAAGGTAATTTAAATCCTCTGTGTAGTTCAAACTCTTAATGGAAAATCTGAATCTTGTTTGTTATCTTTGTGAACTTAGATTTGAGATTGCTGGTGGGATATACAGTCTGATGTATACTCCCACTCTCTACACTATACACTTCAAATTGAGACAGTAAGTTGTACAGTACCTCCACAGAGAACATGGTAGCCTCCAATCCAGAGTGAAAGTATTATACTTTGTTTATGTATGTTTGTTTCTTCTGTGTATTTGGCTGAATTGTAAAGTACCATAAAGTTAACATCATTTCCTCACTTTCTAGCCCTGAAGCAGGTAAGGAATTGGCTTTGGTAGATCTCACACTGTACTCAAGCTATCTATCCTATGTGAGGCAGTTAAGCAGAGATGAGGTAAAACTTCTAAAAACACTTCTAAATTTCCTTTCTCTTGAACACAAGTGTGAAACAAAGGTTGATTGTTCTTTGAAATTTGTCAAATGCAAAGGATGAGTTGAGTCTGTGACAGTGACCCTCTTCTATGTTAAATGTAATTGCAAACCAAATCTTGCACTGCTGTTGTTGGCTTTTTTGTTATTGAACATTTAACAAGCATTTGTACATTTTCAAAACATCTTAAACAGAGTATTTTGGATTGCTTTGCTGGCTTACAGTGATACCACATCCCTGCAGGCAAAGACACACAAAATACTAGTGCAGAAAAAGATCACAACTTAATTGGTGGTTTTATGGCAGTGTTCATCTGTGTGTTTTTAAGGGATGAGCTCACCATCAGATATGCCACCAGGGACAATACTTGGCCTCACTGTTGGAGATCCTCGAGTCAATTTGCCAAAAAAGAAGACAAAAGCCATGCCAGACTTTGCAAAATACCAAGGTAAAGTCCCTTGCTTATATTATGAAAAGATTCAGTTTCTCTCTACACTTTTGTTTCCATTTACTGTCATCTTATATGGATTGTCTTTTACTGTTTTCCTCTAGGTTTTCCCATTTCCAGAACCCCTTGCAGAACAGAAACAGCTTGAAAGTTGCATAGGTTTTAGAGCAGCAGTTGTGAGGGAGGGACATGCACCAAAGCTGGTCTTGTGCTCAGTGGAAGCCTCTGTCTGACCATACAGATGATCCAGGTTCGAATCCTGGCAAGGCCAACCAGGTGCTAAAAGCTCCACAGCAAGTTTCTGTTTGGTGTTTAGTCTTCCTGATGCTGTTATCTCTCCAAGAAGATATCTGCTATTTCTAGTTTATAGGCTACAATGTTGAAAGTTGCAATGACACTGCAAAAAAATTATTACCTTTGCAGGATTAGGATTTCAGATGGCCAAAGATTCTGGTTATGATAGAAAATGAAAGAAGTAAGCATAACTTCTGAAATTTTATTTCAGTCCTAACTTACACAATGTTTCATGCAAAATTCAAATTCAGATGGATGTGAGTGTCCTTTAAAAATTTGCAAGACTGTAGTGGGGTTTGTGTACAGTGTAGGCATTCCCAATTAGGTTGACTGGGCATAGGCTGCCTCACCTAGAAGGAGAAATATGATAGCTGGCTAGCAAGTCGCTGGAACTTGAAAATACTGAATTTCCTTGGTGGTCTGTTTGCAAGACACTGGAATAATCTAGTCTTACATATCACTTAAGTCAGGTTGAACACCTACTTCAGTTACTGTCATTTAGCTCTTTGCACAATTCTGCTATTTTCATTTTCTTACATCCTCCTATTCTACCCTCTGTATCTAGAAGAGCCTTTCTGTTAATTAGTTCTGCTCAGCTAACTTTCTCACCATTAGTGTTCCTGTTGGAAATGCTGCAGCAGACATGACCTCTACTTTGGTTCCTTCCTGCTGAGGAGGTGAGCTATGTAGCACTTGCTTAGAGACACTGCTTTGAGCTAGTAGAGGAGGTAGCAACTACAGGAAGTAATTTGGTGCCCTTCATTCTGCTTGTCATGTCTGTGAGGATGTGTTCAAGATCAACAGAAGGCATCTAGTTGTTTTAAATGTCTCATAGTAGTTTCTATCCTGCTACCAGAGCTGGTTTTCCCTCAGGAAGGATGGCCATGGTAAAAAGGTAATGGTGTAAGACAGGGAGTAAAGACCACCTCTTTGTTTTTCCCTTTGGCTGAGTAGAAATGTCCATCTTCAAGATCCTTCTGCCTGGGGTTATCCTTCACTTGCAAAATATCTTCCATGCTTCAAATACTCAGAAAAGCTGGTGTTGCTTTTTGGTTTCTTTCTGATTTTTTTTTTTTTTTTCATTATGAACTTAAAACTGCTTCTGTCCTCTCTGAGTTTTATTCAGGAGAAGGAGGAAGTCCTTGTTCTGCTAGCAAGGAAAGGTAAATGACATAATATCTTCTAATTTAGGTTCTGCTAAATAACTTGCACACAACTGAAAAAGTTAAGTAGGCAGAGGGATGAAAGAAGACACACAATACTGCTGTCTTTCAGTAGAACTTGCCCAAACAAAGACTTCTCTAAGGTCTGTAATTCCATTTCAGTGCTATTATTTTCCCCATTCTGAAAAGAAAGGAAAATCCTTTTATGAGCCTAAGAATTACATAAACTTTCTGAGCCTTGATTGTGTTGTAATCTTACTCAGATGTAGTAATATTGTGAGCTGACCTCTATTAAAAAATGTTAATAGTAACTTATTTGCCTTTATCAATCTTGTTTATTGAGCAATAAAAGGGAACCATTGGTATATTTCCCTTTTTTGCTTCTTAGGCATTCAGGTACTATTAGGATTAGTATTAGTAATTGTAATAGCACTGCATATGTTAGCATACAGATTCTACAGATTCCATATGTATTTTAGCTTCTCTTGTTCTTCAGTAAATGCACCTTTTGCAGAAGTGTAGGTGTCTGTCCCTCCTGACACCCTCCCCTCCCTGCATACACAGAGCTCTCAGACTACTCCTGGGTAGTGTATATATATATTTTTTTTTTTTTGTGTGTGTGCAAAAGGGAGGAAGGGAAATTTTCAAATAGAACTCTTAGGCCAGTCTCTTAAGACAGATAATCAGCTATGCAAATCAGGTCAATAGCTTGAAATGGAACAAAGCCTTCCTCTGTCTGCCTTTATTGTCTAACCACCAGCAAGGGACACAAGCAGAAGTAGCTTCTTGATGAGCTTCATGTGCTTAGTAATGCAATTTCCTATTTCCTATACTAGCCCTGACATCTTATTTTCACTATTGTCAGCAACTTATTCATCAGTAAGGTTATTTCCCCAGAAATTTTAAAGTGTGGACTGAAGAAAAAAGGAGAGAGGTAAGGAGAACTGGTGTGAGGATTTGGGATTAAGATTTGAATTATAGTATGCTTAGAAGGAGGAGTAAATTCTCCAGGTTCAGTGAGGATCAAAGAGAAGGAATGTACCAAGCTAGAGAATAATATTTTAGATTAATAAGGAGTATATTGCATGGGTAGTGGTGATGAAAAGAGACTTTCTGTAGTGGGGAAGCAAATATTCATGCCATAATAGAACATTGGAATTGCAAAGAACTCTGAGAATGTGACAAGGATAGGTTGCTTGAACTGTGGTAATAGAAAGAAGTGTTAAAAAAAGGAGAGAAAGTTGCAGTGAATAATGTGCAGTTGAAGGAACTAGAGCATGTTAAATAATTTAACATAAAGAGATTCTGATGTTCACAAATGCTTTCTGTGCAGAAGATGGAAAAGGTACATTCCTTACCTTATGCTTATAATTATGTGCCCTTCAGCCTTGGTTATCTGTAAGAGTCAGGAAGGAATTCCCTACCACCACCACTACCACACACAGTTTTGTTGCTCTTTTTCTCCTCTTTTTGAGGCATTAATACTTCCTTTATTTCCAGACCAAATGTACTTTGCCTGTAGTAGGAGTGTTGAGCTCTCTTAGGTTCCTGCTCAGTTTCCTGTTCTTAATTTTTGATCAGAGAAGGAATTCTTCTGCTTAATTGTCAAGGATTCCCTTTTTAGTTTTATTGTTCTTAATTTGAAGGAGTACCACCATAATTTCTTTTGCATTTCTTCTTTTCACATAAATCTAATTCATTAGCAAGAATGCATGGCAAGTATCAGTAACATCATGAAAGTGTCACAAGTGCTGCTGTAGTTTGTATTTCTTGCAAAGAATTTTGAAACTTTTAGTAATGGGTGCATCTTAAAGACTATGGATTTTTAATAGATAATTATTGCAGTTATGTTTCGCAGTACCTATTGCTAGGTAATGTTAGTACCAATGAATCTGCTGTCTTTGAGTCTACATTACATGTCGAATTAGCAGAACTTCTTTTAAAAAAAAAGACTTAAATAATTTTCAAAAACAAAACAAACCCTGCCATGTTGTGTTCCTTTAATATGTAAGACCTTGTGGATGATGAAATGAGGAGGTAAGTTTTTAATCACAGAACTATTAATAGGTTCATTGTATTGTTTCCTGATAAGAATTTTCTTACTTTAAATATGGATCATCATTTCACTATATTCTGTACTGTACATTGAGGCTGTTAATTCTTGAATCACTAAAGGTAGGTACACATTTCCTTTGCTTTGCTTAGATTGTAAAACTGAAGAAGAGAGAGGTTATTTAATACTTCAGCCATGCATTTTAAAGCTACAAGTGTTGTTTATCATCAGTAATGTACACAACTGTTGATCTGTGCAAATGTAAGCAAGAATAGTTCCTTCCTTGCAGCACACAGCCTGAAAAGTTCCAGAGCAGGAAAATAAGACTAAGTAAGTGTTGCACGATAGTCAGAGCCATACATATGTTTCCTGTATTTACATTTCTTAAAGGTAACTCTTGTTTCTCTTACAAGTTGACTTAGGCAGACTTACTTCAGGCTTTGTAATGTTGTTCTTTCTCATTTTCACCAAATTTGTTGAGCTTCACACTCTGCCAGAAAGGCCAGATTCCAGAATATTAAAGATGGTATGTAAAGATCTAATTAACATTGCCAACAGTCGTGTCTTTTGGTAAGAAGAAATGCTGGTGAGAAAATAACCAGGTTAGTCTTTCTAACACTAACAGTTGATTTCATACTTTGTATTTGGAAAAATATGTGATAGTAAGATATGCCTAAAGCAGTGATGCCTGTTGAGCTTTTAATAGTCTTTTCTTGGTTGTCTGCTCATTATACTAGTGATACAGAAGTGGCTTTGGTAATTTGGTACTTAAACCACAAAAATTGTTTGAATTTTGTTTAAAGGTTCTTTTCTTTTGTAGATAATGATAAAGTTAGGCAGCTGTACCTGAAGGGTGTGCCTGTAGACTGTGCTCACAGCTTTATCTGGGACCACGACATCTGTAAGAACGTCACTGAAAATAAAATCTCAGAGCAGGTAACTAAGTAGGTGGATTGCCATGGAGGAAATTGCTAATGGGTCATAGAGTCCATTGAAATTTGTATAAATCTAAGATTAATCAATAGTTTCCTTAATGTCATGGTATCCAGCTGCTCACATGAAGTCGTTTTTTGTAGCCTTTGCATAATGTTCTTGCACAGCCACTGACCACAATTCAATTAAAAGAAAGCTTTATTGGGTTGCCTACAGGACTATAGTTGTAGGTTTATATAACAGAAGGGTTTGGAACTGAATTTTCATACTTCACCTTGACTCATGCAGCAGAAAAGAGTGACACAGGAAGGCTCTGACCTTTAGCTGTACTTAGGACGATTCTTCTGACAAAAGAACTGTGGAAGTTGGAAGGAAAGAAATCCTGTGTTTCTGAACTGCAGCACACTGTGCTGTGGGGGTGCTGGGCAATAATTTGTGGTTTGTAGAGAACTTCAAATTTGCTGTTGCTGGTTTGAAATCTCCTATCTTGGCATTTTCACTGACAATGGAAGGCAGCCCATAAAGTGTGTGGATAAAAAGGTGATTTAGTCCTGAGAAGTGATAAACTTTTGGCACCATTGTAATCAGAGTAAACATTTGTATGGCAAAACATCTTTCTAAATATTCTCTTTCTAAAAACTGATTTTGTGCCCTTTCAAACTGTTTGACATAGTGTAAAAAAGCAGAGTACTTGGAAAATGTCACACTAGCAACATGACAGTTATCAGCACAGTCTTTTTATATATGACAGTATTCTTCATGCTGTCATGAAATTTAATGTTTACCTGATAAAACAGAGTCTGATGATCTATCTTTTTCCTAAATGTATTCTTAATGTGGTAGAATGGAATATAACAACTGGTGATTAACAAAACCTTGATGCCAGCATGCTGTATGTGAAACTGATGCCCAAATCTTCCTTCTTCTGATCTCCTTGGGCATAGTTCAGATTTGCTCCATGTATTGACAGAAAGTGCCTCTTCAATCTAGTTTTGTGCAGATGTGTATAAATACAAAGTTGCAAAAGTTGTTTTTTCTCCCTCATCTATGTTGTACCTTGTACCTCCTCTTCATGAAGGACTATAGAAGTAAGGAGAGAAGAAAAAGGGTACTTAATACTATTTTCTAAAATATTTTTTTATGCATTGATGAAATTCTGTACAAATGTGTAGAGTATTACTACTATATTTTTCCTGGCTGTAAACTCACCTTCTCTCTGTGTCTTGGAAGGGTATCTGGGAGAGGGAAGAAGAATGGTTATTAACTTATGGGAAATGTCTCCTCCTTCTCAGGATTTAAACCATATGAGATCTCAGTTACTGGTACCTGGATCACACCTTGATTTGGGTCCTTGTGAATCTAAGATTCCCATACTGTTGGTGCAGCAGCCAGGGAAAATGACTGGAGAAGATCGACCAGGATGGGGGAGTGGCTGGGATATCTATCTCCCAAAGGGCTGGGGCATGGCTTTCTGGATTCCTCTTGTAAGTGACTTTGATGGCAAATTGCAAGTAAATGTAATCATTTATATAATTTAGTTTCAAATTATTGATTTTTAGAGAGTGTACTTCACATCGTATAACCAATTCCGAATTAAAGGATCAAAATTTCACTTTTAAAAATGGTGTATGAACTGGTTCATGACAGAAGCTTGGTCTTCAAACCTAAACAATAGCTTTCCATGTCTTCTGTTGGGTACAGCTATGCCCACATGGCAGTCTAAAAGCAGCAAATCAGTGGGGAGTCAGGAGAGAAAGCTGAAGCTGTACCTCTCTGTGTTTCTACAAGCATGTGCCTCTAAAGAGAAATCATTTGATGCCTGCAGCTAATCAATTTCCAGCCTCGCTATCTACAGTCACCAAGTTGGTTGCCTCTGGTTTGGGAGAGAGCTTGCAACAAAGTTTGAGTTAAGCTTGAATACTGCTTTGTCTGAAGCATCCTGCTTTGATTGTTTAGGAGGCAGTTTTAATATCTTTCTGCTTTTGAATGTGCAGGGGATTTAGTTGCAGTGATACCTATTGAATGGTCAAAATACATCAGGCAGTGGCTGCCAAAGTAATACAGCACTCCTGGCAATGTACAAGATGAGAACCTGTGAAATTCTCTTCAGTTTTGTTGATAGTCCTGCAGAATGAAATTTAAAGAGCATGACTAACTTTTTTGTTGAAATTAGCATCTAGAACTGTAGAAACCATGCTTAAGTTTATTTTTTAAAGCTTAAGTGTCAGACTTTCAATTTTCTAAGAAAGTACCCTCTGGGCATTAATGTTTTGTTTCAGCTAGGAACCTGGAATCAGTTCAAACATTGCTTTTTGGGCATTTGGTTTTTGTAACAGATATATCGAGGTGTACGAGTCGGTGGCTTGCAAGAGGCATTAAAGCATTCTGAATACCAAAGAACACCTCACACTCCAAATGATTTCCCAGACTGCCAGGCAGGAATGCAGTTTGCCAAAGAACTGGAAACCAGTCTTCTTGAAAAATTCAAACGGTAACATTAACTTAAAATTTGGTAAGAATGACAAAAATGAGTACTGCTTAAAATATTCCCTTAATTATTTGTTGTTGTGTTCATTTAGACTTGGACTTTTTGAGATCTTTCACTAGTGTTTTAGGAATCTTAAATATATTTAACTCTGCTAAACAGAGCTTATAAATTAAACCCTTCTATTCCCAGAGACATGCTCAGTTACAGAGCTGTAACAAGGCTGCATAGCAATAAAATAAACAAAACTATTTTGAGATTCCTAAGTAGCAAATGGGGGAGGAGGTAAGAGAATGCAAAGGAGTATGTCAAAGTATGTACCAATTGTTAAAGAGTAAAGTAAATTAAGAGGTACATTTTGGTGTCTAATTTTAAATATCAGGTATTCTGAAGTTTGCCTTCATTTTTACTGCAACAGACAGAACTCTTAACCATGAGTTTGGAGTAGCTGGAAGTGTCCTCTGCACCAGCTGGTGTTGGTTCCCCTTCCAGGTAGGAGGGGAAAGTAGGAGAAATTCAGAGGAAAAGGTGGTGGTGTCAGTCACAGCAGGTGCACATTTCCAGCATGGCTGAGAGGATATAGTTGACAGAAGTACAGCAGCATTTTCTAAATTGTAATTTTAAAATTCTTGTTCAACGAGATTAGAAAGTTTACTGTGCATTCCCTTTCTGTTTTAAATACTTGATTTTGAAAGTATTCTTACCCACTTACTTGATTCATCATTTAGACGTCCACCTGCAAAAAGGGCAAATTACGTCAAGCTGGGCACTCTGTCTCCTTTCATCTGTCCTTGGGGGCAGCTGACAAAGAACTGGGAAGGAAGAATGAAAGCTTCAGGAGGATTTTTATGTTCGTCTTCCCCACACCCTGAGTGCTGCACAACTGAAGGGCAGGACCTTTGTGACCCCAAAGCAGAAGCAGTCAGAGCAGCTTTCCCTGAGACTGGAGAGGTAGAGGACGCCATGGAAATAACAAGTGCTGAAGGTGCCCTAAAGACAGAGGATGTTACAAGCACCCAAGATTTTGGTGAGAAAGATGAAACTAAGACAAGTGACTTTATTGTTCTCAGGTATGTCAAAATGATACACGAGTTTTATTTCTTTATTGGTGTTTATTGAATTGGGGAAAGGAAGAGCTCAGCCTTGATTATTTAGATGAGAGAATTATTTGATCCAAATACAATGAGATTAAAAAGTTTTGTCATGAATTAGAATCTGCTGTTGAGTGGAAGTCCTGCTTTTATCCAATAAACTTGGTAACTATATAAAGAAAACTCCTTAAGCTGCCTTACATTTAACACTCTGTAGTTTACTGTGTTCTTAGAGTTGGCATATTCTGTCTGCATCCAGGTCGATGGAGCTTTTAGAGGCTCATATTTGTGACTGAAAGAATGTTGCTGTGAAAATCATCTTGCATTCTCTTCCCCAATACATCACCACAGGTGGCTCTTGCACTCCTTAACAAGGTCTTTAGAAAACAGAGAATCCCCTGCATTCCAATGCAACGCATGAGGGCAGCAACAGTATTGGAAAGTGCCTGAATACAGGTCTTTCATTTTTGTGTGGTTACCAGGGGAAGAAAACATTGAAAGTTCTGGACTGCATTAGTGTCACTGGAGATTTTAGAGTGTTTGTGGTTTTAACAAGCTTTGGGGGTTTTAACAAGTAATGTCTCCCTCCTTCTGAAGAAGACTCATGAATTCCACTCACCAATGTTCTTTTTAGGCTAAGAGTGTAGTACAAGTACCAGCTTGGAAGGTTACAAAAAGCCCAAGGGCTTTTTCTAATTGTGTTCCTGCAAATATGTGGGGTGCTGGATTTCTGTTGTACTGCTTGTTAACAGCTGTCTGTGATGTTTATTTTTAAAATTTTTAATAGGAGTGAGAAACTGCTGATGCAGGTATCAGCCTGGTGTTATCCCACTGTTGGGAAGGATCGGCGAATCCGCCTCATTTCTCGACTGGGACAGAAGGAAATGACCGAGGATGTTTTTCTGCCAATCTTGATGAGCTACCCAAGAGCTCTGGTCTGGGTCAACTTGTCCCTCTTGAGAAAGGGGAACCCTGAATTACATGCCATGATTTGCATCCCAACAGAAGATGACTTGCTGCATCTAAGCAAAGACAAACTCTTCTGTGGTCCACAAGAACCCAAACATCGGGACATATTCAAGGACAAGGTACAGAGGCAAAAAGAGGAGAAGAAGAAAAAGGTTAACACGAAGTCTCTAGAGAATGACCCTGCAAGCACTCCAGATGAAGAAGCAACTGAGGACCATGAAGAGCTCATTCTTGGTCTTTGGTCAGATGCTCTCCCTGATGTTACTTCCCACTGCTCCAGGACTGTCTTGGGGTATGTCACTCGAGGGGATTTCTCACTGGCTGCAGGCTGTGGAGAAGCACTGGGTTTCGTTAGCTTGACTGGGTTAATTTACATGCTACACAACCAGCCAGCAGATAAAAAGGGGCTTGTTCTGTTAAGGACTCCAGCATCTTTACAGTACAGATTTGCAAGACTTAATATTGAGGTTTGAGTATCTTTGCAGTGCAGTAAAATGCCAAAAAGAATTCTGTTTTGTATTCTGTGGCCTTTCTGATTTGTCTCGAATTTGAGGTTATTCTGAGCCCAAATAGTGCTAAGATTATGAAATAATTAAAAAGCTTTTTAGCATTATTCAAGAAAATAACTAAGGCATAAACAGACTAGAATTACTTTTGATGTCTGCATTGCTAAGGGTTTCTAACAGATCATTATCATGATGATCTTCTTTTTCTCTAAAGAAGCGTATTCTTCATTTTTTTTCTCCTAAAACAGTGGATGCTATAACAATGTACAGCAAATCATCATTTACATTTAGAAGTCTTTGTTCAGATGGACAAACTTTACAGTGCACTTTCACATATAACTGCATGCAGTCTGATCCAGTGTATGTAGCAGGTGGCTTTCCTGATTCCTCCTATCTGAATATGTGTGCAACAGAGTTACATAGAGAAACCTGGAACAGAAAGCTGAATGCTTAAATGAAATGCAAATAACAGACCAGCTGTGTAATTCTGAATTACAGCAACTGGAGCTTTTAAACTGAGAGCATATCAGTCTGTCTCCCTAGTCTGAAAGGTAATAAGCCTTTCAGATGCAAAGTGCTAGTGGTGGGTCAGCACACATTTTCTGTTAATAATAGGGAATATTTTTGTTCCTCAAAACATGAATTTATTTTTGTATGGAATGTGCTATAACTGAATATTTCTTCATGTTACAGTACGGTTCGTGAATATTGTTCAAACAATCATCAAACTTGTAAAATATCCTGGGGGGATAAAGGGAGAAAGGTATTTGATTTGCCTGGGGCAGTGTGGATAGGTTGTTTGTGTTTGATATTCTGTTGTTTTTTTTTTTTTTAATGATAGCTTTAAACATCTAGCCATTCCTGAGTTAAGGAACTTGAAAAGGAATGTGCAGTAATACGCTGTCGTATAGAAGCAGCACGATACAAATACATGCCAGTTGGTAAAATTATCCTGAAATTATCATGTCCAAATAAAAATGTAATGTATTCTTGAGTTCGTAGTCTATTGACTAAGTTTGAATCTTAGAGGAATTAAACATGGTTCAGTTAATGACTTTTTCTTTCTCAATGTCAGTGTTCAACTTAATTTCCTCTTTCACAGTTTTGTTTGAAAGTCTTAGGTGAATTTATTAATGATGGCTGGAGTTGTTGGAGGAAAGATTTAGTGTGCCTTATGCCCAAAATTATATAATTTAGGACCATTTAAATATGGCACACACATGGGGAAGGAGGAAGAACATCTGATTGAAAGGGAATTATTGGAAGTGGGGCTGGATGTTTTTTTTCAAATTGTTTAGAAGATGTATTGTAGAATGTTTCACCAGCAGTGGGAGCTGTGGTGGCATATGGGAAAGAAAGATGCAGTTTCAACCCAGCTTGGACTGCGGCTCCCTGAGAAATGAATGACTCTCATTGCTCACCTTTGATGCACCTGATAAAACAATCATGGTCCCTGAGAGGTCCTGGGAAGCATCTGCAGGAAAGCCAGCAGATGGCCCCAGAGGAAAGAGTTTGGTGCTGGCAGGGCTGGGATTCACACGCTCCTGGCGTGTGACTGTGAGTGCTGCAGCCTGTAGGTTTGTGTGAATAAGGAGCCCCTTAAACTTTACAGCCTGGCTGCTCTGATCAAGTTCTCTCATGGTAATAATCCTGGATTTAATGAATCTTTTGAATTGTAAGCCCGATTGAAATATTTCTAGGATCACAGTTTCCAGAGCTGTGCTTCATGGGAGAAAAGGAGGGAGGTGATGTTTATATGGCTTTTTCCCTGCATCGCCTCCCTCATCTTCTTAATAGATACATATTTTCTTGCCTCAATAGACCTGACTTGTATGTCAGCAAGAAAGAGAAGCCCCCACCCAAGCTATCATTTTTTCTTTTCTGCTTGTAGATCTTTTGTTCCCTGAGTCTTTCCTAGGTTTTTATTTTTTTAAAAAAACATCTGGAGTCTTTCCTTTTTTTTTTCTTCCTATTGGTAATTTCTGCCAGGTTCTCATTTTGACACTTCCTGTTACTTTTCTTTGATTTCCATTCTCTATTTTTGATTTATGATCCTTGTCTCTGGTGAGCCAATGAACAGAAACTGGAACCCAAGTGCATCCTGTTCTGTATATCTTGTAATATTGTTACACAGTTGTTTTCCTTTAAGTCAATGATTTATGCCTTAAGACTTCACTCCTTGTAAAATATACTGCAAACCAGATAAGTTTAAAATGCTCAAAACTCTCAGCCAAAATTTGTCAGAAAAGTACTGTGACTTTATGTAGCTGCAAGGAAAGTTTTATCTGTGGTTGCGATTTCCAGATTCCGGGTGTCTCAGGGGTGATTCAGTCATAAAAACCATGTCAACACCGGATAATCAAACTGTGGATAATTAAACCTGTGCTATCTGGGCATCAGCTGTGCTGTGTGTCTGTGCTCATCATGTTGAATCAGGTGTAGTTTACAGCACACATCTGCTCTTGCTGCAGTTGCTGCACGTTGGTTAACTACCCCAGAGCATCTGGATCAGCTCCTGTGGGCTGTGATACACGAGCATTTTTGGGAACCTGGGAAGTTCTGGCCTAGTGAAAGCAGCTCTCACAAGCTCTCCGTCTCCCATGCTGTCCTCCAGATAACTTTCTCAAAATGGATGCCAGCACAAACCCTTAGCTCTCGTTCTGTGCTTGGCAAGAGCTTTTGGAAGCTAAAATGAAGCACAGAAGGAAATTTTGGCATTCTCTGTAGCACGGGGAAGAGGTTGAATGGTAACACACTGCTCCTGTAGCTCTTTCTGTGTAAATGCTGCATTTGACTCACCTTGTGAAGGGTCTTTTCCCATGCTGAGCCATGACTTCCAGGGCAGTTGCCTGCTCTGTTGACAGGCACAGTGACTAATGGGCCTACCAAGCTGAGGGGCTCCAAGATCCACATCCTCTACCATCCCAAATCCAGAAAAGGAGCTTGCAGAAGAGGGTGGTGATTTCTCTGTGGGATGAAGTGGGGGGGACTGGGGCCAGATTGTTGTGTGTTTGTTAAAGATGTTCAGGGCAATCTGTTTAGCAGCCTGTAGGCAATGGAAGGAGTTACCTGGCAGAAAGGTGGTTGGAGTTGTTGAAACAAAGCTGGGAAAATAATTGGCAGGGTGTCAGACTACTCGATGGTGGTAGAAGCCTTGGGGGATCATGGCATACTCAGACAAAGAGTTGTCAAATGCAGCATGACAGTTTTCTTTCAGTGCTCTGAATATGGGAGAGCCAGATATGTCAAACCTGATCCATTCTCATGACCATGTGAGGTAGGGAGAAGGAACAGAGCTCAGGGGAGTAAATACCAAAGGCAGATCTCTGAAGCACTGAGGAAAGCAGAAAAGCTATAGCAGTGCTCTATTTCCTAAGAATACAACATACAGAAAACCCCAATCCAAAATCCCATGCTTCTAAATGATCTTCCCAGAGGTCAGCAATATAAACAGCACCCACAATTCACCTCTTGCAAATTCAACTCAGCTGTACTACAAACACTGGTCTTGTCAAATCCCTGGAAGAGCAAGTAAAATTGCATGGAATCATGAGAAGTCAGAAAGGGTAGAGGATGTGGGCTGAAACCATTTTGTGGCAGCTTTGAAAGTCAGAGCCACCTTGACACTGGACAAAATGATGACTTCAAGGTAGTTTGCAAAGCATGCAGAGTGACAAAAGATAAAACACAGCTTTTATTTATTGTGTTGGGTCTCTTCTTAAAGAAATACAGTTTCTTCTATGGTAGAAATATGCCTGCATAAAATGGGTTTTTTTAAACATTTTTTAGACAGTCCAAGATGTGCATAACATTTACCAGCCTCAGCTTACTTGGTACATTCTACTTGTCTTTTCGTCAACAGCAGTGCTGCTATTCTGACAACTATGTCCAGTTCTTAAGAAATAAAATCAAAAAGACATTCAGGACACAGCAAGAGTAAAGCAGAGAATGAAGAAGCAGCCTGAAAAAAGAGAGTGACTCAAATTTCATGATCCAAGTACGTGAGGATTTTCTGCAACTTTCTAGAAAGGATGGTGGAATTCAGAGTTTCATTTCATCTCAAGATCAAATAAATAGCTAGGATGAGAAAACTGTTTCAGCTCAGTCTTTCTCTCAGCATCCTGTCCTTAGCCCAGAAACTGTGGCTTTTTTAAGAAAGACCAAAATGGTTGTGAGGGATGGGAGAGCTCAAGCACCTGCAAATCCATGCGTCCATCAAAGCTCTCTCACACATCACTTCTCTTCTGGGTTTGCTCTCTTTTTTCATATTAGGTAATGTTAAAGGCTTTTTTTTCTTTTACAAAAGAATGAAATAAACCCAAACTTGGATAGGCAAAACCTGAGCTATCAAAGCTCTATTACTCAGAAATTACTTTAAATGCCACCTCAGGAGTAAGCTCCCTCCTTCTTCCCACCAGAGACTTCTCCCCAGTTGTTTTAACTGTGGCTCTAGTGATGAATCCTGTCTACAGTTGTAATTATTTATAAATACTGTACACATATTTCTAAAAATCTTACCTGGGTTGTATCAGGTGTCATCCAAGAAAGCTTCAACCCAGAGGCAAAGCCAATTGCTCAAAATGAGTTGGATTGGGTGGGAACAAGGGATCATACACACCAAAGTCTGTTACTGTTCCTTAGTGACAAAAATCCAGAGTGCACAGAAAAACAAACCATAAATCTGCAATTAAAAATACTCTTTTCAGATGAGGAACTGCTTCATGCAGTGATTTTTTATTTTTTAAAAAAGATGCATGTGGAAGTAGTTTTGGTACAGACCAGCAGGGATTTAAGGGTTAACAATAATTTATTTTTCTGAAGAACAGAGTGTCTTACAGGAATCAATTGCATCCAGGTTTTCTGAATATTTTTGCAATGCAATAATTCTTTTAAATTAGTTGGCAAATACATGAAGGGGGTTCCAAATGAAGGCACAAAAATTTATGAAATTGGTTGAGAACTGTAACCAGTTGTTTTTTGTTTTTTCAAAGAGAAGCAGATGAAAACGAGCATTAGTACATAGTACTCTGAGGAATGTCTTAAAAAAGAATTAATTGTAGTTTCCCTTAGTCTTTTTAAGGCTTTCTCTGAGCTACTGTATTTTGAGGCTTAATTATTTGTATTCATTAGAGTTAATTATTTTTTAAAAATAGGTGTTGTTTCTGTTGGTGTCTTTAAGAACTTACTTTTACACCCACAGGCAGCACACAATGGCCCAACTTCAAAAATGGCAACCCCAAAACTAGAAATTTCTGTGTCCCCTGAAGCCTTCCCCCAGCTGATGCTGGGACAGAGGAGGTTTATGGGGTGTTGCAGGTGTCCAGCAGCACTGGAGCCTTAGGAAACAACCTCAGTAGAAGCTGCTCTTGGAGAAGTGTGACAGCAGCCTCTGTCAAAAGCTGTGGAAGCCAGTCCTTCCCATGCAGAGCTCTGGAGTCCTTTCATGTTGGAGAAGGAAGGGTAAGTCTAATAAATAGCTCAGGGATCCTCATCCTGCCATTCTGTGTTAATTTGGTGGGGAAAAAGAAAGAATAAACTAAAAAAAACTTTCCTTTTTTAGGTTAATAGACATGTAGAAGATTAGTTTTACTCCTTTTTGAGTTATCCAAAGCAGAAATACTGAGAAAATAGCAATTGCAGCGCTTTTAGTGGTACAACACGCTTTTAGTGGTGTGAAGCCAGAGCTCACCAATATTGCCAGATGTTGTTCTGCAAGTGTTTGCACATGGGCAAAATCACAACACACAAGGTAAGAGCTTCCTAACAAATACACATTTCAATGTCTGCTTCCCTGGAAGCAAATATTTTTTTTTTTATTGAAGGAGGAGCAGAAGAGGCTTCACACATCTTTAAAACCATAGAAACATTAGAGTGGTTTGGGTTGGACCTTAGAGATTGTGTAGTTCCAACGACCCTGCAGTGGGCAAGGACACTTCCCACTTGACCAGACCCATCCAGCCTGGGTGCCCCATGAGTTCATACTCTGTGTCCTCTCCATTTGCTGTGGAACAGTTCATTGTTTGACAGCTTTCCTGTGCAAGTGTAGTGAAGGCCACAGAAGAGGGAATGGCTATGATGCATCTGTCTTTTAAATTCTGCTTTGATCCTATTCTGAGTAAATCTTGGCCTTTGTTTTGAAATGCTTATTTTTTATTCAGATTTCCTTCTGTAAAAAACCATCAAAAGCTGAAAGATTACTGTCCCACAGTACAAGGGGGGATGCTGTTCATTTGGCCAAACTGCTATCAAAAATATGCAGGAAATAAAACATAAATTCATTTTTTCTCCAAATGTTTTCTGCAGTCAAGATCCCAGGCTATTAGATTAACTCCAGGGACTATAAAGACAATAACTTGAACTACAAGTCCCAGGACAGTAACCAGGTTTCATGTAGTCTTCAGGGATGAGAACAAAAAACCCCACCAAAAATAATAACTTCCTTTCACCATTGAAAATAGTGAGCTCCACATGTCAGCTGGATTTCAGAGTCTATTAAGCAGTAAGAGAGGTCACCTCTTCTATCTGCAAGGTCATGAAATTGATGACCATTAAAACTTGATTCTTATCCAAATCTATTTGTAAAATTAATTTGCATATTTTCAAGGACATGAATTACTCTGTAGGGACCTGGGCTTGGAGAAAAACATACGTTTCCTCCTTTCCAGTCCTCAAAATGCTAAGACCACTGAGTATTGAAAAATATTAAAAGCTTCAGCTAATCTCTTGACTGAAGCTGGAGTCTCCTTCTCAAACAGGAGCTAAACAGGGTTGCTGACCTCACAAACAGGATATACCTTTATTCCATAACATGAACTTTTAGAACACCCTTAAAAGATTGTCCTTTGAACTTTGACTTCTGTCATTAAAATTTCCTTTGGTACAATACTTGTCTTCTTTCACAGACTGCTGTAGGCATCATTCTTGTAACTGAGCCTTCTGCTGAACCTTCATTTTTTACCACGGTAAAATTTTTTCAAGTGGAAAATACTATGTGAAAGAATGAAAAGCAAATACTTTTTCTAGGCTTTTAGACATCCAGGTATTATTTCCCAAATATAAAACAATATATCTTACAGGAGACTCCATAGATTATGGATTTTCTGATCAATTAAAATATTCATTAAAATAAAAAATACAAATATTTTTAATAAGTTTTCTGTTTCCACTTTCAATCCCTGAAATACACTTGGATGAACTGACAGAGCATTTCTCTTCCCCAAGTCTCTTTTGTGCTCCAGCATTCACTCGGAATTGATTCCTTTTCTCTAAAGAATAAAACCATCAATCTCTGTATCCTGTCACTTCAAATTCAAGCCGGATGCTGAAGAGAAAAAAAACCAGTGATTGGTAGAGCTTGGAGAGGGAGCCAGGAGTGCCAGCTCATCCAGCAGAAAATTTCATGTGAAACAATTCCTAGTCCAAGGAAACCAGACCAAAACTCTCACTTTAACATCCATCATTGATGGAAACAAAAGCTGTCGTGTTTCTGAGTGTGTTCCAACGTAATGAAGGGACAAGGAAAAAAGGAGGAACCCCCAGCTGTGACAGCACATATGAACAACATCTCTTCACGAGGGGAATAAAGCACCGAATTAAAATTTATGGCTTCCCAGTAGCATTACATACCCTGGGAACAGTGAATGTTTTGTTCCTTCCCAAAATGACAAGTGTTAAGATCATAAAATCAAACTCAACTGGAGTAGCAAACTGATTCTAGACTATCTAGTTCTTGCAGGCTATGTCATGCCGAGTGGAGTTGATGGTTGGTTGCCTAGGGGAGCAAAATATTAGGAATAACAGTATTTAGTGGCTGTTCCTCATGAGCGTGCCTGCAAAAGGGGAGGAGGTGTGTTCATGTGTTACTGTGCTTAGCACAGCAGAAACCCTAGAACTGACTCAGTCCTGAGTGTTGCCTTTCCAGCCAACTTTCCAACAGCTATGAACTAATAGCATTTCCAAAGGTTAACATTTCTGTAACTTTGCCAAATGGTAGGGTCATGCCCTGTTTTTCTGCTTAATACAACTTACTTCCCTCATTTTTTTCTCATGACCTTTTCCCCACTGTTTGCCACCATCCACTCTGGCCCTTTCCCATATTGCTACAGACCTCTGACATACTTCAGTGTTTGTGTTTTGCTCTGCCTGCAAGGAAGGGCTGCAGAGCTGCTGTAGCAGGAATGGCTCTGCCTAAGCTGGAGCTGCTAACCATGCAACAAACAAGGCAGGTCTGAAACATCTGCTTAACAATGTTTTTTACAAGAAAGGTGTTTTAAGCTTTTCCCCTTGGATGTTATATGCTCTTCCTGATACAGCTGATGTCTCAGAGGCCCTAAAGAGATTTTGTGTGCCATCTCCTGTTGCAATAAACCTGTTCAGTAGCACAAAATGCACTGAGGACAAATCAGGTATTTACTAGACATCCCTCTCTTCAACAAAAAAAGTAAGAGACACAAATAAGCGATGATCCTGTGCAAAGATGTCACTCTTCTGTGGAGGTCTCTGGAGAGATGGCCAGTATTTACTGCACCCTTGTGTGGTTTATTTGGCTCTGTTCTCCCTAGTTCTCATCTTCAGGACTAAATCCACTGTGACCACACTCTCTAGTTAGATGTCTAACTTGCTGAAACTGCCTTCTGCTTGAAGTCCTGCTTGGACTGTGGGGGAAAACAGGGGGAAAGTATGAGTATTTTTTTTAATGAGGAGAGGGATTTTTTTCTCCACTTCTTCCTCATGCAATCATGGCTGACTTTTGCTTCCTTTCTTCTTGTGAACAAAATGTTTCAAAATGCACAAAACCACTGAGTTGCAGGAAACTGAAATGCTGGGAAATCTGTAATCAGGAGATGGCAGTTTCTTTAGCTAGGGACTGAAAGTGAGGTTTCAACCAAAGCCTTTTCACCATGTTGGCCTCTGTTCTTACCCTAGGTTTTCATGTAAATCGTTGCCTAACTAAGGTACATGAAGCCAGCATGAAGTGAAGCAACAGGAGAAGGATATGTTGGCAAAGAAAAGGGTATTTTGGATAACCCAGCGGTGGGGCGGTGCCCAGAAAATGTAGGAGCAGCAAAGGAGTTGTCCATAGGTGCTAATGGATGGAGGGACCAAAAGGGAGAAACAGGGTGAGAGGCTGAAGGGGCTGGGTGCAGGTGTGAGGAGGGGCTGTGGCACAGCTGGCAGAGGATGTGCCTCTGAGACCCGGGGGATGCCAGAGGAAGGAGGTCCCTGCCCAGCTCCAGGGCCACCCCAGCTGACCTGCTGGCCCCAGTCCCACCTGGTGATGCTCACAGCCTGCCCCCCTGCCCCCCATTGCACATCAGCTCCTCACTAGGGACTGCAATTTTTCAGCTGCTTTTCAAACTCAGACTTGGGACTTGTATTTTAGCTTGAAGATAAACATTTTGAAAGCTGTCTTCTTTCTCACAGTGCCTGCACAAGTTGTTTTTAATTATCTTAGGAAAGCTTTCCTTGCCCAGGCCAATTTGTTCACTGTTTGTCTTGTGGAGCTGGCCTATAAAACAGCTTTTAGGGATTTATTGTATAACATTATCAAGAAAGCAATCTTTGGAAAAAACTGAAATCACTTACAACAATCCTTTTTTCTTCTTTGCAAATGGCTCCATAGAAGCCAAATGATCACAGCTGACCACCCAAACCTGCTGTAAAATTCTTACTCCAAAGGAAAACGTATAAATTTAGTCATGTTTTAATCCTAAAATGTTTTAAGTAAAGATTTAAGCAGGAAAAAGAAAGTTGTTCCTGCAGGGGAGAAGTAAAACTTCTTCGTTTCTCAGAATTATATATTTTGGAGTTACCAAAGCATGAGAAATGCAGGGATATGAATATCCTGCTCTTTGGTAGATTTATGTTGTTTTACACACACACAGACGCACACACATGCTTCTACTCTTATTTAAAGAAAGAAAGCAATGGACACAATGAAGAACAGTGATTATTCAACCTCCAAATTTTATAACTGTTTTTTCTGTACAGGCTCTGAACCATATCAGTGTTGGTTGTTGACTTTTTAGGAGATTACCTTTGAAAATTTTGACACTGATAATAAGTGTGCTACTCATTTAGAGGAATTCAGTTATCTTAAGCTGCAACAAATATTTAATTTTATTTTTTTTTCTCTGACATTTTTTCTGCGTAATCCTTTTTGGACCTAATGCCAGTATTTTTCAGATGACTGTAATTTTATTGCTTTCCTACAGACAAAGGAAAAAGACGTCTTTCTCAAGTGCTCCTCAAAAAGAACAGAAAAGCAGAACTGTTGTAAGTAGAGGAGACTTCAATATTTACATTTTATTACTATTTGAGAGGAAATTTGATGGAGGAGAGAGTTCTGCTTTTAGTCAGAACATCCTTATATGTCTAATTTCTGAAGCAACTAAAAGAATGTTGCCAGACTCTTAAACGGATACTCCTCAATCCAGAAAATTAAAGAAGCCCATTGGAAATCTGGCTCTTTTCAGGGATCTGTACATTTACTGTCTTTATCATCTAAACCCCCCACCTTTTTCCCTTGGGATGGTCTTACATTTGTGACTGCTGATACAACTGTCCTTAAAATCTGCACTCCCTCTCAATTCTTGTGTGTTTTGATCACTGACATTCAGTCAGGAAGTAAAAGGTATTGACTGGATCAGCTCTGATTTTATCTTCTACTTTATGGGAACTCCCAGGAGATCCTTGATCTTTGACTTTCCATGAATGCTTACAGCAGACCAGCATGGGTTATACTTGCACTAAGTTTAACATTTCCTTCCCTGTGACAACAATTAGATTGCTGTTTTCTGTTCTGCTGAAAGTTAAAGCTGTGAGTAACAATGGAGAGGTGAAACCACCCCCTGCTGTCCAAGCAATCCTTGACCAACCTGGCAGCTTTGGGAACAATGCGGTTCTGCTCTCAGATGTTTTTGTGTTCCTGCCCTGGGAGAGCATTTCTCCACCTGTGCTCTGGGGACCACTCCTTTCTGCAAGACTTCAGAGAATGGTTTCTGAGGTAGCTCTAAAACAAAGCAACTCTCCCCCATCCCAGAACTGCCCAAACTCTCACACACATGCTGAGACAACTTTCAAAGAGCAGCCTAATCTTCAGTTGGTTGTCCATGAAAACTGCTGCATTAAGACTGCTCAAGCAGTCCACAGCTTAATCCTCAAAAAGTCAGTGAAACTTTGGATTAAGGAGCATGGAGAAACACTACTTTGGAGAAGTCTGTCCACTATTTCATTTATTTGTGAAGACACAAAATACCTGCCTAATGTGTTGTCTGTACTCTTCAGAGTGAATGACAGGTTGTTGTACCAAGCTTCCATCTTCCACCAGGTGCTAAATAGTCATGAACGAAGCATTCTAGATACAACAGTACTACTAATAAAACCAGTAGGTTAATTTATTGCACTCTTTTTGTCTACTGGACACCACCTCAGGTATTGCCAAAACCTTAACTGCCACTATTGTAGTAGGCCAGGTTGACCTTTCCAGTACAAATATCACTCATGAAATATCCCAGCTACTGCATAGCCTCTGGACAAGTGCAAGTCTATTTCTTTCCTCACAGCTCCCCTATAAAGAGAAGAGATGGTTGTTGCTATGGACAGAAGTTCACACAACAGTTTTGTGGCTGTGGAAATCCAAGACAGAATCTAAGGGCTCCATCAGCCTGTGGAGCATAGGGCAGGGAGTGACCTCCTCATCAGGGGCTCCTGTGCAGTTGCATATAAACACATCATCTATTTTGTGGGCTCCATCCTAGTCAGGTGTCTTGCTCATGGTGCTTCTACCATAAAGCTTGTTGGAGTTTTATTCCATTGCTTCCCTCTGCTAGAACTTGCTAGAAACTTTGTAATTCCAGAAACTTTTTAATGGCACTTGTAAGTTGATTTATTCTTCAGTTCATGCTGCTGTGGTGTCCCACCTTAACGTAAAGGTGGCACTCAAGATTCCTAGATGCTTGTGTTAGAAAAGGAAGAACAAAAGTCAGAAGGTCCACAAAAACTTATGATGTTTTATTAGTAAATTATACACTTGGCATGGAAATTGTGTTACTCCCAGTTATTCTAGTATAAACACACTGTGGTGGATTTTGAATAAGGGGTCGTATGAAAGAGAAGAGGGAGAGAAAGACACTAATGTGAGGGAGAGGAAAGAAGAAAGAAAGAGAAAGAGAGAAAGGAGAAAAGAAAAAGAGAAAGAGAAAGAGAGAAAGAGAGAGAAAGCAAGAAAGCAAGAAAGAAAAAGAAAGGAAAGAAAGGAAAGAAAAGAAAGAAAGAATAGAATCACCAGCCCTGGCATAAGAGCTGTTCCAGCTGATGGGCTGTCCAAGGTCCTGGGGGTACTTTTTATAGACAATTTTTTCCTGCCCTGAACCTAAATTGGCTAAATTTATGCAAATTAGTTATTGCGAGCAGTCTGTTCTTTCTGACCTTTCTAGAAATGAGCCAGAGTGCTTTGGGGATCTTATGTGGTCTTGATCCGCTTCTACTGGATGGACCTTTGGTTGACAGTCCATGCCCACTTCTCAGCCTCATTCCCATGCTTGCACTCTGCTGTGCTGTGCCTATTGCCAAGAGCCAGAATGAGAACATTTATCTCAGAAGAGTGCTGCCCTTCCTCTGCATGCCACCCTGTCCAGACACATCCTGCTCTCTCTCACAGGCATGGTTATTACCAGCAATCCTTGACTGGCCCCACAACTATCTGGTTATCAGCGTTTGAGACGTACAGAATAGCCCCTTATCTCCTGGCTTCTACAGCTGCCTTTTATCTAAGAGAATTATTTGTACTGCAGACACACCCATGGGCCCTACCCAGATGCCTCTGAGCACTCAAAAATGCTGCTTATGGGGCTGACCCAAAGGGATTCAGGGTGACACTCTAAGCAGAAGATGTCAAACACAAATGTGTGCAGAGGACTCAAACTGGTGGCAGCTCTGGTGCCTCTTTCATCACAGGACACAGAAATGCCCCAAAGTCCAGCTGTGAAAGGCAAATGGAGGGCATGGGGAAGAGTTAATAGGAGCAGTTGCTCCAGAAAAGAGGAGGCCAGGTTATAATTACGTAACCTGATTTCATTTTTTTTGCAAAGGGAACCAGAAGATTGCCCTGCCCAGAAGCAGCCAGGAATTCAAGTGATCTCTTACCTGTACTGGGACATAGTATTTTGTAAGTGCAGGCTCAAGGCAAGTCTGGATGCCTCTCAGTAACCCCCCAGGTAACCCCAGCAGTTTGGTTATTGGTTATTAATCAGCTGAAGGAAAGAACAGACACTCCGGTATCTGCTGTGGCTTCTGCAGTCTGTGAGCACCAGAAGTTGCTGAAACAGAGTTAGAACCATTCCTGTAATTTTTTTTTTACCCTATTCTTGTAGTCTGACGTAGAGATAACCTTAACCAGTGCTTTAGTGAAGTGTGAGTCGCACGTTTTACTCTGTTTCATGCAGCCCAGCTGCCACCTCCCTCTGCCAGTGGCTTGGTGTGTTTAAAGCCACCATTTAGCATAAGAAAATGAATTAACAGAGGCTTGAGTTTTGATCAGATTAACATGATACATTTTTAAGGTGTGATTACGTTTTAGCCAACGGTTAATGACATGTTTAAAGATGTGATGGTATTTTGCATTGGAAAACTTATTTATGCATCATAAATAACTAATTTTTCTGAGTTTTAATGATGTTTACTGCATGTTGCACAACTTCAGTTCTAAGAGAGAAATAAAAAAAGATGCACTCTGAGCACTGAGTGGCATGGAACGTGGCACTCTAACAAAATGTCATAGGGTGTGTAAAGTGAGATATTGGTCAGTGCCACATAAGTATGCAGTTAACCACAGATACCCACAAACATTTTTTTCTCCAGTGACACTATTTCAAGAAGGCAAATGTCCTGGTCTTGGGCACAGCTGGCAGCACTGCTTTGTTCTCTCCTGTAAGATCACATTTTGAGCTGATCATAAAAGTGCCAAATTTTTCTCTTGTGAGAGGAATTTTTTCATATGAGGAGTTTACTTCAGAGTGCCACCAATGGTTGTTTGTAGTCAGTGAATTTGACAGTATGGTTTAACTTCAGTGAAGAAGGTAGTGAAATTTTCTTATTTCTTAACAAAACTACAGCAGTGGATTTAATTTCTTTTTAGCTCAGAAGGAAAGAAGCATCTTGTCCTTATGGCAATATGAAGTGCCACCACAGCACCCTCTGGATCTCTGCAGCTGAGTCAAGGCTGAGCAGAAGTCCTCTTTTCCCAATAGTTCTTCCAGTTCCTGAAGATGCTGTTAATAATTTCCAGTTCAGACTGGGAAAGGATTTCAACTTGGACTTTTAAATTTTACATTAATGTTTTGACCGCTGAGAGGTACCTGGAGCAGAGTGTACCCTGACAATTAAGGTGTCACTTAGGCCATAGAAAGCCATTTGTTTTGTAAAGTGCTGCATCCTTTGAAGCCATGCCCACCTCTTGGGCCCAGGGCTGCAGGGCACCCTCCCTGTGTAGCTGGTGGAGGGGTGATGCAGATGGTTTCTCACCTGCTTTGAGCAGTGATGGAGATGAGCAGAGGTTTCCCTTCCTGGGCAGTGCTGGCCATGAGAGGATGCTCAGCAAGTGCAGTCTAATGGTGCTGGCAGAGGACGATGGCAAGCAGCTTGGGGGAAATGCCATTTTTTACTGAGCACATTCCTTGCAAAATTACAGTTTGTCTGTGCTATAAGTGTTTAGGAAATGTGTCTGGGAAGTTCATGTCAGGGATGCTTCTGGAATTAAAGTGAGTACATGTTTGACATAAGTGGGGAACATGAAAGGCTCAGCTCAGTTAAGCATGTGCAGCATCAGACCCTGAATCGGGGAGGAGGGGCTGATGTTTAGATTGCTCCTTGGCAAAATTACCTCAAGATTTCTCTCCTTTCCCTGCTCTTTCATGGATGCCCTTTTGGGTTCCCAAACAAAGACTTTGCTGACTGCAGCTGGAGATAAAGGGAGCACAACAGACAGGAAAATAAGAGTCTATTTATCCCTGGCAAAGCCTGCCTTTTTCTAGTTTGGATGGAAAAGAAGACGAAAAGTCCGCTGAGTGCTTGAGTGAACAACAAATGGCATAAGAACAAATGCAGGGAAAGGGAATGCCAAGGCTGTCATTCCCCATCAGTACTTTGGATGGGTTTGCTCCTCGGAGGAGCACGGGGGAGGCTGTGGGACCTGGTGCAGGAAGCAGGTGGTTTGCTTTACCGAGCCCTGCGTAATGGCCAGGGAGCTGCGCCGCGCCGGCCAAGCTACAGCAGATGGGCTGCAGCTCGCTCCGCTCAAGGATATTTTTCATGTTATGTGTGGAAAAGAGCAGTAACCCTTGTTTGTTATATGAGGCCTTGTAGGATTTTATTTGGAAAAAAGCCATTTTTGAGATTAAAAAAAAAGCCATTAAAAGTGTGAGTCACTGTAATCATTTTCAAAGTGCTCTGACAGGGCCTTTCACTTGCAAAGACTTCACTATTACAAGAAACTTTCCTTTTTTAAATTAAAAACTCCACCACAAATTATCTCAGGCTAATCGAGGTGACATTAGGGATCTGTTCATTTGAAATTACCAAGAAAAACCCCCGAACACCTCAGAGCACTGGATCCAAACAATTCATTGTGTAAGGCTGCCAGCAAAATAGCTGTGTCTGTTCTGAGGCTTAACATAGCACTTTGGGCTGTAAAAGCACCAAATATTCCCTCCACTGCAAATGTATTTCAAATCCTGTATCCCCAAAAGGGCTGGGGGACACTCATTCCTTGTTCAGGGAGAGGCAGGACCTGAAGCACAGTGTCCACCCAGGAGCAGGACCCTGTGGGGAGACTTGGGAGCCTCAAAGTGGGGACATCCATAGGCTGAGTAAATAAATAGCCGATCACCTGAAACAATCCAAAGGTGATAGGGCTGGTATGCACATACCACTGCTCTTTGGGATCTGGATGTCAGCATTGCCAGATGCTTGTGTCCTTTTGGAGGAAAGATGCCCAAAGTGCTGCTTTCAGAACACAGGCTCACTGTGAGGCTGTGAGCAGTGAGGGACAGAGAGAGAGAGAGATGAAACCTTTCATGTCAGGTATTAGGAGCTGTCAAATATCAGCATCTTTTCTCCCTGATGTGCCATCACCATCCTTGAGAAGAGACCAGCTGACCTGGGCAGGGTCTCCCCACATCCAGGCACTCCTCCCAGAGCCCATTTACTTACCACACCTCAAACAGTCACTGAATTAGTCACCCTGCTCCTAAGTCTGGGATGAGCTCACAAATCTCTCAGGTGAAGAGAAAGGGCAGCTCTGTGATGTTGTTTGTTACCACTGCCAGGTGCCACCTGCCTGTGTCAGACCCTGGGCCAGAGGGGTGTGCTGGACTTCCCGGACACCTCTGAGCAGGGAATCTACTCTTTGGACCACCACCAAACTCAGCAATGAGTCAGAACTCAAATCCCTGAAAATAACTGAGGCTGCTGCATCTCTGGCCATGCAAAACAGCCAACAATAAATTACAGAGTCAAAACAAAGTGTAGGCACCTCCCTGGAGAGGTGGCAGGGGTGCAGCTGTGGGGAGTGGGGAAACCAAGCACCCAACCACAGCACGCTGGATCTCTGTTCTGTGCTACTTCTTCAGTGGTGCTAGGGTCTGATATTTACTTTGTGTTTGTCCAAATGCAGACACTGGAAAAATGGAGAGAAAGCAGGAAACAACCACAGATAACAATTTGAGGGCTGACAGAAAGATCTGATGGTGAGAGGCTTAGAAAGTTTCTCTCTAGCTCCGTGAAAACTCCATCACACCGTATTTTGCTAGAGGGACTTAGCAAGTGCTTTAAACCACTGGCAAAAGGCAAATAGCTGCAAGCTAAACAAGTTAAAATAGACATAAGGCAGAGTTTAAAAGCAAACAATGACTCATTGCTAGTAAAAATTACTAAAGGCATTGGTGGTTCCTCTACTTTGACTAGTAGGAGAGGATGGGCTGTCTTTTCCTCTAGATGGGTCAAAGTGTTCACACAAGTGCTTGGAGGAGGTAGCCTCACTTGAACTGTAAATGAGACCAGGCCAGATGACATAAAGCTGCCTTCTTATATCAACAACCTCCGTTGTTCACAGCACTGAATCAAGCCCTGCAACACATCCACGCTCCCAGAACCCAGGCAGCATTGTCGGGACATGTTGTTGGTTAACTGTGAAATATTGTCAGGAGCAAAATAAACACATGGGTAACTGCGATGCTTAGTCACAGTAAATTATATTCCTCAGCTCTTTTGCCTTGTAAAGCATAGAGCAGCAGTTCTTGAAAAATCAACAGAAGCTCCAGAAGATTGCTGTTGTATTCCATTGCTGCACAGTGTGTTACCAGCCATGACCTTCAGTGACAGGTAAGAGCTGCTTAATTGGCAACCTCTGTGCCATGCAAGCATTCTCTGCTACTCCTGGCTGAGGGCTTTGGAGAGCATTAGACAGCAAAAAGCTCTGCACCTGGTACACATGCTATTGAAACTCAAGAAAACCTTATAATTTTTTTTTTTTCAAATGGAGAGAAAACTCCTGATCTTGTGCTCATGCTGCTCTGGAATTTTGCCCACAAGCTATCAAATGGAAGACAAATGACAGTGCTGTTATTTCAAGCAGTTTTAATGATTCTGGCAAAAGACCTGGCAGCAGACTGCAAAGATTTCATCTAGGCAAGGCAATGCCTATTCCAAGAGTGGAAATCTTCAACTGGAGAGCTGGCAAGTGCATGTTTGCGCTGGAGGCTTAAATCAATCATTTCTATTTTTCCCAAAGTGATTTAGCAAAGTACAGAAACTGGCTCCTTCATCAATGGCCACAGGCCACTTTTCATGTTTAAGGTATTAGTGCCATGGACTAGAGTGATATATTGGCTTCATGTAAAGCAGTCAGTGTTAGCACCACCTGTTTAATCATTCCTTTACAGTAGCTGTAGTTTGAAAACTGTCAACAAGTGCCTTGTTGACACTGTCAAAAAGGAGCCCAGGAGACCACAGTACATTACTGGTCCCCTAGAGTCAATTCTCTGTGTTCATGGAAAACTTTCCTGCCAGCACAATACATTTCTGAGTCTGCTGCCCATCAGTGTCCCTCTCATTGCTACCCTGTGAACTGACACAAAATCTCCTGGGAATTTGATGCCTGACTCTGTTAGCAACCAAAATACTGATGGAAATTTGTACTATAAAATGCACTTTGAAAGTCTTGGAGGAGCCTAACTGTAAAACTGGGATTTAGATTAAATAGAAAACCTACTCAGCAGCCACCTAATCCTTTACTTAGACCTGGAGATTCTTGAGGTGCTAATAATTCTGCTTCTGTGGATACCAAAACCATCTATGCTTACTCTAGTGGTAATCAGAAGGTAAAGGGAATGTAATCCAAGACTGCACGTTTACACAACTTCCTTGTTGGGCACTCACTATAAACACTTCCCAGCTCATGGGAATATCCTGGCAGTACAGCATCTTCTTATCAGAGCAATCCTGTGTTGCACAGCTATCACACAGATTAATTTCCCTGATGGGAAGACCCAGCAGGAGCTCTGCATGAAAGACAGTACATGCCCCAGAGGCTCTGGTATCATGCCCAAGGCATCCCATTTACCATGTCTCAAAAATATGTTTATGTGCAGCCTCAGGGGCCAGATTGGCTACGTGTGCTCTGAACAGATTTAACAAGTGGCGAGAGGACAAGGATCCTTCCTACATGGTCAGGAGTGCAGATGTATTTGCCAGTGCTGCCTCCCTTTATGTTATAACTAAAGGGTTACATCAGCCAGGTACTTGGGAGGTGCCTCTACAAATTTCCCAGCTTCAAAAGGCTGAAACATCTCCCATCTGCCAAGGGAATTCGTATTTCCTCTCTGCTTCTCTAGGCAGAGAACAGTCAGGCTTCACTCCCAAATCAGTGAGAAATAAATAAAAAAACAAACCCCAAACTGAAACCACAACAAAATTATATGAAATCACTATTTATTCACTGTTGTCCCTGACTCTATCCCAGAACCCAAAAGCATTGCAAACTCAGGATCTCTCAAACTCCTGAGAATCGAGAGCACTAAACATTTCTGTCTTTTGCTCCTGAAGTGGCCTCGGTTTGTAAATCTTCCAGCTGGACTCTCCAATAATAATTATGGTACTTAGCCTCTATCTCCTTTCAGCTAGCTGCTAACACAGTCCAGCTGATTTCTGCAGAAGGAATGAACAAACAAATTTTAACTAGAAAAATGTCAAGCCTCAGAGGACAGTAACAAAAGGGCACACTGACAGTGCTCAGTCTAATCATCTGCACCCCAGTGTTATAAAAGGCAACATTTTTCTCTGCAGGCAACCACTGGTCCTGCACAGGAGGGCTGGAAGGAGAGATTGCAAGGGTGAGAACATTTTGAGTATAGAAGAATTTTCAACCCATTCTTCCAGCACTGTTTATACACCTTATTGCAAGCAGTCATGAAAATAAAAAAAATGAGTCCATAGAATAATTTGTAGTCAGAAATGTGCCCAGGCTTTTAGCTGACACTGGGACACTGCTGGTTGCCACAAGCTGCCTATCCCAGTCACACTCACACCATTCATATCCCAGTCACACCATTCATCACTCAGTGTATACAAGGCAGTGAGCCTGGCACTTAAAAGTGCTTCAGAAAGCTCTCAGCTGCATTTGGGGCATGGTGATACAAGAAGAGTGATCTTAGCAGAATGCCTGTATATAGAGAACCTCCTCAGAAGGAGAGAAATAATATTAGAGAGAAATAATATTAGAGTTCCCCTGCATCAAGAGAGGACTCACTCCCTCTCTCCCTTTCCACATCTGTCCCACCACACACTCCAGCCAGCCTGGCTGGCTCAGGTCAGAGAGCCACCCCAGCAGGGAGAAGGATGGAGATGCTTTCTGCAGGATGGGTGAGCTGAACTGGCTGCAGGAAGCCACAGGACCTCACAGCCAGGGAAAAAGAGGATGAGCCTTTTGGCAGTGCTGGTCCATTCAAGCAGCTTGCCAGGTGCATAAAACCACAGCTTCAAAGCACAGAGACTCAAACCCTTATAAAGTTCAGCCTCTTTCATTTGGTTTTGGGTGACCAGTGCCCTTACATGCAAAATCTGAGCCTTCCAAAAACTGGGCTGGAGTGAGCAGCAGGCAATCCGCCTGCCAGGTGAACACCAGGCCCCTCCCAGGGGCAAACAGACAAATCCAGTCCAAACTTCATTTATTTTTTGCCAGCTGAAACTGTTTGGTAAATGCATCCTGATATTTTATGGCAAAAATTAAACAGTCTCACTCTATTCCAGAGCTCCCATTTCCAGGCCCATGGCCAGTTAATACTTCATTTCTTGCTGCAGCGTGACCAGCAACGGAACAAGCACTAAATGAGTCCTGCTGGTCCTGGTCTGTCAAAAATCCCAAGCTGGAGCCTGAGAGACCGTGTGAGACACTTGCCTGCCTACCACACCTTCCCCTGGTTTGATTTCTGCAGATCCCATGGAGGATCTGTTCAGGAAAATTCAGTCTGCAGGCGCAAGTTTTGCAGCCTATTATCTGGCCCACATTTTGGATGTCAGGAAAAGCACTGCAAGAAAAGAACTCATTATTGAAGAGAAGGGCTCCAGAGATGTTCTTTATTCCAGTGCAAAGGCTTTTCTCCTAGCTGGCGTTTGTTTGTGGTGATTGCAACCTAAGTATGGCAAGCAAAAACTGAAAATAACATTGATTAAAAACTGATTATTGAAACAAGTCATGTCCATTTCTTGGCAGAGCAGTAATGAATTCTCATAACAGTGTTTTTCCAATCCTGTAATATATTAACTAATTTGAGAATATTTACATCTCAAAGATCATGTCAAATCACAACTTTTAATTGCATGTAATTCCTACCAGTGTTTTGGTCCACAAATTATTTTGAAATAATATTTTGAAACACTAGAATTAAAATAAAACATTTTAACCCTTATAATATTTTAATAAACCCATAGGAAGAAAAAAAAACATTGTTCAAGAAGAAAATCAGTAATTTAAAATAAATAATAAGTTTTGCCACAGATTTTTACCTTTGATTTCTTTATTTAAAGACAAAATCCCGTGCCTGGTAACCTTTATTACCTCCTGCAGCCCTCCTGAGCCATGGAAACAGATTTCAGGAAGATGCCCAAGGCCAATCATTTAAAAACGCAACAAAACCAAATCCTTTCACCCATTTGTTTCCCAGGTCACAGAATGAAAATCTGTCGGCCTCTTGTTTCCATCTTTAGCACATACTCTCACTTGAGACTTAGAAAGCAGCTTAAATTTGACTTGCAAAAGTAAGAGGCATGCTTTTAGTCCCTGGAGAAAGCCTGTGAAAGTCATGCTTTTTCAAAATTTATTTTAAGCTTTAGAAACTTGAACTCAAGATGTAAGGTGGGAAAGGAAGGCCAAGCCAGGCAGTTGGTACAAGTAAGGTGCAGACAGAGTCCTGTGTCAGCTGGAAAAGACCCATATTGAAAAACAGCTTCACAAGTCCCCAAATGCCATAGATGCTGGGACATTGCTGCCCACGAAGTACTGAAGCTCTGTGTGTGTGCTTTGCAGCATTTGAAATGAAACTGTACTATGGATCTTCAGCTGTACCTATCTTAAAACTAAATAAAAAATTATCTGAGAAAAAAAAGGAGACCTGGAACAAAATATACACAGTCTATGGTCCTTACCCCTTACTGCAGATTAATTCAATCTAAAATAAGACATGTACATTTTTCAAGAACACTTTCACTTGTTTATGCAGAGGATGTGTCCAAGCCCACTGTGCTGCCTGAGGTGGATCAGTCCTACCAGGCAGGGATAAGTGCACCCATGATGAATACAAGAAGCTTTTTTAATGGGATACAGGGACTGAGAGGCACCAAGGTGTCCCAAATCTGAACACAAAGCCTCTACTGCCATGGCTCCCATCACTGCTGGCTCTTCAAAACAGCGTGGGGATGTTACTATTTAATGAAGGGGAAATTGCGTAGTTACTGTGACTCTTTGAGGTCCTGTTTCTCACAGCCTTTCCTCATGCAGAATTACCTGTGGTAACAGGAGTTGCCCTACTTTTCATTTTTAGGGATATTTTTGCAAGACATACCAAGGGAGGGACTCTGGATACCCTACTTCCTCTGAAGAACTACACATTTTCTTCACTAAAACCTTCTTTTGCTGAAAACAGAAGCTAAAACTCAGACCAGACTATGCTAACAGGTCTTATAGCCCAGCCCAGTGCACAGGACTCCTCTGGAAGGATGTAAAATGTCAAGTACAGTACCCTAGTTCTGCCTCAAAGGCACCTCAAAGGGCACCTCAAATGTGTGTATGTGCCCACATGTCTGTGTTTATGGCAAATACAATCTTCCTGCTCCTCACACAGGTACTTATTTCCTTGGAAGATAAGGGAATTAATCTCATGGGAGGAGACAACCAGGATTGCTCCTCTACACACAGTACAAAATTATTTTTGTGCACCTATTTGTGTGTACTGCATATATGCTCACAGTTTTGACTCCTGAACAGGAAGGAACAGGTTCAAAAGGGATTATATATATAGCAGAATACTTTGAAATCACTTAGGAAAATTCTAATTTCTCACCTTTGTCTTTAAACACTTATACAGATCTGAGGGGTTTCCAAGGGGTATTTTTATAATCCTGTTCTGTGCTTACTGCATTTAAAAGCAATTAAAACTCTAAAAATGTCCTCAAGAGGCATAGATACTAGGAGAATACTCCATTTCATTAATGGTTATTTGGTTTTTGTTAAGGCTTACTTTATCTTTAGAACACATTTGGCACAACCGTGGGATAAATTAATTAGGATTAAATAATACTATGACTCATCAACATACAGGAGTTCAATGTATACTTTAATATGTTCAATAAAAAGGTGCTACTGATCCTTGTTCCAGTGGTGCTCCTCCTGTTCACTGGCTCATAAATTGCTTTCTTCTTTCAGCTTTGCCTTTTCACCGAGTCATCTTCCTTATTCAGTGTGCCATAGCATGAACTGTGAGAATCTGGTTGTATTTTGTCTGTCAATCTTTGTCCTAAGGAAATGTGGTAAGAGAAGGAAAAAACAACAACTCTGTGAAGAATTTTAATAAAACAGATTCCCTACCAATCCATCATTTAAATGATTACTGCTCCAGTAATTGTTTTCATTTGACTGGTTGTAACAATAGCTTGGAAAAACCCTGAAAAATTCTTTGAAAAATCTGTTGGGAACAGGAATAGAAATTAAGGGAACAATATATTTATTGAATATGACTCGAGTACATTTGTGACTCAATTCTCCTAGGTCATCCCATTATCTGATACCTCATTTAAAGAGAGACAGAAAAAAAGCCCTACTTACCAGGAATATGTCCACAGTCAATAAAAGGAATTTGTAAATGCTGCTCTTTTTTATTTCTTGCAATTATAATCACACCAAGGAAAGATAGGAGACACCTGCAAAATAACAGTGGCATAGTATCATTAGAAACAGTTGACTGCATCTGAGATGAGAATTTCTTTCCATGTTTCTTTTTCAAGGACTTCCAAACACAACTTGCTGAGTTTATAAAGAAGCACTTCTTCCTGGCAGCTCTATAAATTTATTTTGGGCTTCTTTCAATCTAGTTTTTGCCTCCTGAAGCTTTATTATCAGTTCCAAAGGCTCCACAGCCAAAATTACACTTCCAGCAATATATAGCTAATCAGATGCCTGTGAGTGTGAGACCACAGCATTTGAATCCCTGAGCAAACCTTCACAGAGCATCCAGCATTCTAGCATGTGCAGTTTCATTAACAACTCAGTCTAGCTGTGGACAATCGACATCTCTGTTGTTTTTCACATCTGATTTTGTGTCTCAGGGGCAGGCTGCAAGCCAGGAGCAATGAAAAGCTGCTATGGTTGGAAACATCTTCTATCTGCTGAGTGCTGGACACACAACCCCTAATTCCCATCTGCCAAATACATGGCTGCTCATCTCCATTTTCTGACTCTTTTCCAGCTGTCAGACAAGATAGCAGCTGTGTGCACCTACTCCAGCCCAACTGCAGGAGATGATGATGTCTGGAGCTATAAGCCCCATTTATTTGACAGCAAGACACCTCCAGCAGTTCTAGATCTTTTAAAAATTTCATGTCCATAATTATGACTGTCACCTCTCCCAAAAGTTTTTGAGGTGCTAATAGTCTGCAGAAGGTTTCTGCTCTCACAACACCTAGGCCATTCTTCAAAAAATTATTCAGCATGCTCTGAATTTTTCCACAGGCACACTGTGTCTTTCCTGACGCAGGAAGATGGAGGAGAATTATTACAGTTCTGCCTTGTAGGCAAGCAGCTCATATAATTGCCTGTGCCTAGGGGCAGCAAATACCAGCCAGACACACCAGATGAAGGTAACATGGGAAGAGATGTCTCGCAGCTGTAAAAGCACCCCCTATAATTCGATATTTGGTGGAGAGCAGTGACTTCTCCTTCCTGCTGGAGGAACACATATTGCTGGTTTTTCATTCCATCATGAGATTGGTAGTTCACAAGTGTCTCAAATTTTTACATATTTGGATTCAAAACCAGGCCTCCAAATTCCCAAAACACAGACATCAATCTTTCCTTTAATGTTTTTTTTTTTTTTAATCCTACTATAATGGCTATTCCATAATACTTTAATAACAAGTCAGGTTTCTTCTTACTGAGAAAAGAAGAGATTCCACAAGGCAAAGCTGTTTCAGTACAAACCTTAGTGCAGATTTTAGGCTGATACACTTACCCGAACAGAAACATGAACACGCTCAGCAAAGCCGCACTTTGGAATTCCCGATAAAATATGACCCCTGGAATGTGACAGAAACAAGAATTGCAGATCTTGACTGGCTTCCAAGTGATATGAATTACAGCTGGGAGGGTCAGGAGAAGTGTAATGCTTAAACGGAGCAAAAAAATCCCAAATAAGGTATTAATACACATTGTGATATGTTCACTTTATGTCCTATATTCCATAATCTAGGCTTTCTCAAGATACTGCATAGGACTGGAGAAGATTTAGTCAGTCAGGTTGGAACATGTGCTGGGTTAGGAATTGCACAGATGCACATATCTTTTGCATTGTCAGCAACAATTTCTGGGCAGGTCAAACCCAAGGTCTTATTCACAAGCAGGGACATACCAATCCAGCTAAGAGGTTCTTCATGGACTTCATTAAACTACTCCGACAGACCATGTGGACATCTTAACTCCAATTGGGAACAGATTTTCAATAACTAACTGTGTCCCTGATGTTTACACCAAGTGAAGGGCTCCAGCGACCAAGTTTGCCAAATCTTTCTGGCTGAAGGGAGCTCTTTCTGGTCACCCCTCTTCCAGGAATTAGCACCTCTGCAGTGGAGGTGACAGAACCAGATGTGTATCTGGATCTCAGCTGCCATTATTAACAGCCAAGTATATTAGCTTTAAACCACTGATGAGCACAGCTCTGCTTAGAAACACCAGTGTGGGACCCAGTGCAGCTGAAGTGTGACTGTGTCCTCAGAGGCTCTACCTGGGATGGGGGAATCATGAGACAAGGTACCTTCTACGAGCACCCCAGCAAGATTCAGCAGAGGTTGTTCTTCTAAGCCCTCCACTGGTTTAACTAACCTGGTGCAAATGCATGTGTATCCACTCTCAAAGCCATTAAGCCATTCCTGAATAGGTACTTGATCTTTTAAGGAGGCACCAGGCCAAATTCCCCATATGGTCACAGGAACACAACCCCCTTTTGGCACAAGTTTCCTCTCGGTCACAAAGTGTAGGTCTCTTCTAACACAGGTGCTGAGGCAATCTGTGCGTGAAGCTAACTCCCTTCCTCATTAATGGCAGCTCTGCATGAGAAACTCCTGCACAGCAATGACAGGAAAGCCCCCAGCGTGTGTTAAAATGAGTCATAAATGTTCTAACAACATGATCATTTTGGCTCATTGCTGATACAGCATCTTAGTCGTCCTCCCAGCTCATGTTCTTACACTGCACACCGTTTCCAAGATTTGCAGTCCCTCTTTAACAATGCTGAGTTCAAAGTTCTCACCCAGAATAAAATGTTAAATGCTTAAAAAGTTTTTGTAGTCATTTTATTTCCTTCACTTAACCCAGAATTCCACCTTCTGAAATGGAATATACGCTAACTACTATGAAGCACAGCTGGTTGTCATTTGAGTAGTTTGCCAGGCTGTTAAAATTACTCTACCAGTTCATATAGAGAGGCTGGTGTGCACATGGTAAATGCATTTACTGGATGTCAGTATGAGGCTAGGATAAATGCAGGTACTTCTGGTAAGCCAGCAAGGTACAGTAAATCACACATACCTATTTCGGAAAGGTTAGAATTTGATTATTTTTATAGAATTATAGAATGATTTGGGTTGGGCAAATCTAGGACAGATGGACATTAAAGATGATCCAGCTCTAACACCTTGCCATTTATTTTGTTTCAGAAGCTGTGAACTTATTTATTTTTCAGAACTTAAACAGACTTCTTTCTGTGATGACAAAGATGACTGGTTTGGGCTCCTATTCACCGGGTTCCTATTCTTGAAAACCTGATGTTTAGAAAATCTTTCTGTAGACGAAGAAGGCCAGAAACAAACCTGAAATGATGGCACTGGTGGTGAAGAACACAAAATTAATGGGGACAACTGCTGTTGCTTCATACAGATGCACTGCTTGATTCAAGAACCTGCAAGATAAGCATTATTGCATCTCATGCCTTCAGGAGGTTCCTTGCACTTTAAGTCAGGTTAAGTCAATTCTTGTCAGTTAACAGTAAGTGTGACCATTTCTTACCACAATAGCAAGCAGCCCTGGACAGCATACACATACTGAATTCACTTTCTGGTTTTGACTGTGCAGAGCACAAATGAATAAGTGAAAGCAAGAAGGTTGGCATGGATTCTTCTGGATATAGGCTGTCAATGGACTTATTTCTGAAGCATTGCTGGAAAATCTTTGTCTGACACAGATAAGGGAGGAATGCTAGGGTATTATTGCTTAGGATCTCCATTGGTTCTTGGAAGCAGTGCTGCGTGCAAGCAGCCAGGGACAAGTTGCTCTAATTCAAACAGGTTGTTTAAGGGTATATTGGCATCATGGACATGAACACGTGAGATCCTGCAGGAACTGTTTCCCTTTGCTGAAGTCCATGTTGTTGCTACTGCTCGGTCCAGTTTGGCAGAGACACCTATTTTTATGTTTATCCATGCAATCACACCCCAGAAACACTCCGTCCTGCAGAGAAAGTCAAGGAAGGTGACTCCAAGCTCCTTGGGTCAGAAATTCTCTGCTCTGCTCTTCAGAAAGGCAACACGAACCCTCACCAGAATCATGAGCAAGAGTGTGCAGGATGCCAGGAGCACACACTGCACACAGGACTGAGACACTGGCCATGGAGCAGCCTGCACAATCTGCGCAAAGGCAAAGCAATGAAGCCCCTTGGACAGAGACCACAGCTATCAACAGTCACCCACAGAGTGATGAATCATGAGCTGACACTGTGGATGCACCTGTAGATATTCTGCTATGTGAATGGTCATTTCAGAGAGAAAAATCAGGAGTCCGCAGAGTATATCCAAGCCTGTAAAAAGAACCACACTTGAACATTTCTCTGGTGCAATATATGTGCACAGTAAAAATCCAAGCTTGGATCTGTTTTAGCCATTAAAATAATTGCGTGGTTATTTTAGCAACTGTTGAACAGTCTCCATGGTGCTTTAAAAATAAAGAAATCCTACATATCCACAGGATAGTCAGGATTTTGAAGTCATTGAAAACACCTCATTATTTTCTCCCATTTGCAACAAACTTGGTCACAGGGGCTAAAACAGTGATAGCATTGGATCCAGGAGATTGCTGCAGCACAGGCTGTTTGGAGTTAATGAATGACAGTCAAATAAAATAAGAGAGAAAACAAATAAAATAAAAAAATTTAGACTGACAGCACTGTCCCTGCTAGAAAACATATCCAAAAGAGTAGAGAGAAAGGAACACTGAGCCCAGGGAACCAAATGGGCACGTTTCACTTCTGCTTTAATTTTGACCAGGAAAAGAAAGAAAGAAAAAAATTGTAAGATGGAGAGGTTAATTCAACAACTTCTTATTTACCAAGCTCTTATTTCCTATTTTAAATGCCCGGAGCTGTTCTCCCAGTGAAGACAAGCTGGATGTAAATCACTTTATAATCTGTTACAGGGGAGTTCCTGAGTCAGCCATGGAGAGTCAGTGCATAATAATGCATGGACTTTCTGATTCCACATGGGAATGGTATGTTCTGCCATGAAAAAGCTGGATTGGCTTTTCTACCGGAAAATAATCATGCAAGTAACTACTCAGGCTCACACTGGAGCAGTCCAGATGAGATTACTGAAGGCTGCTATCAGCACCAGAAGCAGAGGGACAGGGAGAAAGGGAACAGGCTCTGTTCAGCTGCAAGACATATTTTACCATGCTGCCACCCCCAGCAATCTGCAAAGGCAGCATAAACCAATCACTTCACAGACCAGAGCCTGCAGGGGAAACTTGAAATGTGCAGTCACACAGGACAGCAAAGTGCAGCATGCAGATTTAACAGAGGCAGAGAGAAAGTGGGGATAAACTCTCTTCTTCAGTCTGACTGGGGCCATAAAGCTGGGGAACTGACATGAATAATGAGGGTAAACATGGTCATTTGATTGTACAGCAATAAAGATTTCTAAAAGTAACCCCCAAACAACTACATAAGCATAAATTTCACTTAGTGTGTTAAGACCTGTGCCAAAACTAGGCAAGTAAATTTGGGAATACTTTGTTGAAGGTGATAATGAGAGGTGGTGGTGTCCATTACAATCAATTATAAACTAAGAAATAAAGCCTAAATACACAATACAATCAGCTGGAGACAATTCATGTATCTGTCAAGGCTCTGCCAGGAGTCTGTTGCCTTAAAATGCAACAAGTATCTGGAGCCATTATCAGTACCAAATAAAACTGTCAGATAAAATATGTATGAAGGTTAGGAGGTAAGTAGAATCTCACTTACTTGATTTGGAAAGCACAAGAAGTTGCCATTAAAACAATCATGATATAGAAAACGGAGTGAGTTAGCTGCATTTTCCCCTTCACAGAAAGTGCTATCATGCTGGACACAGCCTTAACAGCAATGACAGTCAGTGATGCTGAAAGAAAAGGGAGAGATTAGCAGGGCAGGGTCCAGATTAGCAGTGACCTCAGTGCTTCAGTGAGGGAGGACAATGACCCAGGTCAGAGCCACAGGTCTGATCACTTAAAATAAGACTGAGGTGGGATTTGGGCACATAAAACAAGTGTATGATTTTATAAATGCTTGCTAAGCTACTGTCTAAGATCAGTGGCCTTAGGTCCAAGTATATTTTGTGTTTTGCCTTTGAGTTCCTGTAGCACACTGGACTCCCATTAAAGATGGTACAACAGCCTCCACATCTTCCACACACTCTTTATTTAGCTCCCACTGCTAATTTGGAGCCCACGTTTCAATATTCAGGAGACTTCTGAGAGGTTAGGATGCCTCTTTATAGCAGCCTGCATGTGGCACTGACAGTCTCAGGATTTCTCTTCTAAAACAGAAGATGGACAAAGCTGACTTCTGGGATCACATCCCAAAGCACATAACTTCCCCATGGTTATATATCTCTGAAGAGCAGACAACACAGGGATCTGCACTTCATTTCAGGGGCCAGGCTCTTATGACCACTTACTAAATTTATCCCACAGAAAGAGTGTTTCAGTAGTGTGTTGTCAATCCATTTAATCACTATCATTGCATCACCACAAACAAATTTCAGACAGCAGGCAAGGGTTTTAATAGATGTCGCTAGTTCAGAGAGGTTTTGCAAGACAAATCTTTTAGAAAAGGGGCTGAGATTTTATCTAAGAGTTACTTTAGATTTCCATTTGGAGCTCTTGATTTGTGGAAGCTAACCCAAGAACTCTGCTATTACTGGGAATAAAATGTAACAAATTCAAAAAACCCTAAAAATTTCAAGAGTCAGGCTGCAGAGGTGACCTTTGAAGGGAGGTAATTAACTGTCAGGAGCACGGTCCCCCAGCTGAGATCCCATTCCACCCTCATGCAGAGCTGAGGAGTGTTGGATTTCTGTGGTTTGATTCATCCTCCTGTAACACTCAGATTGGCAAGGAGACCTGCACTGTGCAAAAGGTTCAGGCCAAGGGCTGGGAGAAAAGGAGGGGGAAGAAGAATGAATGCAGGTCTGTAGGTTTGATTGCAAGCATTTTTCTTATAGAAAGTCCAAAAGTTCAAGGGGAGTTGAAGAGTTGCATACATCCTGTGATGATCCTGTTCATCACCATGAAATGCACTGTTTTCATGAAGCACTTTCACCAAGCACTTCACTGCTTTCTCTGAAATGGAAACAGGTGAAGTGCTTTAACAAACACAGCTGTAAAACTGAGTGGAGGTCAAATGCTGGCCTGCAATGGTGCAAACACCATGATACAAAGTCAGAAATACACTCAAGCCCCAGCAAGACATCCACATAAAAACTGAGATTTACACTCTAACATAGGGAAGTTATTACTTTAAAAGAACACTCACAGGTAAAAATGAGTATTTTGAATTCTCCTGCTAAGGGTAAAGATTGCTAAATTGTTTTTCTGATGAAAGGGCAGCTTCCATGCCTTATAATTTTAACAAGACAGAAAAGAAAGCACCAGGGGGGCTGGTTGGTTGGTTTGTTTATATTCGTTGAGAAGTGAAATGATCTTTTTCCTTAAAGTAAGTCTGAACAAGTTTCAAACCTAGGAAGTTGTTTTCTCTGTTAGAATGACCTCCCCTCAAGACTAGTGTGACAGATGATGTCACTTTCCAGCTGTTAGGGAAGAAAACTCTGAAATCCCACTATAAACTGAAATGTTTCCCCCCAAACTTATGATAACTAAGGATACACATGAGGTAAGATGATTCTCACCAAATGAATTTGCAGAGCTGTACTAAGCAAAACTTAGATTTTGAGATCATCTCTGTATTTTCTTGATGATGGAAAGTAGCTTGCATATCCAGTGAAACACAAGGCTGCCCTCTCTGTAAAGAAACCCTTCTACATTTCATTTACATCTGTATGAACCCTCCACCAGGAATACATCACCTTCCATGAGCACCCACCCCTTCAGCAGGCAGGGCTTTCCAAGGGCAGTGCCTGTGTCACACAGCTGGGAGTGAAGTAATGGACAATTTTTAAGCCCCTCCATCATTTCACTCAGCAGAAAGGTCAGAGACCAAGCAGAGTGCTCAAAGTGTAGATTTGTGGGGCTTGCCAGGCTCCAGGACAGCTGCAGGAACAGGAGTCATATGCAGTTCTGGGTTTCATGCTCAAGGGAAATGTCAGTATTTCAGAAGTTCACGAGAACCAGGATTTGTTTGTTTGTGTCTTTTTTTTTAATAGAGAAGAAATAACTACACATTGTTCCTCAGGATGCATAAGCTCACAAAAACCCCAGCCACCAGCTGAAAATGTATTTTTGGTTGACGTGGCCAGGCCACTGAAGTGCAGTTAGGGGTTTGCAGCCTGGCTGCTGCTCAGCAGCTCTGCATGTCCCTGTCACAGCGTCAGGGCTGGCAGGATGCAAGGCAGGGGCAGCAGGGCTGGACAGACCAAATGCCCAGCTCCCCAAGGGCTTGCTCAGGGCAGCATCATGTTCAGTGCCCAGAACTGCAGCACTGATGTGTACGAACACATCTAGAAATCTCCAGGCTTCCAGCTATGCAGAAGGAGGCTGGACCTTCACTTAGTGCCTCACACTCCTCACGGCCGAGTTGGAAGCTGCAGAGCAGCTCAGGAGAACTTTGCCAAAGCCCCAGGGCTCTGTGCTAGGAGCTGGGGGATAGCCACACTCACACCTCCCTCCTCTGAACCAGGAGCACTTAGACCTAAGGCTCTGGGAGCTCTTCCATCTCTGCCTCATGCAGGGAGTGTGGAAATTCTTCAGTGCTTCTGCAGAGTTACAGATCCTAATGTTCCTAGCACTGGGAAATCTACATGGGAAGACTTTCCCCAAAAAGTTATTCTGAAAGTCTGAGCTTTTCAGATGAGTAAGAATAAGGAATCTGAAGGAAGAGAGTTAATATATCTTTGAGGTTTTTTCATTCAGTTAAATCCAAATCACCTGACAAACTTTAGTGAAATTCTATTTTATCAAAACCCTCATGGGTTATCTCCATTGGAAATGTAAATCTTTGAAGACTGATAAATGCATCCACTGAACTCAGTGAAAAAATAACCTTTGACTTCAATGGCACAGTTCAAGTACCTTTCACTTCAACCAAAGACTTGTGGTGTCCCATGAGGGTTTCATGGAGAAACGACAAGACAAGGACAGGAGAATTTGTCACATGGGATGGTGAAAATTCTTGATATAAGCATGCAAGCATAGGACCTTTAGAGATGACTTCCTGACATTTGTCAAAACTGATTCAAATTTAACTTCATCAAAAGCTGATAAAATGATCTCCCGTATTTCCCTGGTTATTGGTTGTGGTGACAATGATAGAAAACAAACTTCAGTGGTCCGCTGAGTTCTTGTTCTTCTTCAGGAAAAGCCATAAAATACGAAATTTTGCAAATATGTAAATAGTCATAGATAATTAAAAATTGTTGTACAGTCACAGCATATCACTGCATTTGTTTACAGAGCACTCACAAGATCTTCAGCTGCTCTGTTTTAGAGAACTGATTTTCACAGCCTGCTCTCCCAAAACAAAGTTTCAAATAGTCCACTTTCCCAGGATCTAAACCCAAAGTGTTATTTAAAACAGGTTTCAGAATACCATAGCATATTAATTTGAGGGTATCTGCAAAAAGAAATATCCCCAGCAATAAGCATAGAAACTATGTTTCATAATCAGCTTTTCTTTTCAAAAAGAGACCTCAGTAAAAATCATGTGAAATGTTTCAATGATTCTCCTTCAGAACACTGCTTTGAAGTGTCTCTAATCTAAATTATCTGGAGAGATGGAGTGACAAGGAATTATCAAGTAACAGAAGGAACATTAATGTGAATAATACATTCTTACCCAGTAGTGCTACCATCATTAACAAAACCACGATGTGTTTCACATCTTTTCTTTTGTAATAATATAGGAGAACGCAGAATATTATAATTTCTAAAATCTGAAAATAAAAGAAAAGAAAGAGCTGTGAAAATATGTAATAAATGCTTCATTCAAAGTCTTTGAGATGTCACATTCATTTTTGCTGCTCTTTCTATTCAAAGCAAAGAATGGCTTTATAAAATATCTACTGCTAAAAGGTAACTATTGACAGTTGACTGAGCTATCAAAAAACTGCTGTCATTTATCTTTCCTGTTATAGCAAAAGTAAAACTTCAAGCATTCTTTATATTTTCAGTTTTCTGTTCTGCACTTCTATCTAAATTTTGTCACTTGTAATGTTGAGAAGACTTTTTGAATGTGACAGCAAAGGTACCAATATTTATAGTAATAATACTTACAGAAATTCTGTTTATAATTCCTATGGAGTAAAAGCATTTAGCCAAAGAAAGAGCAATCTCTCATTTTAGCTATAGTATTCCTAATGTCACTCACTCTTTGTGATGTGCAAGCTTATTTTTGCTACCCTCTTTGCCTTTCTCACCATTCCTACTAAAAGCTCCCGTCAAATCTTTGTCCAAATTTTCTGTCATGCATCATAAGGAGGAAAGCATTTATTTCATACAGTAGTTCTCAAATCACAGGTAGCTGCCAGGACCTTACCTTGAAAAGTTCAGTGGCAGAACACACTTTTGGACATGCTGAGATGCTGAAGCATCTTCACCTACACTCACTGTACATGGTCCAGTTTTGCTGCTTCAATAACATGTGACAGCTAAATGACATGTAAATTTGCTCACTTGCAGCAAATGTGTCTCTGCAGATTCCCTCTTTCCATCTCAAAAGCAGGGGTATTTTGCCTCCTACCCAAAGGGGTTGCCAAAATATCCCTCAATGCCTAAAGAACACAGCAAGTGCAAGGGCCATGAAGCTCCTGTGAAGCCCAGAATATTGATGAAAGCAAGAGTGACCCTCTGCACTAAGGGGTGCTCAAAAGCTGGTAGCCTTAGAGACAGCATGAAGGTAGAGACGTTCATCTGAGCCTGACAGAAACTAATCAAATGGGGGAAATAAGACAGAAAATGAGATTGTCATCATTACTGGATCTCATTGTTGTTCTTTTTGCCAACAAAGCAAATCAGAAAAGCACCTGTTAATCTCATTGATTTTGTCACCAGCATACTATATTATGTTTTATAATTCCACTTCACTCTTAAACCAACAGCCACCATAAGGCAGCACTAGGCTCAAAAGTACCTGGGTGTTGTGCTGATGAACTTTCCAATGAGGTGACTGAATAGTTACTAGTGATGATTATATAATGTAAGCAGCCCATTTCTCATTTTGGAGAGCGGATGCAGCAGACTCAGCTCTGCCCAGTTACTAAAATTCTCTGCCACACTTACACCCTCCTCAGTTCAGTAGTGTTTAAAAATTTTAACAGAACATAATTATACTTTAATTCAATTTTTAGTTGCCTTCATGTGGATCCCTTGCTCCTAAAGACAATCAAGAAACGATTGCATTTCAAAACATGAAGAACTCAAATTTGGATTTTATACCACCTTTCTTTAAAAAATGTCAAATATTTATCACATAAGTAGAAAAACCAAAACAACAACATTGGTTGGTTGGTTGGGGGTCGTGGGGTTTGGTTGGTGGCTTTTTTGTTTGTTTGTTTGTTTTTAAATGTGTTGAATAGAATAAAGCATTTGGATGTTTTTTTTAAGAAAATAAATCCTGTACTACTGGGCTAATCCTAATTGAATAATCTTTGCAATCTCTTGTGAAGTGCTGGTCTCATCTTCCACAGATTGACATCCCTCCCCACCAGGCTTGCACCCAGAGACAAATGCTGGGCCACCAGCTGGTGGAAAAGAGGTTTTTCCCCCAGCCTCACAGTAAGTGACTTGACCAGCCTCTCCAGCTTTATCCAACAGTGCAACACTGGGTAAGTCTAAATCAGGAACCAAGGCACAAGAAACTGTCAAGGTCTGCATACAAGTGAGTTCAACTTGGCCTCCCTGTTGGAAGCTATGACAGGGTTTTGAGGGGACTTGAGAAGAGAAGTTAAGGTGGCATCTTTGCTTTTTGTGCCACTGGCAAGCAGATCTTAGGGCCAGAGGGGAATATCACATAATCAGGCTGTAGCTACAGCAGCCACCAGGTACCTTCATTTGCTATTCTGACAGTGAACAACTGGTAACAGAATAGAAAAAACCTGTGCTAAATTAATGTTCCCCTCCTCAGAATGGTACCCACATTAAGCAAGGAGCACCAGAGATGTCCTAGGTATTCCCTTCATGACACATCAGTTCAGGACTGGCACACAGGATGGTGTGACTGGGACTGGGCCAGGGCACAGGTAACACAGCACTGAGATCTGCTTCCCTCACAGTGCAAACCTGAGCACCACTCACCCTTCCCAGACTCTTGGTGTGGTTACCACAGGGAGTTCAGAAACCCACGACATAAACCTGCTGCAGGCAGCCAGCCACACCTGCATTGATTCATGTTAGAACCTCTAGCAATTGCAGCAGGGGCAAGCACCATCACCTGTCCTGTCACTGAGACTTCAAACTGCAAGAACAATCATCCAAAAACAAGCCAAGGGACAGTCACTGGCTCAAACTGCTCCATCACAGCAGCTCTGTCATTCCACTCCCTCTTCTACCTCAGTCCACCCCCATGAGTGGCAGGCAGTGCCAGCAGCACCAGCTTTGACTGAACCAGGTCACCGTAGCTGGCTCTGTCCATCAGCCCTCTGTTGGTCCTCATCATTTCATCATCTCTTCTCTTGCTAAAGCTATAATAAAGCTCCACCGTGATCACCTCCTGCTTAAAAGCAAACCAACCCACCAAGAAGACATATCTGAAAGGAAACAGCCAAGAAAAACTATCAAAAGGACATTGGAGTCCCTGATGGCAGCTCTGGAAGGGGAGCACAGGTCTGTGTGCGTGGCCACCTCTACCTCCTGAGGAAAGCCCAAAACAGCCTTGGTGTAGGGCCAGAGATGGCAGCCCTGTGGCCAAACCCAGGGAGATAAATGATGTTTGCTTTTCAGAGCTGCTGTTTAAGTTTACTCAGCTCTGTCAAGTCTCACATATTAAGCAGGAAATGCAAACAATTAGTTCTCAGTGCTGTTTAGCAGCCTAACTCTTCTTCCATGGTTCTCTGCCACTTGGTGACCCCACAGGTCATCTTTAATCAGAAGATAAGGGAGAGTCTGTGACAATTAGGTCACACTGCAAGCAGGATGCATGGCTCCTAACAGGGCCTCAGGGGTGCTCTAGCTGCTGCCTTAAATTGTCTTCTGAGAACTACCCAAAACAGTCCTTACTCTCCTCACTGATAGCCGTGGTAGTGATTAATATGAAGTCTAGGAATGGGAAGTGCATAGATTTTATCATCTTCACATATTCTGTTTAGAGGAATTGAAGGAACTTCACCTGCTTACAATCATCTTTGCTATTACAACTAATCTCTGCTGAGATTAGTTGTAATAGCAAACAAGCCCACATCTCATCAACATTTTTTAATAATCATGTCTTCCATGTTTCTAAGCATTACCAGAAGACACCAGAACAAAATACCATGTTTGCCTCAGCTGCTTTTCTGGCATGTACACGACGGTCTTCTAGGCACTTCAAAAGAAAAGCAAAAATGTTTTGAACCTGTTTTTACAGAGCTTAAATATTAACAACCCAATTCTTACTATGCTTCTGTTTCGGGAAACCTAAGAGCTTCATCTATGATTTATATCTTCTGCAGAGACTCAAAGTGCACATAAGCAAGAGAGAAAAAAACAAGCTAGAGTAGTAATTCTTGCTCAGATATAATTATGCTACTGCAGAGGCTCAGAAGGTGACTCAAAGTTGTCTTGTGGGAATTAGAGGTTACGTCTGCACAATACACCAGTGGAGTGCCACATGAGGATGAGGATGTGCCACCCACAGAGAACATTTTGTACCATTGGAGCTTTGTATTCCTCAGCAAGTCACACTTTGTGGCTACTTTTAGAAAGATTGTTGGACTGCATTACACTTCTGTACCGTCTCCTCGTTGTATATTTACACTGGAAACTCTGCGGCTTCTGCTGCACTTTTTTATATCTCAACAGCCAACCTGTGCTAGGCATTTTACAAACAATTTTGAAGAGCTTGCTCCCTGCCCAAAGAGAATGTTTACATCAGGGTTTGCTTGATCTTCCTGCAGCATACCAGGGTAATCAGGCTGATATCTCAGAGTCTCTTGTGGAGCTTTTCACTTGTCCCCTTCCTTTGGTCAGAGGAAGCTCAACACAGATGAACTCCCAAGACAGAAGGAACATGTGAAAGCTTGATATATTGTTGAGTGAGGAAGATTTGCTGTGTACTTGCTCCATCCTTCCCTACAACTTGTGCTATACATGCAGAATTAGATGCTGGCTGCAGTAGGGAGAAGAAATAAGAGGAGAAACAAAGTTCAGGGGTTACTTGCTACCTCCTCACAACGTCTCTTAAGAAGAATACAGCATAGTCTTCCTATGCATTCAGTTGTATTCTTGAAAACATTTCCTGAAATTAAGTCAAAAAAGCCCTTTTCCAGCAATCTGTGGTTTTCAAGAAAATGTGAAGGGTGTTATCACACAAAAATTTCTAGTGTCACTGGGTGTGGATAGGGAGTTTTCTCTCTCCATCATTTCTACACAAATGGGTGAATCAACAATTTAAAACAGTGTCCAAAACGTCAGGCTACTTTATCATCTATAAGTGGAACTGCATGGTAGAGGGTGATATTCAGTAGAAAAGAAAGAGCACTGATATCCCTATTTTGAACTCCCTCCTCTTATTCTGCTGATTGCATGGACTTCTTGAAGCTTCTGCAGATGCTGAAGCTGCCCTTACTGGGTACCCCAAAACTCATGGCTATTGCCCTCAAAAGCCTCTCTACTGCCTGATTGAAAGTATACATTGTGTGTTATATAGCATGAATTTTAATCTCTTCCACTGAGCTGTATCATCACTTTTCAGGATCTTTTAAAGGGCACAAAAATTAAAAGAGTTTAAAATGCACAACAAATTGAAAGAGAGGATCAACCTTTTTATGGTAGTATGTAATTTGTGTTTAATTGGTAGTTCATGTATAGCTAGATGCATGTAAAATATGCAGGTTGGCTAAAAGATTAAGGTCCTTAAACTGTCTATTCAGTGGCTTTCTAACTGAGATTCCAACTAAGAAAAGCCTGGGCACTAAGAATCTAACTCGAGTGAGTCCCTTTACTGGGAAAAAGTAACTGCTTCTGAAGCTCCTATCATCTTTTACATTTAGTTGGAGGAAAATATTTTCAGCTTTCCAGAGACAAAGAGGGACAGAAATTAATCCTACTCACTCTACTCTTGTTCCCGATGTTAATTAAATATATCAGAGAAGATGTGTGGTGTTTGAAGTTTGTATACAGATGCATTAACCAAAATTATATTTTTGTATTTGAATTCTAACTCAGGTTCAGATCAACCTAAGTGGCAGTGAAGCAGCCAGCCCTTCACATATAAGCTCCATACAAAGCTCCTTTCAACCAGGCTTAACAACATGGGAACAAAACAGAATGATGTGAAAGAAAAAAAGCAGGACCAAGAACACACATAGCCTGATTTTTAAAAGCACAATTCCATCACATTCCAGAAAAGCCCTGTAACTTAGATGTGCAGGCAGACAGGGTGGCATGAACACATACATACGAAATTTAAGCAGTACCAATATTTTGGTTTTCTCTCAAGTTCCCCAAACATCAACATCTTTCCTGCACAATTACGACTTTCCCCTGACATGCAGTTAAAAAATGCCTTTTGTTGCTGCATATTTTCAACTTGGATTCAGTAGAATGATGAGAGACTTTCTCTCCTATGAAAAGCACACAATTTGTCTTCAGGAGCAGTTTTTCTACCACTAATTCATAATGCTGTAAGAAGCCCAGTAACCCCAGTTTTTCTGATTAAAGGAGTAGTGTGAACCAGATACTCACTGAATATACCAAAAAAGGCCAGCTCACTAAGTAATTCTGCACTTGTCTTGCTGTGAGCTCTTGAGGTACACTTGGAGCGAATGTCACCAACAAGTATATCCCTGTTATTGTCAGTGTTCCTCCTTTAAAGAAAAGGACACGTTATTTTGGCAATACATTATTTGGTAATCGTGGTCATACTTCACCTCCAGCTGATTTGGAAATTGTTTCTAGAAGAAAATTTAAGTCCATTTAAGCAGATCTGTACTTAGGCAATTGGATTGCTTTGCAGTTGTGGTCTTATCTAGTCTAATTTTTATTAAAGACTCAAAGAATTTTGGAAATGCGAAAAAAGCTGTCAGTAAAGCCATATGAATTAGGGTTCCACCTCAACAATGCATATTCAGATACTGTCTATTCTAAAGCCAAGTGTATGACAAAGAAGAACCAATCCTTTTTATTTCTCACAGGCACAAATTACATCACACAAACAGTCTAAACTGAAAGGACAAGTTTCCTACTAGTGCAGTCAGCTAGATCATTAACCAGTGTAAATAAAGGCAGCTCTCCCAAAGCCAGTATGGCCACAGAGATCTGCACCAGCTTTCATCCTGGAAGCATCAGATGCAACACACGTGTGCCAGTCCAGTGCTCACGTGAAGCTGTAGTAAGGTCAACATTCTCGCTGCTCCCTGCTGTATTTGCAGATCTATGAACTGTTTTATAAAAGGATGATTTGCAATAGACTGTTCAGCCACTGAGTTGCCAGGGCCCCTTTTCAAGGTCGAACTTGCATTATTATGCTTTTAATAAAAATCTGCAAGTTCTGCCTTGTGGACATCCAACTGACAAACACAGATGTTCACTGAAGTATCAAGATAGAAGTAAGCTGATCCTAAGATCATAAACTGTATTGGATTAAGGAAGATATTAGCTAATCAATTTTTCTTCAAGTAATCTTTAAAATTCTTGGTAAACCTATAAATCAGTGCGGAATGCAAGGCTCAGGAATACAAAACAAAGCACATCCGGAGGGCTTTGCTGGCACTGCTATCTCACACAGTTCCCTTGGAAAAGCAGAACTGTGTTATATTTATGTGCTTGCAAAACCATCACCATATTTCCCATCATACAGCTCATTCTTATGGAATGTAGCAACATTGTTAAATCCATCTTGCAAAGTCAAACTCACAGAAATAAAATAAATCAGCTGAACACCAGCTAAAGCAACACATAGTGTATAAGGCCATAAGGGAAACATGATCAGTGAAGGGAGGGGGGGTTTGAATTTAGCAGCTGAGCTGGCAAACTTGGATTCCAAACCTAAATAAATCGTATATAGTATTCCTGGAACGATACTGAACAGATCCCTCCAACACATTCATGAGAACAGCTGTCCTCACTACAGTTTGGACAATCAAGCCTAGATGCTAGGAACCCACAGAAATATCAGGTGCCCTGGATCAGGTGCACTCTCCCAGATCAGATGGCTTGGTGTAAAGCCCAAACCACAAAATGTGCTTTTCTCTCATTAGTACTGCATTCAAGGTGGGCAGTTTCGAAATGCAAAAAAATCTTGGACACAGACAAAAAGTTGACAGTCTTTTACAGTGAAGACCACATTTCCCAACTGAACACTTGACAGTATGATTATTTGTTCTTTGAAGTGATAAAACTAAAACCAAAGGGAAGTTATCACTTTAAATTGAGCTTGAATTTTTGTGCAGTATCTATGCAGTAAGGAAAAAAATCTTATATTTGAATGAACAACTCAATGACTTCCTTGTTTTTATTAATTCTGTGTTGTACTCATAAAGATAATATTTAAGATAACCTCAGAGGCAAAAATAGAAAATGGAAATAAATTTGAGCAATAAGGACACATAAGGAATGAGTTATGGTTGTAAGAGCAGAGGATTTGGGAATACAGTCTTTTTCCTCATGCATTGAAAATTCTCTCTCTTTTTATCACTTTTTCCCAATTTTGAAAGTATCTGCCTTGAAACACTTGCTTGGGAAAGTGGGAGTGTGAGGTGGGGGGCTGTGTGAGAGTTACAGCTTGCTAAGCATATGGCAGCACACATGTCTAGATTAGCAAATGCTTACTTACCCAATATATCAGCAGTCCTCATGGTCTTCTTTAGGAAGAAGACAGAAATAAATACACTACCTAGAATAGAAATATAAAGACCTTTATATATATATATATATTTGTTAGAATATCAAGTGCTATAGCAAAAATCTGTCCTGGGACAAGTTTAAATATATCCCTTGGGTGTTGTTGTTGCACCATGCCCTGATATAAACAGCCAGCAGTTCATTCCTGCAACCAACGTTCAGTTCTGTAAGATCTCAGATGTATCCAGCAGGCCCTTACGATGTTGAAAGTATTCAATACCCGTCTTATTTCCCACACAGGGACACTGCTTAAACTGCTCTGATTCAGTCATATGCGGAAATGTCAGGAAAACTGGGCACTGCTCAGCCTTACTGTTTCACTCCCCATTTTGCTACCAAGTCACTGTATGGACTTGTTCAAGGCAAATTGCATTGTAGAACAATAAAATTCTGCTTCTTTAGTCTTCAGTGTATTAGAGGCTTACAAGTAAAGTAACAGCAGTACAATTGAGAAGATGAAAGTCACTTCAAAAACATAGTATTTAGTAAGAGTTCAGTGATCACGATGTCTGCAGACAAACAGGGAGAAAGCCCCGCACATGTACTGCAAGGGACCACTGTTCATGGTCTTTCAGAATGTTCTGAGGAAGGAGAAAAATGGAAATGAGTCCTAGAAATGATTTCCTGTTTTCTGGGAAACATTTTCTTTTTTTCAGCTCCCGCATCTGAGGAACCTCTGCCAGTTCCTCATCTGACCTCTTCAGGATGGGAAGAAGTGGGAAGATGAGCAGTACTGGTGGCTGGGGCAGGTTTTGCTGTAACCAGCTCAGTGTGGACATGTGCTAGAGAGGAAAGAAGGGCTTTGAACTTGGGATGGATGAGACTGGGAGACATGGCTTTATTCCAGCACGCAACCATCTACCTCTGAAAAGAAGAAAAAGAAGCTGTATAGCTCCTTTGTAAAAGAAATGAGTAAAGTCCTCTTTAGGACTTTGAGAGGTGCATCAGTAATGTTGGATTCATTCAGAATCCTCAAAGAAAGACTGCTCGGGAGGGACAGTGAAGGAACATATTGAAACAGAGTCATGGGATGCTGCTACAAGAGCTCTGTACTTGTCTACAGCATGGTTTAACCTTGAAATAACCATTCAACAATTTTACAACTATCTTTGCCTCATTATCTCTATTGTTCTCATGGAAAACTTAATTCGTGGCTAGCTAGTAGAGGTATTCTAGAAAAATCTATAGAGGTCACACCAAGAGGTGAACAGAGAACTGCAATTCAGCATCATGCCTCTGTTTTCCAGTCAGAAGAAAATCAGATATAGCAGAAGTCATAAAATTAAACTGTATCAAATGTGCAAATGTGAGTGAGTGCAATAAAAGGATCTTCAACTGAAAATGCCTCATTGGAATTAAGTTGCCTGATACGGTTTTCTTTATTCAATTTTTCAGTGACGACTTTGCTGGAGTGATGGTATCCAGGCAACACTAGTAATAGCAGAGCTACCTGGGTTTAGAAAAAAAGGAAGGGACAAAAACCAGGAAAGAAGCAGCAGCATCCAAGATAGTGCAGGAATTAATTACTGCTCTGTCTCCCTGCTCTCATAGCTTTCACAAATCCCACCTCAACACACCCACCTAGACAGTCTTTGTTACAGCAAAGAGCTGTTGCTTACAGGGCTGATACCACATTGATTTTTTTGCCGTTGTTTTTAGTTTGTTTGTTTGTTTTGAGTACTCTCTGTCTGGTCTCTCTGCATTCAGTAGAGGTCTCGTAAATGCACTTCCACTGTTGGCATCCAATCTGGGGTAAAACAAGTTATGCCCAAGTGTCAGCTTGGAGGGATCACAACCTCTGAGGCTGGCAGTGGGTATAAGGAGGTTCTGGAATGCAGCCAGATAATGAAACATGTCACTCAGCCTGTCATCTGCTTTAATAATGCATTCAAATGCAGCAAGCTCTGTCTCCAGAGATAGCTGGTATTGCACCAGAGATCAGGAGCTTAACAGAACCTATGTATAATTAATATTCTTTATGACGTAGAGTAATATGTAGAGGAATCTAAAAATAGGAGAGATTTTAAGAACACGTATCAGACCATCTGGGAGTAGAGAAAAAACTGAAGTAGGAGGGGAGAACCAGCACCAAGCTGAGGAGAATGAGACCTGGGAGATACTCTGAACACAAAAGACAACTGTCTCTGTGGGTAAGCTGCCAATGCTCACTTGCATTCAAGTGAAGAAGAGAAGGAAATGGGGTAAATCTAAGAGAATATGCAAAGAACAGTTACACAGACCTGATGAGTTGCTAGAAGACATACAGGACTGATCAGAAGCCTCACAAACTCTGGCTGTTACCTCCAGACTAAATTTTAAGCAAGTTATGGAAGTATGGCCAAGAGAACATGGTATTTTAATTTTACTTTTATTTTGGTCGTTTTCTGGGGCTTAAGCTCCCAAATTTGACTTTGGGATAGTCTTCCATTTTCTACAATTTTCAAGGTAGGTTTGATTCAGATCAAAGCAAAGAAACCAAGCGCTGATTGTCTTGTTGCAAATGGGTCAGGGAGGAGGGGTATGACAGGAGCCCTGGGAATGCAGGCTGGTGTTTGCCAGTTTTGCCTTTTGCTGGCTTTGCAGCCTTTTCTGGCTGGCAAGACAAATGACAGACACTAAAGTGTTCCCCAGGAGCCGCAGTGAGTGAGAAATCCACAGCTCTCCCAGCTGCTCTGCTCCTCTTCCTTAGCTCCTTTCTGCTCCCACTCACAACCTCAGGTGCACTTAAGGCATTAACTCCTCCAGAAAAGGCAGTTTAATACAATATGCCAAAAGGCCAGCACACACACTCTGCCCTCCTATCTGCTGGATGGCCTCCAAGCTGATCCTGCTTTGAGCAGGAGCTTGGGTTAGGCACTTTCTGAGGTTTCTTCCAACCTGAGCTATCCCAGGACACGTGAATTCTTTGCAGGAGGGTAAGTGGGCATCCAGAGGCTGTAACTGGGCCTATCAGATATATGAATATAAGCCTTTACTGTGTCCCAAATTCAGTTCTTAAATGCAGACCTGCTGAAACTCCCCAGGCTCTCCACTCCTCTCCCACCCTCCCTCAGATCACAGGTGCCATCTGCCCAGCTCTCCTCCTTTCCACCAGTGATATTGTACCCCCAGATTTTCCTCCTAGCCCATTCCCCCTCGATTTCACCCCAGCACCACAGCATGAATTTAACTCTCTATCACTCAGCCCCAACTTTCCCTTTCCCTTGGAAGGGTCCTCTTGTTCTCCCTCCACAGAAACTGTGCTTCCTCCTCCTCCACCATCATACTGATGTGAGAGATAAATTACTGAACATTATGTTTGAACCTTATTCACTCTGTGAGTGAGCAGGCTGAGGAACTGGGGCAATTGCTGCACTGAAAAGTATGAATATGTCTTTGCAATGGGTTTTTTTTGTTTTCTTTCTTTTAAAAAGGAAAATCATAGACAGTTATAGAGATTGAGATCTGTGTCAGAGTGAGGAATAGTTTTCTTCTTGGTTTTTTTTTGTTTGATTGGTTTTGTTTTTCTTTTTAAATTGGTCAGCAATAGAATACAACAATACAGAAATGCAGACAAAAAATCATGTCAAAGACTAAGCTGGCAATAGCTTGGCAACAAAACAAGAAATTTGTCATTTTTCTGAAGCCTCACTGGTTTTGAACCCCTTGCTTTGAGAACACAACACATGCACAGCCCTAGGCCTGGGTTATCAGCCTTCAAGTCATCAAAACAAAGACTGCATCCCTGGTCATCCCAGAAGGGTTGTGTACTTTTGGGTGAATCAGAATAAATTTTAGCTTTTTCACTAATTATTAAGGTAAAAATTTCAAAAGTAGGCAGAGATCAACTGCCATTCCCAGTGACAATGGATGCCTGCTAGATGAACAGAAGGGCAGAAAATCTGTGAGATGATCTGTTAAGGATTAAACAGAACCAACACATCCTAATGTAATCCCTGAGTTTGTTTCATGCTTTGACTGCATGCTTATATTGATATGCATAATTTGAGAAGTAAATAGGTCCTGTAAAATGCTTGTACTTATACAACAGAGCCTTTCTTAATGCTCATGAAATGCAAATTGAAAATATGATTTTTCCCTATATCAAAATCATGATAAATAAAAACTGTTGGGTGAGAAAGCGAGAAATGGGGTGAAAGGGTTTGTTCAGGAGCTTAATTGCTATCTAAAAATCTTCATTTTTTCCTACATCAGCATAAACCAGGGTGGTTTACATCCATTATTGAATGAATATATTCATTATATATTGAAAGATCATATATTCACATTATTAAATGACTATGTATTCATTGCAGCATGTGAATTTCAATATAAATTGAAAAAAGGGTAAAAAAATTTGTTTTTTTTCATGATATGCAATTAAGTGACTTGAGGAAGGGCTGTAATAGTGCTACACATAGCTCAGTCAGCTGCTCATTCTCTTAGGAGAGTGATCGTTTACAATTATCTCCATATGTAGGTTTTCTCCAGCACAAATAGAAATAAAGAACAGTGTGATGTGTGGGTTCTGCCACTAGCAGACAATGAATGGTGAGAATCCAGCTCAGAAAATAACTCCTCTGCTTCCTAGACATGAAAGCTGCAGTTGGGATTGGGTTTTGTTTGTTTCTTTAAGAAAGGGATAAAACACAACAGAAGAAGTAGAAGACAGAAAATACGTACTGATTCATAGTATATAATCTCTGTATTTTGTCCAATCCAGTCATAGAAAACTCAAGTGAGTGTGCATGTTTTATTTTTTCTATGCAAAACTATTTCACTATATTTCACTATTAAGCTGTTTTCCTGATACTCAAGCTATTTATGATTATGATGTTTTTACCTCTTTTATTTACCATCAAGTGTTACACTAAATAATTTTTGTCACAACTGTTCCAAACTTCAAATATTAGTATATCCTTTCGTTTCCTCTTTTTGATTCCTAGGTGAGCTTTATGTACTATGTAAAAAGATGTGCTTTATGTACTATTTGAAAAGATTAGTGCTGTCCTCATATATGCATAGACTGCTTGCACTACTTCTTTCTTTTTCAAGAGTAAAAAAAACCCAAAAAACCACATAATTTAATATTTGCTTTAAATATTCATTTTCCTAAGCTTAACAGACTCAGTCAGGTAAAGGCATTTAAACTCACCCATCCAGAAGAACACTTCACTGGTGATCTGGATGAAATACTGAGAGCGGACTAGATATGATTCAAAGACTATTGTACCTCTCTCCATTTGTGCAACAATATTTCACTCTGAGACCGTGCATTTATTCTGTTTTTTGCAACTTAAGAGTGTGCTTCCATCTAATGAAGCAGTTGAAGTTCATCCAGTTGATTTTGCCCTCAATCAGCTGGGCAGTGCTGATTACAAGGATGCAGTTTCTGCCATTCATTTCAAGGTGTGACCTCCAGGTAGGCTTTAAATGAACAGATCCTCAGCCTAACTTCCAAGCTGAAGTGATACAGGACCCTCCCAGTACTGGAAAACTTGAAGATGCTTCAATCCATCCCCAAAATCAAGGCATTTCAGTACGCCACAGAGTCAGGAAAATCTGGAGAAATTATGAGCTGCGTAGTCTTCTTAACTGCAGCAGCTCAAAGGACACCTGGGAATAAATTCATTGCATCTAATTGACTACAAAAAACTGTTCTTAGTTTATATGATGAATATTAGTGTTCCACTGAATACAAAGAAAAATATTACAGATAGCTCTTGACTGCTGTTCTGCACATTGAAACTGTAACATTTCTAACATGATCAAAGATTACTACTGGAAAAGTGGTGAACAAAACATGAAACATTTTTCCTCATCTGAGAATTTGCTCAAAAGAGAGACCATTAATTAATTAAGCTCACATTAATTAAGCTCATTAATGTGAGCTTAATTCTGGAACCTGGATTATAGGTCATATACACTGCAGAGAAGGAAAAGCCTTGAAAATCCTTTTGTTGTATCTTCTAGAAAAGTACAAACCAAGTATTTTAAAGAATAGTCTGGTGAATGTTTCCTAGATATCATTAGTGACAGCGTCCTCAAATTTCCAAGTTCTTGGGCCACAAAGATATTATATTACAGAGAGTGGGAGAAATCCATTTCTACAAGAGCATCTGAGAATCTTCCTAAAGTGCATCAGGGATACTTTCCAAAGCCTAAAGCACCCCACTGCTGTTTACAAGGAGCATTTAAAAATGCAAAGGGATCATAGCAATGTCAGGCTAAGTGAGGCAAGTGTAAAACAGCTCCCTCACAGAATGATGAAAACTGTAGTAGAAATGATCCCCAATGCCACTGGCCTCTCCTCACCTTTTCCATCCCCAAGTCATTTCTGCAGGCAAAAGAAAGATGAAGAGCTAAAAACCACTGCAACCTAAAATTACCCAAGCTACGTGTAAAACATGAGTTTTACTTTTTAAGTATAGAAAGTTTCTTAATGATCACATCAAACATGTATTACTCCTCCACTCTTAAATTAAAAATTTACTAATTTCTCCTCTTGAAGAAAACAACTGCTGTCTTCTCAAACTATTTAAAACCCTGAACAGATGTAGAGCTTGCATCATTGCAACCACACACAGAAATACTTCCACTGTGTAAGAAGAAAAATATAGTTTTTCTGGCTTAATTCTAAAAACAAAATAATTTAAATCTCTTGGTGCCATGCCAATTCAGGATCTTCAGTGATGGATTCTTTTTAAAACAAGACACTGGAAGCATCCAGCTCAATAGAAAGAGGCACAAACTTTTCACTATTTAATTGATACCGGGTTAAGTGCAAAATTCAGTTGGATATAGTTAAATGTGGTAGCAGAGTATAATAGATGTTGGCTCCATCTATTTTAAGATGCTTCCCCTCAGAAGTCTGGAGATATATGATGGGTACAGCCCAAATCCATTCTGGGCAGACTCCAGTCTTCCTTATTCTCCTCCAAATCCTGGTTTCCAAGCAAAGGAAACTTTGTCTGCTAACCCAGAGTCACAGAGAGCTGCAGAGAATCCCCTGGGTGACTGGACATACTGGAAAGGACATTTCTCCCCAGATCACCATATGTACTGCATTTCCAATGCCAGTGAGAGTCAGCTCTTACCGTATGGGACGTATTGACAGTGAATTTGGGAACAAAATGCTTCTCAGAATGTTGCACTTAGGATTCAGGTACACATTTGGAGCTCGTTATCAAGTACTTAATTTCTTCATTAAAAAAATTTAATTTATGAAAGACACACACCCAACAATACCTGAAAAAAAACCTGTCAGCTAGACTCTGCAAAGGCCACCCTCCACCACTTAAAAGAGGTCACAGCTTAATGAGAAAAATATTTCTTGATCTTTTAAATTGGAAGACCTGCTGCCTAAACTACCCTTTTGCTCAGTTGTTAGCAGATGATGCACATGTGACTTGGTCAGTTTGTCATTGCCCTAAACAATTAACTCTTTTAAAATTAAAATTAAAAGGATGCACTCTCTCTGGCTTTAATTTCAGAAGACAGGAAAGTATCTTGTAGTAGGAAGTGTTACTGGGAAGTTATTGCTGTAATTGGCTGTCTACATGAGTTTTACTTGCCCTTCCTTAAGGGACTGTTTGCTAGACTAAATAAAATTTCAGATATTTCTATTGTTTGGGCTATGAAATGGATACAGTCAGCTGATTTATGGGAATGGAAAATATAAGATGTTAAAGTGCTTTCTGGGATCTTCCAAAATAAGCATTCTGGGCCAGTTAAACAGAAAAAAACCAAAGTGAATGAGAATTTTGGTAAGACATAACAGTTAGGAAAATAGTTTCTTGGTATTTGTTATGAGTAAGGGAAGTGGAGAAAGAAGGAATCATCAGATGCATTTTGTAAAAGCAAAGAAGGAATCTGCTCAGATAAAAATCAACCCTAAATGAGATCTCATCTTTTTCAGTTCAATAAATATCGGGATTTTTCTTCCTGCTCACTGCTCTATGCTTTTTCTCTCTAGTTTTCTATATTTGCATTTTATTCAGTCTGGGCAACAAATAAGATCGGTCATTTAATGTTCAGAGACATTTGACAATGCCTACAATTGTTAAAGGTGCAACTACTGCCACCAAAATCACACTGGGATATGTCATATTAATTTACATTTTCATCTCAGGTAATATCTCATTCCTTTCCTTGAGAAATCTTTCCTACTACGATGAACTAACACGGCTTTATATCTGAAATTCTGCAATAGTTTAACATTAAAGGTTACACTAAATTGCCTGTAGTTTCCTTCCCTCTCTCTCTCAGCTAAATTGCACCCACATATGGTTAGCTGCTTCCTTCCACTACAGCTAGGCAGTCCACGGGGAAGATATTTCATCTTTTCTACCTTCCCATGGAGAATCGCTCACTGCAGTGTCACTTCCAAGCATGCAACTGGTAGCTGGAGATAGAACCATGGAATGTCATCACTTGTCAATGGCAAGTAAATGAGCTCCAGCTTGTTCAGAATGGTTGAGATCTCTCTGTCCTGGATGTTTCAGCTGTGGATGTGAAGTGATCAAGTTCAGGGATGCACCTACACCCTGTATTCCTGTCTTTACAGCTTCCACACAGTGTTATTGCCCTGCCTACCCTGCTTTACACATGACGTATTTTCAAATGTGTGTTACTTTGTCAAAGAAACAGACTTCTCATTTCCAGAGCACCTTAATAACAAAAAAACCCACACGAAGTAAAGAGTGAGATCATATCACTTCAACTAAAGTCCAATTAATCTGCACATAAAGGAACAAACGAACATGTTTAATAATGCCAATAAATGTACTAAACATTTCTGGAAATTTCTAGGCCCTTTTTGTCACACACTGCAGAGGGTCAAGCAAGTTTGCCCACATCCACATGGAACATGGGGATGGGCAGGGAAGGGGCAGCAGGAACCCCTGGGTGTGATGGCAACACAGCAAATGCATTGTAGATACTCAGGATCAGAGCACAGCTCTGTGCACCCAGCAGGATGCCAGCCCCCCTCTTTGGGGACTTGCAGAGCTGGCAACACTGCTACAGCACTGAGCAGGAACCAGAGAAAGACAAAACCATGGAAAAAGAAATATATTAGAAGAGTCTTTGATTTAAGTAGACAGTTCTTGTCAAACTGTCATCTCATATAATTACATGAATAATTTCTTTTCAAACCACGACGTTAACATTTTCCTCTTGTGTTTCTGCTGCAGTTTCTGTGGTATTATTCCTCTAGCCAGAAACAAGCATTTGGTTCAAGCATACACCCAAGCAAGAAATGGTAAATCATCTCACCTATAACAGAAACACATCCCAGTGGAGCAACAAGAGTAATGGGGGCGAATCCATAGGCTGTGAAGTTGCCCACCTCTCCGAGCCCCAGGAGGCTGATCCCACACCACCACAGCTTGCTCGTGTAGTAGGGCTTCTGCTCTGCTTGGCAAACCAGCCGGAGATGAGCGCATTTCTAGAAATTAATTGTTAGGAACAGGCATGAATAGAAAGACTTCTATTGTGTTCTTATGTCAGACAAATGTGGAATAATTAAGGGGGCTGTCAGCTTCAAGCTCCAGGGGCATCGAGGTTTTCTTTTTAAACCAGACTTTGAGCTTGTTGTTGCAGAGCTTTATGTTAACTCGGTGCTGCTTTAGCCGTGGTGGAAATGGCTGAATAATTAGGGTTTTGAACCTGAAAAATGCTAAGTGAATACTAGCTAGTGCTTCCTAGTTATCACTTCACACTTTTGTTCTTGTCTCAAAGCAAAGCTCAGGAGTTGTGCTCTGAATCTGGAAACACTCGAAGGCAGAAGACGGGGCAGAATCAGAACTGTTGCAACAAACTGGGACAGGGGGAACAGACAACAGGGTGCTCCTGTCCATGAAGCCTATCCTCGCCAGAAATATAATTTCAGAATGAAAAAGGCAGTACTTAATCACATCTTCTGTGGGGAGGACTCTAAATTAATTAAATAGAATTTATGATTTGGCTACAATCTCCTGTTTGACCCTAGAACGAGATCACATGTAAAGCATTATTTTCCAAAGAAAAAACAGTTGGCACAGGTATAATGTATACTCAAGTAATACTTCATCAACACTTCCTGTTCCATGAAGAAGGTATCATTGGCACAGGCTGTAATTGTTTTTTCTCTGGCTGTACAGCAAGAACCTGTATACAGCAAGATAATTTGCCTTTGATCACACTGATATTCTGAAACAGTACAGGCAGTCCCCATCAAGTAAGTGTCATAACTGGGAATGATGCAATGTTTACTAAATTAATTCTGCAGATTATAATTTCCTTTCTCAAATTACTCTCCAACCTCTCTGCACATGGGTCAAAAAAGGTGGAAACCAAATGATTGAGTTATTACAGTACAAACGGTGGTAAAATAAATTTTTTTCTCCATCACTTGATATTTGATTTCAGAAGTCTCCCTGCAGAGCTGGGGGAAGTTGTAAAGAATTTTCCTCATATTCCCATCCTTCTCTGTAGGCTACTTGACACAGCATGGGCCAAACAGCAATGTCTGTAATAACCCATAGTCATAATCAGTGGTCTTGTTGAGAACATGCAGCACATATTGCTGTGGAATATGTTCAGAGGATGAAATTCTAGGAAGACATTTAACTTTCCAAGGAGGAAAAGGGCAAAAAGGAAATCAAACTTCAGCCATGGACCTGGATGTTCTTCACAGCAACATCCAGGATTTCCCATTTTTTTAAACAAAGAAACAAAAAAAGTCCAATGAAGATACAAATTAAATCAATAGTACATAATATTCAAATTATTATTCAAGAATCCAAGTTTCTGCTGAAAATTAAATAGGACAACTTCTTAACTGAATCCTGAGATGTGTTTTCACCCCAGATTCTTGTAGGATTAACTTTTGGGGGTAGAGAGAGATTTAAAAGATGTGCAGCAGACACATAGGAAGGTGACCTCAGCAATCCCCCTGCAGCCTCCTTTCTCCAGATGTCTGTGTTCTTTGCACAGTAAAGTGTGCAAATGGTATTTTGGTGGAGGCTGATTATAACCCAGCTGAAATACATTGCAAATTATGAGCAATGTAGTTTAGTCGACAATCTGCTGGAGGGAAGAGAAGCAGGATAATGCACTGCATGGTCAGAGAGGGACAGGAGAGAAAAAACTTGGCCTGTCCAATTAATATGAGTGTGAAAATAAATGTTGAGATCTAGGGAAATTCATTATTCATATTTAGAATATGCTGTTACTAAATGGAGAAAAACTTAACTTAAAGGACAAAAAAAATTACAGTTTAAACTGTCTGTCAAATGGCAGTGGGAGCTATTTGGTTTCCCTAATTAGCATTTAAAAAGCTGATAGTTCAAAGCCAGTAAGGGCTGTTATGATTACAAATCAATAGAAGTCTGCCTGTATCTCAGTACATCCCCAGTGCTCCCAGTAGACAAAAGATACAAAATCTGAACGACCTCATTATTATGGCTAGATTGAATTTCTGCTTCACCTTCACTTCACCTTTATCATTCCCCTTTAGCTTCAGAGGGTTTTCTAGAGCCTGCCACCACCAGGAGGTTGGAACTTATGTTGGAGAGGCAGTAGCCATCTCAACTTGCCTACCACCTCTGCCTAAACAGGTTTCTTTCTATGGGATTCTCCAGCTAATGATGTTTAAAATAGTAGGGAATCATTGAAGAACCTTCTAGCATTAATAAATTAGGTTACAATGAATAGAAGATTTCATATTCCCCAACTTTGTGTTTAATTCTTTACAGAAAAAGCAAGTAGTTTTATAGAAGACCCATAAAACTTCTAAAATACTAGCTAGCAAAAATACTCCTTCTGGACAATTTACACAACCATGTGTTCTGTGCTTTAAAAACTTTTCTTAGAAGACCTAAAAGTACAATGAAGTCTACAAGATACAGATTATAATGAAAAGTTTAACTTTCAACTGATTATTCAATTATTAAAACAGAAAGGAGTTTATAATTGACATCCTATGACTCTTTACCACAGTTGCAAGTGCAGCACCTCCCATTACTTTTATGATTTAAATAGTGTTTAGTCAGATTGTTTTATCTTAACTGCAGAAGAAAAACTGAATTGATCAAAGTTGTTTTGGAGGAAAATATTGTAAAACCCTTTATGTCTTTATGCATTTATGGAACAGGTCCTCAGGGAGCTGACTCAGAAAGAAGCCCTCCTTGATCTGCGGCTTGCCAACAGAGTGGATCTCATGAGTGAGGTGGTGACTGGTGCCATCTTGGCCACAGCAACCACAAGGTGATCGAGTTTAAAATCTTTGCTGACTGGAGGAAAAGTGCAGGAAAACCTTGCTTTGGACATGAGGAGAGCAGACTTCAGGCTGCTCAGGGAACCAGTAAGAAAAGTCCCCTGGGAAGCGTTTCTGTAATGCTGGGGTCTATCAGTGCTGCTCATTTTTTAAACATCACCTCCTAAGGGCTCAGGAGCAGCAATTCCCCAGTGCTGGAAGTCAAGCAGAGGAGGCAGAGGCTGGCTTGGCTGAACAGGGAGCTTCTTTTGGGTCTAAGGCAAAAAAGGAAGGTGTGTGCCCAGTGGAAGCAAGGTCAGGGGACCTGGAAGAATACAGAGATGCAGCTTGTACTGTAGGGAGACAATTCATGCAGCCAAAGATCAGTTGGAGATGAAGATGGCCAGAAGTGTGGAGGAGAATAAAAAGAGATTTTTCAGATTTATGACAGCAAAAGCCAGCATAGAAATAGCATCAACCTGTGACAGGATGATGATGGTAACCTCACAAACAGGGACATGGACAAGACAGAGGTGTTTAATGCATTCTTTGCCTCTGCCTTTAACATGTATGATGGACAAAGGGGGTCTCAGTGCTCTGAGCTGGGGGACCATGGCTGTGACAATGGTCAAATCCCAGCTGACCATGAACTTGTGTGGGATCTGCCACTCCAGCTGGATCCCTACAAATCTAGAGGGCCTGGTGGGATTCACCAAGAATTCTCAAAGAACCAGCTGATGTAATTGCAAAGCCTCTCTCAATTGCCTTTGAGGAGTCTTGAGCATCTGGAGAGGTCCCAGCTGACTGGAAAGTGGTGAACATTGTCCTGATTTTCAAGAAGGGCAAGAAGGAGAACCCTGGAGAGTATAGACCTGTCAGTCTCACTTTAATGCTGGTAAAATCATGGAAAAGCTTATTCTGGGAGGTATTGAAAACACCTGGAGGACAATGCAGTCATTGGTCACAGCCAGCACAGCTTAATGAGGAGAAAGTTCTGCTTGTCAAGCCTGATTTTCTTTCTGTAACAGGGTAACCCACCTAGCTGATATAGGAGAGCCAGTTAATACAATCTTTTTGGACTTCAGCACAGTTTTTGATACTCTCTCTCATAGTATCCTTCCTTCCTCGCAGGTTCAGTGGGACCACAAGGGACTCACAGCTGGTATTTCTTTCTGGCACATTAAAAGGGGGAAGAGTTATGAACATTCCTTCTATTCCTGTATGACACAGCACAGAACAGGTCAGGAGCTCCCAACAACTCCCAACTCCCAGCAGCTACAGCAGGGCACTGCTAGATTACACTAAAGGAAAGAGAGAAGGTTTATCAAATGCAACAAAATTCGCATTTTGAACTTCACCAAAACAAAATTGTAATGTAAGTACTTGTTAAATATAAGCAACTATGAATAAAGAGAAATCATATCATACCTGTATATTCAGAGAGACACTAATGAGAAAATTTGAAGCAGCAGCAAGTAAAACTCCCAAGACCTGAGTCTGCAAATCACAAAACAAAGAAATACAAAAATATTTATTAGTTTAAGAAGAAAAATATAATGGTGGTTTTCTGATGGCACATTATAACCCAATCAAAACCAAATTATTGTACTTTTCAGTCACTGAATTAATGCTGCAGTGAGTAAAGTGGTAAGAAGTTCCTCTGCACAATTGATTAGGGTTTAAGTGGTAAACAAGTGGGAATGGAAAGGGTGTGTCAGTGGTTTTGCTGTCCTTCAGTAGAACACCTTCTTAAATCTCATGAAAGAATAAAACTAGGCAGGTTTCAGTTGAAAACCACAGATAGGGCTTTTTTGCCCAAAAAAGGACCTGGTTTTTACATTATCCAGAAGGAAAATCATCAGCAATCAAACCATTCCTATTGGAACACAATTATCTTACGTGTTAACATATCCACTGCTTGACAAGGCAGCCAGGAACATAGGTCTCCTGACAGTTTCTTTAATGTATTGTGTATTTCATAAAATAATTTCCTAATCAGACTGTCTAATTTTCAGTAAGATTTGCAAACTTTCTATGAAGCCAAAAAATTAAAAACATTCAAGCAGGATTTATTGTTTTAGAAAGCAGTCATTTAAAGATGCCATTTCAGCAAGGTCAAACAACAGGTACTTGACAGAACTCCCTGTCCACTTTCAGAATGTTCTAACACATTGCAAGCCATCCTAAGTGTATTAAAAACCCATTCAAGGTCACTTCTATAGTGCTGTGAGGAGCCCCATTAGCCTGTAATAAGACAAACATACCATCAGTTTTTATAAACAAGGTCACGGTAATATAACCCAATATAACAACTGTTTTCAGGCTGTAAAGCAGCATCCAACTCTGTGCTCACAGCCTCAGATTTATTAATACTGATGCAAGAAGGTCCCTGGGCAACCCTGAACAGGCAGTACCTACCAGCCACAGAAAATGTTACCCCTCAACATTTATAAAGAGCAATATGTTGACTAGCAAGCACTTGGAGGGGGGATTGCTGTTGTGGCTGGATAGTTCCCAGACTAAGAAAAGGCATCCCCAAAAGTGTGAAGAAGCAACAGCCTTATTACAAATCCAATATAATGTTCTTATTTAAGCCATACAGCAGAACTCAAACATTTGCAGCCCCTGTGTTTCTGTAGTGGCTTGAAATTGGCAGGAGAAGCAGAACAGAACTGTTCTGAGAGAAGTGCTTGGCTGCCTGCCAGGTGTCACCAAGACGTGACTGATGGGTCCAGGGGGATTCAGAGACAGGAGAGCAGGAAGTGAGAGGGCTGCCTCTGCTAACCATTACAGCATCAGTGCCACAGCTTGCGTACAAGAAGCATCCAATGAGAAGCATTACTCAAGATTTTAGCCCATAGCCTCTGGTGCATGGGCTCTGGAGGTCCATCCCCTCTTGCATGCTCTCCCTGGGATCCTCCAGTGAGTGATCCATGTGGGCTCTCACTCACACACTGTGTTTTCCATGCTCGGGGAGCACACCTCACTGAGCCATTGGGAAGTGACAACTCAGTAGCACAGATGTCCCTGCTGAGACCAGCACTGACTGTCACAGGGACACAGCAGCCTCATTCCACTCTGGGGAAATGCTGCCACATGGACACCACCCAGGCCTCACTGAAGCACAGGGAATGGGCTACCCTTCCCTATGCCTTAATGCTGTAGCATCAAATCTTAGCACTTGTCTTGCCCAAACTTTGACCGCTTCATCCTGCACAAACAGCAGCTTCAAAAAACAACAACTAAATCAAAACTGTTTTCTTGCTCCCAAAGACTTGTACTTTTTAAATGACAACATACTCCCCTGTGAGGAGGTGGAGAAGTGGCCTTGTCAGCCTCGTCATGAAGTGTTTAAGAAAAAGGAGACAGAAGGGAATAGAAAACAGAAACTGCCACCTCATTTACCCCATCGTTTTATTGCACTTACATTCGTAATTGTAACAAATCCCCACTACTCCCAGCAGGGAACTCAGTCTCTCTGTGGCTTTTTTGTTCCAGAGGCTGAACCTATCGTTATGGCTTCATCTCTGGATGTAAACCCTTGCAGCTCCTTCTTCCCAGTTTTCAGCTGGGGGTCACAAACCCTGCACAGGACTCAGTAGGCAACCAGCACACCAGGCAGGAAACTCCACTGATCTTAAGCCAGACCACAAGAGGGTCTCCATCCAGCTCTTGAATGCAGCTGGTGAGCAGAGGATGAAGTCATGTGTTCCACTGGTCATCTAAAATAATGTGCTAAATCAGATCCATGTGTGGGTACTGGTGCTGACCTGAGTGCGTGCCTCCAGAGGCTGTGAATCAAATCTCCAGCAGTGGGTTTTCCAATGCCCTGTGTCATGGGTGTCCTCCCCTGAACAGCAACTGCTTCTGCACCACAGTGGTGGCTTCACCAGGTATCTGTGAGCTTGGCTCAGATATCACTGTGGGACACGTAAGATTCTGTCATGATGACCAGACTGTGTCTGAACAAAAAGTCTTAAAAAGGTCAGTTCTCTTCTTGGAGAATCACAGAATGGTTTGGGTTGGAAGGGACATTAAATATAATTTGATTCCAACCTCTCTGCCGTGGACAAAGACACCTTCTACTACACCATGTTGGTCAAAGCCCATCCAACCTTGAACATTTCCAGGGATGGGGCACCCACAATTTCTCTGTGTAAACTGTTCCAGTGCTTCACCACCCTCATTGTGAAAATCTTCTTCCTTGTATCTGGTCTAAATCTGCTGTCTTTTAGCTTAAAATCATTATGCTGTGACACTCCTCTGTGCCTAGTTTAGGCAACCTCCTGGTCAGGACAAAAGAAAAAAACAGTGGATGTGTATGATCAAGGCAACTGTATAGCAGCAGGCTGGGCTCAAACCTTACCCTCATGGCTCAGGTCATTTTATTACAATGACCACATGTTTCACCTGAGCCTTGCTGTTGGCATATATACTGCCCTGCCTGCTCCAGGCTGACAGGTGATAATGAGCTCTGCTTAGCATGGGGATAGCACCACGCTCCAAACCCAGGGCTGGACAGACCCCTACAGATTGAGAGCAGAGTACATGCCCTAAGGAGGTCAAATATCACATGGCTCCCTTCAGGGAGATGAGATGAAAGTACAGTAACACCATGCAGCTACGGCTTGGCAAAACTGTCTCATGCAGGTTCATACTCACACATGCTTGTATTAAATAAAACAATGGGAGGAAAGGCAGTAAAGAGGAAAATTACTTTGCAAACATCTCAAATCAGAGGGAATCTTAAATCAGCAGGCAGTTTCTGATGAACAAGGGTTATCACATACAGCAGTGCTCAAAGAGAAAGGAAAAAACAGGACAGCATATCCCAGGCTAGGAAAACCATAATGAATTAAAGATGACCTGCAGCTGAGGACAGATCACAAAATGGTTGCTGCATTGCCCTGAAGGCCACCAGAGCCCTTCTCTTCCCATCTTATCACGTGAAAGGCTTCATTATTTGTGCAGTGTCTGCCATTTAATATCCTTCAGAGGCTAAAGGACTGGTGGAACAGCCAGTTTAATAAGTAAAAAACATGATATTCTCTGAGTTTCCAGTTGTGATATCCAGTTGTGATATCATCCACAGCACTGCAGAACTTCCCACCCACTAGTCTCAAGACAAACCTCAGCTGGGGAATTCAGTTGCAGACACAACTTCAGAGCCATGGTACTACTTCAGTCAACTAAGGACTTCTACAGGAAAGAGCTTTAAATATTCAAAACTGCTGGCATAAAATGCAAGTTTCTTCATCATCAAAACATCTGTCTGAGCATACAGGCCACTTTGTCAGACCCCAGATTTCAAACTGTTGACACATTCTTCCAGTGTTTCCAAATGCATGAGGCTTGTCACAGAAACATCTTGGCCTTAAGTTTTCCAGAAAATAAAAAAACAATACAGAAATTTAATTTACTTCACTTTAAAATGTTTTGGAACGGGGCTTGAAAGTCACCTACCCACTTTGAAGTCCTTCCCAGAAAATCCCTGAGCACTCAGACCACGAACTGAGATTGTGGATCTGCCAACATTTTCCTTGGTGGCAAAACAGGCTTGAGGAATGCCTTCCTCTGGCCTGACACTCCCTTCCTCCCTTGCTGAAGTGCCTGAAATAGTCCATCCAAATCATACCCCATTACCACTGTGCACTTTATCAGCCACCTGCCAATGTTTAACACTGAAAGCAGGTCAAAATTCACAGTCAACAGCAAGGGTTTTAAACTGGTGACCCTATGCAGTTTGTCAGGGGTGACACTGACCCATACAGGGGCTGCTGGAGGGGACGAGTTCAAGAAATGGCAAATTCGCCTCAAGCAAGGCACCCTCAGCACCCTCCTGGCATCCCCATCCCAGCCTCATGAGGCTCCTGCACAAGCTGAGGCGTGGGGAGGGAGGTTTGAGCCATCAGTCAGGAGAAATCCATTTGCCACGTGGAGTGGCAGCACATTGATATTCAAAATAAGTGAGTGTGGCCCATGGCTGGGTACAGTCCTGCTTCCAGCACTCAGGCAGCACCTGAGTGTTTACCAGAGCACCTTTTCACATCATTCTGACAGTGTTTTAAAATGACATTTTACATGCAAAATTTTTATTTGTTATCAAAGTAAAAGAAGAGGTTTATGGAAAATGAAAGCCAGGCTGAAATCTCAATCTTTGGCAATAATTCTAGTAAGTTTATCACTTGAAGACTAAAATCTGCATTGGAGACTCAGTTATAGGGTGAAATGCAATTTATCCTTATCACATGTGTGTTTTCCTAAAGCATTTTAAACTGCAGTTGCCAGGTCTGTGAAATGAAAACTTAGAAAAAGGAACTTAACTTGCATTGACTACAAGGTATATGCCATTATTTATGGAAACTTGTTGTGCCTATAGATTGAACTGATGAGCAGAAAAAAACCCAAACAATTTAAATGTCTGTGTCGGCTCACTCATCAAGGCTGCTTAAACTGTTGCTCCTATATTTTCTTGTTTTCTCTATGTATTTGTGATCTAAAGGTGCTCCAAATAAATTTAATGCCATGTACTTTTCAAAAGCTATACACCATTTCCAGTAATTGGGATTTTGTCAGACCTCAATGGACCTTATTAAAAAAAATTTAAAAAAAACAACAACAGAAAGGGGTGGAATGTGTTCTAAACTTCCAATTATGAGTTAACTCTGAAGCATGAGGAATTCAGAGTCCTTAACAAAAACCACATTTTTCAAAGAGCTACCATGTGGAATTGGGAGAGGCTTATCATTTAGCTATTATTATTCACAGAGCTCTGGCTGTACTCAGTGCTTTACAGATGTATAAATTTTAAAAAAGTCCTTGTTTCAATGGTTTTCATAGTGCAATTCATATACTCAGACATGAGTTAAGGTCCATATGAATTACAGAAGGATAGCTGAAATTAGAGTAAAATGACAATTACCAGTGTGGGAACATGAAATGAAAATACATTTGATTTGTTCATTGTGACATTAAAAAAAGGACATTTTTCAATAAACGAGAAGGAGAGAATTAAAACATTTGGCATTATCTTTGTTAGGAATAGAGAGAGGAGACTTGGTAACTACATTACCTCACAAATTTAAAAATATATCTTTTCCCAGAAAAGGGACAAATTGCAAAGGCTGGAATGAGAGCCTGGTAAATTATGAAAAGGTGGGGGAACATGAGAGGCTACAGCAACTACAGAAGTGGGATTCTTTTCTTTATCTCCGTGTTTTAATCACTCTCATGAGATCTTATTTATATTCATCACTCTGATTATTTTAATTAATATACATAGCAGTTAACAAGCCAAGCTGGAGAATATGAACTATGAAACAAAGCAACTGAAGTAACTTTTTATGTGTTTACTAAGGTTTTATACAAACATATCCACCCACTGTATTGTTTACAAGCCTAGAATCATAGAGTTATTTAAGTTGAAAAAGATCTCTACGATAACTCAGTCCAACCATTAATCTGGTACTGCCCAGTTCACCACTAAACTGTGAGCACCACATCTATACATCTTTTAAACACCTTCAGGAATGGTGTTTAAAACCTCCTTCCTGGGCAGACTGTTCCAATTTTTGAGAACCTTTTCTGGGAAGAAATTTTTCCTACTGTACATTTTAAATCTTCCCTGACACAACCTGAGGCCATTTCTTCTTGTGCTGTCACTTGTTACTAGGGAGACAAGACTCACCCACCTCACTACAACCTGCTTTCAGGTAGTTTTAAGAGACCACTATGAGTAGTAAGTTTTTGTCCTTTTTGAAGAGTCAAAACCAAACCTCTCGACTCCTAATTTTCAATTTCTTATTCCCAGGAATGCAATCGTAAAACTAGAAAAAAATGGAAGAATGGCAAAGGGGCATAATGGATTTTTATACTGTTTCTGTGAATAGCCTGTGATACTTTGGGACATTTTAGTTCCTGGGATATTTTGCTGCACAATCGAAGACCATTTCATGTTTTAAAGAATGCGTGCTAGATTGCAAATAAAAACCTCTCCCATGAGTTCATAAAAATATCAATCATAGCTGAAAACATCTTAATAAAAAGATTTTCTCAAGTACCATCACATATCATCTCCATGGCAACTACAGAAATTACATACCAGGAAAAGCAAGAATGGGATAATAAACTTTTGCCGGTTTGTCCCACAGGAGACAGGGGGAGGCAAGCTAGCACTGCCTGACCAGCTTCTCCCACAAAGTGGCCAGTTGGCTTGGGGTGACACTTCTATTGCTGCCCAGGAGCAGCCTTTCTGGATATTCCTGTTTGACCCAGTCTAATTCCTGGCCTAAAAGGTAAGGGCCAAGCCAAGCCTAGGAATATGAATCCCCAGAAGCTAAAGTCTGGCTCACACTGAGAGGCTGTGCTGTTCCTATCCCAGCTTAATGTGGCTTCCTGGACCTCTAAACAGAGAGCCAAGGAGGTGACACAAGGCTTATGGGAAGCTGGAGGCAAGCTCAGAAGGGAGCTATCTGAACAACCGAGTAAATAAAGCTGTTCAGTGTTACATCAGGCAGGGCAAGGCACAGGGAGTACTCTTGGAGAGATGTCTCACTCTGCATGTACACACAACCTCTGCATGCACACACAAATGTGCCTCCAAGCCAAGCACAGAGAGCTCATTCTTGTTATTGTAGTACAAGTCTTGCTGAAGAACAAATGAGCTACTTCTGACCTCAGTCAGAAACAGAAAACCCTGACAGAAACCTAACCAGCTTAATACATTATTTACCAAATCCTCAAAAGAATTTTTATATAAAAACCTCCCTTTACCTGTTGAGAGGAATGGCATGCCTCTTCCAGCATGCACGTCTCCAGCATCACTTCCAAACAAAGGCAGGCTTGTCTCCCATTCTGACTCAAATAATCTTCTGTTAGCTGTAACTAACCCTTCCTTTGATCTTCACAGAAAATGCTTCTCCACGTCACAACCTGAGTGAACACACTCAGTTGTTGAAACATGGAGTCACACATGTCAGATAGGGGTAAACACAGGCAGGAAATCACAATGCTTCCAAGCCAGGGGCATTTCAGAAATATTCTAACAGGAGTAACAACAGGGCAGGGAAAAAAGAAAATACCTGGCTGCGTTTAGAATGAAGTTGCATCCATCTGTTAAAATAATTACTTGATTTTATGGTAGGGGAATGAGCAGCCCAAAGGCCCTTCCAGTCTGCTGTTCCTGCAGAGAGGGGGAGGCTCGTGCTCTGCAATAGTTCTTGCTTTCCTTCCTGCACCTCTCACACTTGGCTCTCCTAGTTTCATTTCCAGAGAGAGTGTTAATCATTTACAGATAGTTCCTAATGAAAAAAAAAAAAAAAAAGAGTGGACTCCAGAAGGCAGAACCTTCTGCTTAGCAGCATTATTCATTTAAATATAAACAACTGCTAGATTATCAGCAATGATCGAAAAACAGGAGGTCCTGCACTTTCTGAAATATTCACACATATGGAGATGGGTGCATACACACACAAACAGACAGCTGGATGCTTTTAATTTGCAGACATGTTCAAAACTGCAAGATGCAAAGCTTGGAATAAAAACATAAACTCTAAAGAAATGGTTTCACATGCAAGTTTCTTGCAAGGGCCTGCAATACAGGTAACAGGTTCATGTTTGCTCAGCTGTCTCCCTCTGACACATTACAGTTGTACATTTTGACATTTTACAACAAATTGCAGTTTACTGGTTTAAAGTATAAAAGTATTATTAGCATTTCATGGTGAATTAGTAATTCATGGTGAACGCTGACATAAAGAGTAAGTGTTTAGTTCACAAAAATCCAAAGTATCTACTTCACAGCTGCCTTCTGCAAGAGAAAACTAAGATCAGCGTAGCTGAATGATCTTTAATATTTTTATAAGCTCTTTGTATCTTTAATATTTTTATAAGCTCTGTTGTACTTACAGAGATAACAAGGCAGTGTTGTTTTTGACCCTAGTTTTGAGTGTTTTTGTTGGTCTTCCAGCAAAAAAATCTTATGTGTATCTTATGTGGATTCTCTAATATAGAACTTGCTGTCTTTTTTTTTTTCTGCTATTTTAGCATTAGTATAGTATATAATGGTTATAGAGCTTCTTCTTGACAGGGATTACTATGGAAATGGGGTCAGGAAGACAAATTTCTTTTCAGGAATTAAAGAAATGAAGGAGAGCTGAGTATCCTTTTCATGAGCCAGATGCTATTATCTCTCACATGCATGCTTTTTAAACCATGCACTGCTCTCAGTTTGTCCTGGCAGTCTCTGATGTGTGGTTATCACAGCAGCCAGCAGCTCAGCCTCACACAGCTGGAGCCACTCTTCCAGCACGATGAGGGAGAAAATTGAAGGGTAAAAGCACAAAAATTTGTGGGTTGAGATAGAGACAGTTTAATAAATAAAGCAAACACTGCATGAGAAGCAAAGCAATATCAGGAATTCATTCACTGCTTCCCACCAGTGTGTAATTGTTCAGCCATTTCTACAAAAGCAGGGCTCCACCATGGGTAACAGTTACCTAGGAGAATCAATGCCAAATGTCCCCTTTCCCCCTTCTTTCCCCTGCTCTATATGCTGGGCATGACACCATATGGTGTGGAATATTCCTTTGGTCAGTACCTGTCTCAGCTGTGTTCCCTCCCAGCTTCCTGTGATCCCAGCCTACACATTTTCGATGGGGCAGTATGAGAAACAAAACACACCTCAGTGCTGTGCAAGCACTGTTCAGCAGTAACTAAGCATCCTGAGTGCTAGCAATGCCTTTTTCATCACAAATCCCAAATATAGACCATACAAATTACAATGAAGAGTATGAACTCTGGTGAAAAGCAGTACAATAGTCAAGAGAGTCTTGATCAGATGAAAGCTGCTATTTGTTTGACCCAAGCTTCTGGACACACTACAAGCTTTGCTCTTGGTCATCTTGACATGATGGCTGAGCCATTGCTGCATGGTAACAGACTCTGAATGACAATGCTCATGGTGCTTTAGTCACTGCTGGGAGCAAAACACTGCTCCTGAAAGAGAGATAGAAAGACTTACTGATAAGAAGTCAATAAATACAAGAACCTTGTGACAATTATAAAGCAGAAAAAGGTCCCCAAACCCACAAAAATACCTCCAATAAAAATGGAAAAGAAACATAAAGAAATAGGAGGTTAGAGCCATAAAGCAAAGTAAACGGAGTCATCATTGGATTTATTTACTCCCAAGCTGAGCCCAAAAAATTAAACTAAGTTTTAATTGGGAGTTAACTGTGTGGGTACAAATCTGTTATGCACACAAACCTCATATTTTTGGTTGTTTTTCACAGTAACATCAACAGTGCATGTTGAAGAAAAAGGCTTCAAGTGCAATCCCTATCACTTTTTTTGTAATTTTGCTGGCAAAATTACTTTGTTTTGAGTAGGATGACAGCCAAGCCATCAAACATGTTAGCTAGGACTCTGGTGGAGATTTCAGCTCCCATGAGACTGATTTGGTTCTAGGGAATTAAATTTTAGCAAGAGGTTAGAGTTGCCCACAAAGGGATATGCACTTCTGTGTTACTACATCACCTCAGTCACCATGAAGAAGTCCTGAGCAAGGAGCCAGTATTTGCTTTCCTCTGAATCATTGTTTTTGTGTGTGGAGGAACTTCCTCCAAACCTTGCACTTCACCATGGGCCTGTACATTACAGGGTTGTTTCTGCAACACACAGCAGGATACAAAGGGGAATATAGCCAGAGTGGCTGTGTGCATCAGCCAGGAGTTAAACTCTAACAATTCCGTGATTTCTCTCTATCACAGTTCCATAATCTCTCTTCATTTCCCCATTATGGGCAAAACAGTTCATACCACCAAACGGCCAAAGCTTAGGTGACGTAAATCAACCATGGACGTCATTGAGGAGAATGGAGTTATAGCAGTATAACCTCAGTTCAAGCAGCCCACATCTGTTTAGTATGATATTGACTATTTACTTTTGAGCACACTGCAAATATCCCTTTCTTAAGAGCTCTGCTCCAGGCCTGGTGTTGATTCACACACCAACTGGCTGTTCTTTGAAGTTGCTGGCCACATGTTTCAAAGTCCATATTTCTCAAAGAATGGAAAGCATATCTCCCAACTGCCTGCATTAGTGAATGCCACTCTTCTGGGACAATCCATGGTGACATAATAAACATGAGCATAACAGTTTATACATGTTGCCAAAACACCAAATGAAATAATCACAGTCTCCAGTTACCAGGTTAGTCAAAGATCCTCATCTCCCTTATGACTGAAGTGCACAGTCTGCTGCTTGTCCATCTTTCTAAAGCCTTGTTTTGAGTTTGGTCAGATTTCTGCTTGAGTAATCTGTTTTCTTTTGTTTCCTTCAAAGAGGATTTAATCAGATGTTAGAGACAAGCAAGGATAAGATTCAGACATTCAGATCATACCTAAGTTCTGAATAGCAAGGAAGTCTTTGGATCACGAAATCACAAGGGGCTGGCGTTACAGGTGAGATTTTACATGAAAGACAACTTTTATTTTAAAGATGACACCAATGAGTATTTTCCTGTCAATTTGCCCAGACAAACTGTTTCATTAAGGAGTCAAATGAGTGCTAGGGCAAATGAAGCAGCAGAAGCCCAGATTCAAGGTGGGAGCAACACTACTCCTTTGTGTGACAGCAGCGTCCTAGATCCACGCAGCAACCTCATGAAATCTCAGGAACAGACAGGTGCTGGCATGAGCAACCAGACTTTCACCCTGCATCACTTTGCAACTCACAGACATGCTGTGAGACTCAAAAATCAACACAGTGGCCACAGCCAATTTCATTTAAAGTCAGTTTACTTGTAGACTAGTCTAAAAGATGGGAACAGGAAGGACAAAGCACTGCACTGAGCCAGGCACTTCCAAAGCAGCATAGGGATTCAGATTCATCCCATGCCTGGTGTCTCCCACTCAGTGCTGACTAAGGGAAGAGGAGGACTCACCCTGCTCTGCTGGCTCCATACTTCAAGCCTACTCAATGGCTAAGCTGGATATCAGACACAGCCTGCACTATGCACCCCATCTTTCTGTAACATTCCATTTTGAAGCAGTCTGAGGCAAAACTAAATTCTGCACTAGGCAGGATATGTGTAATTAGTGACTCAAGTTTCTTTGCATTTGTCTTCTGCACCCCACTTTCTGACAAATGACAAGTATTGTAATGTTCCTTACTGCTTAGAAATTTCCTAATTAACATTCTCACACCTCTTAAAACAGATTAGTATAATTACAAAGCTCCCGCTTAACTTGCTGTCACCTCAATCATCAGTAAAAAAGGAAAAAAATTCAAATGCAAATGTTCTTTAACATCCTCAGAAAAAAATTAAAACTCATTTTACCCTAGCATCTGCTGAGAAGGGAAGCATTGAAAACAGTCAGAGATTTATGAAAAATAGACCAGTGAGACTCAGACAACAGACATTTGGACAATCCACAGCTGGTGCTTAGCATGGCCCCAGCTCTGCAAGAGCATTCATTTCTAATGCCCTGGATGAGGTGTCCAGGAAGAGCTACGAAGGCTTCTTCAAAATTATTGTGAGGCATCACCCTAAGTAAAAGGATTTTGCCCAGCAGCCCCTGTTGTCTGTCAGGCTAGGAAACACTCCTGCAAGCAGTTCTGCCAACAGTGTTGAAGCGAAGAAAATGTCCAGAAGAGATGGACTGTGAGCTCTCCCAGCATCAGCACTTGCTTTGAGTCTGTGCCCCAAGCTCAGAATGCAGAGCTGGGTTGGTTTGCTGTCACCTGCTGCCCAGCACCACGCTGGGCTTAGCAGGGAAGCTGCCACGGGCACATAAATCCTTCCAGGCTTTGCAGGAGGAACCCAAGGAGAGCAGTAGAGGCCTGTCAGTAACACAGACTAGAAAATTCTGTTCTGGGACCCCGAGAAGTGCCTGGTGGAAACCAGATAAGCAGGTCACTCCTCAAACAGGCTTATAAAACTTCATACAGCCTCCAGTCTGTGGGCTATTTTCCCACTCTTCCAGACCTGCTTCCCAGTGCCCAGCCTCCTCAATATTCAGAGGTATAAACAGCTTCATGGTTTACTCCCACTCTGCTTGCAGTGGTTGATAGAAAAAACCCTATGTTTCCCTATGGAATTTGAGAGCTGGGATGATATAGACATGCTTATGGTATTGTGCAAAGGGGCAGGCGAGGGGCAATGGTCTCCTGTACTTATTTCCCTTGCCTCTGAGTAATAAGTGAGTTCTCAAGCAGCAGCTGCTCTCTCTTTAAGCTGGAGGCTGCAGTCTGTAAGCTGTGTGTTCATTTCACACCAGAGATGTGATCTTTACACCTGCAGGAACAGTTGTTGTTCAGCACAGCAGAATGGATACAGGAGGCTGAAAAAAGATATGGGCAATACTTTCTAACCAGAGTTCAATTTTGCCTTCTCATATCAGCATCTTGGTCACACTAAAGCTGATCAGAACACAACCCTCAGCACATCAGACCTACAGCCCTGCAGAGCCTGAGAGCTGGTGTGCAAGCTGGCCCAGTTGACAGTCCTGCATTTATGAGCCAAAGCCACAAATTCTTTTCCAGCAGAAATGAGTTAAATGGGCACTAAACCATGGAAAGTTGCTGGATTCTTGACAGCAGAACAACACTGAAAAATCGTGCAATGCTTCTTCTTGCTTCCATATGAACATAGGCAAAATTCCTTTACTGTGTGGCTTACAAAGCATTGAAACAGGTTGCCCAGAGAGGCTGAAGAGTCTCCTTCTCTGGAATGATTCAAAAGCCTTTTGGACACAATCCTGAGTAATATGCTCTAGGTGACCCTGCTTGAGCAGGGAGGTTGAACTAGATGATCTCCAGTTATTCCTTCCAAACTTATCCATTCTGTGATCATGTGCTTCATTATAACATTTAAGCCTTGAATTCCCCTTTGAGAGATTCAAGAAGGTTATATTTGAAAGGCCAAACAAAGTCCTCTTCCTATATTTTGATTTATTAGGGATGAAAATAATAGAAGTTTCCCTAATACCTAAGAAATGGTATGCATTTTCTCCCAATAAGATAAATGAAACTGAAACTGCATGAGCTCTGAAATCCGATAGGTACAGGACAACAGGGTGAAATAGAGTCAGTGTTTTGATACCCTTGTTTGCTTTCAGTTAACAGTTTTAGAATAAAGTGATGGGGGGGATGGTGTTGAACAGGAAAAACTTCACTACAGTCTCCACAGGTAGGTACACCCGCAGAAAGATGGGTGAGGATGTTTGTCTCTACTTTCCCCATGCTCAGGGAATCGTTTGCTGATTAACCTAGAAAAGCTGACATCCTTAGTGCATCAGGGAGGAGACTGGAGACTGAGGTATCCTACAGAGACTGAGAAAATAGCATTAAAAACCCCTATAAAACACTTGAAACGGGAAAAAGCCACCAGGAGAGTTTTTCTTCACCTTTAACAGCCTTTCTTTTCCATCTTGCAGAGGAAAAATGTCCTGATTGAAACACTGTGCTGTGGCCATGCTGCCATCCCAACACTTCCTACGGACACCTTGACTTGCTCTAAAGCTTTTCCTAGTTGAAAGCTATGATTGGAAATGTCATTGCTTAAGTGTTTTAAATATCCTGGTGATTGTTTGTAGGGATGTACCATGACAACATTTTTCTCTGTTGATGGTGCCAGCTAAAGACACCCTCACCACCCTCACTATTCAGCCAAGGCAAATGGAAAGAAAATCTTTCTCTGCCACTGGAAAAATCAGGACCAAATGATGCTCTCAACTTGCTGAGGCCCAGTGGCACTAAACATCAAGCCCCAAGTAAAGAGGGGTGAGTTGAAGCACTGAAGAGGTTGTCCTTGAACAGAATGAGCTAAAAGGCTCCGTTGTGGCATCCGCACAAAATCCAGGTTTCATCTATATGACAGAAGGCAGAGTAGAAAGACCTCTACAAGAATGTGATTAATCTGTGGGATTTCTCATCACACCTGAGAGCAGCCTCAGGCACATCCTCACCACCTTACAGGCTGTGATAGACTGTGAGGGGACAAGAGGCCACAGATCCATCTGAAGGAACTGCCAGCATTGTCAACCCCTAAAAACAGAGCAGAAATTATTTACTCCTTCAACCCACAAAATAAGACCATCTCTTGAGGTGACTGTCTGAACAGCCAGTAATAACTCTGAGTCTATGAAATGATAGGCAAAGAGGGAAGAAGAAGAAGAAGTGAAATAAATTTCTGTTTCTGGCTCAGCTTCTGCACTTGAACAACTACGCACAAAAGACATATGAAATGCTGAGTTACAGAAGAATTGTTATGGAGCTCTGAGCAACATGGTCTAGTGGGAGTTGTTCCTGCCCATGGCAGGGGTTTTGGAACTAGCTGGCCTATAAGGTCCCTTCCAATCCAAACTATTCTATGATTTTGTTACATCTGAGCTCTCAGTGACTGTTCTCACTGTTTTCTCCTACTCTGATACAAAGGCAAACCAAGATCAATATTGTAGATAATAACCTCAACTAATCCTGCAAATTGTTTTTGTCCATAAACAACAATATTGTAAATAAGTAAAAACCTATGAGAAGTCCTGAGGGAAATAAAAATGTATTACACTGATGCAATTACATACACTTTTGATTAAGCAGACAAAGCCCACATGTTGAGTCTTCTTACACTCATTACTCCAGCAGACACAAGAATATTACAATATTGGTTTGCAGGAAATACTTCAGGAAACCAAGTACATACTTTATCAGATTTTACTGCACCATTAAACTCACTCATGTCCCATAACATACCATGCCTATGCAGGGAAGGCTGTGGGAGCACAGGCTTGGGTGAGGGGTTGCTGGTTTCAGAGATGCAGTTCCTCAGGCAGTACCAACCAAGCTAAATCCATGCTGATGCTGAGGGGAAATTCTACCTCCACCTTTTTTCCCCCATGACCATGTGTGCCCCTTCTACCCTTATGCCAACAGCTAGCATCCAATCAGCCTGATCAGGGACCTCTCAGGAGAATAATCCCAATTAAAACAAAATACAAAGATATGTAATGTCAGAACAAAGAAGCATTTCACTACACAGACACTTAAAGTTTTTCCAGGGAGCTGAGTATTTACCGACATCATATAAGGCTTATTCTAGTGCCATGGATTTCCCTAAGGAGTGTGTCAGACCTGCTGCTGCTGCGTAGATGTGTCTGATCTCCATGTGGCACCAGACAAATGCAACTGGCAGCCATGCCAAGCCCCTCATGTCTAGGAGCTCTTGAAAGGGGATCTCTCACCTCCTGATGGGATTGAGTGGGGTGAAAATACTCCCCCAAAAGTAACTCACCTCAGCTGTCTTGGGATGTTCCCAGGCAGATCAGAGCCAGTGCAGCAGAGGGAAAAAACAAAGAGTTCCTTTTCAAACCAAGAGGATGAAATGACCTCAAGAAAAGGGTAAGGGAAAGACCACCTGTGTGAGGACCTTAAAATGGGCTGATCACTATATCACAGCCAGGATAGCCATGTATGGGAGGAGGAAATTGTTTCTGAGGCTTCCAGAAACGTAAAATGTGAAAACAGGGGTGAACAGAAGAATTTAACTGTTGGAAAAATTAAGGTTGGTATCAATGCATGACCCATAGTGACCCATTACTGCTCCAAAGCTACAACTAAAGCAAATAAAAGAACAGAATATCAGTCTCACCTACAGACACCCAAGCAGCTCTAAAATATTATTAAGGCCTTCCCTGAAAACGACCATGTTTAAAAAACAGCAATACCCATGCAACAACCCCAAGGAGTATCAGAGCATGGCTGGGAGGTTTTCCAAGCAAAAAAAACCCCCCACCTTGACATGAAGGAGGGTATCCCCATGCCAAAGGAATTCCCTGTTGCTGCCATCCTGTTGGCAGCTGTGCAAGCTCACCGTTTTGGGACCCTAATTCACAAACCCACAGTAAAACCATTGGCTCCACATTCTTGTCTCCCAGGGAGAAACCCCAGCTCTGATCCTGGGAAATACAGCCACCAGCCATCAACCAGGAGCCCTGCTGCACCAGGGACTTGTGCACAGGAATTCTCAGTTTTCCTTTGCTCTGAGAACATGGGGCTGAAAAACGTGCCCTGAAAAATGGATATCCACCCAGTAGCAAATGCAGAATGAAGAGGGGAAAGTTTCTGGGACCTTCTTCAGGCTATCTCCTGCTACTGGGCTGCCCCTAGGAAGAGGACAGCAGCTAGTTGCAAGCCATTTTGTGCACAATTTATACCAACACTTTACATAACGTCAAAGTGGTTTGCCTCTTAAGCAGAGAAAATCAAGAATGTTGGGTATCCTTCCATGCCTTCTAGTTTGTGAAACAAAAAGCAGAGAAAAGATAAAGGGTTTAATCAACCTCCAATTAATTTTTATTGTTAGCAGATGCTTCAGATTGCTAGTTCTCAGAGGCTGCTTGAGTCTTTTTGCAGTTGCCTAAATCCATTGTCAGCACTGAGAGCGACAGAAAGACAGATGACAAAAACCAGTGATGCTCTAGCACAGAACAGAGCAGCTCTGCCCAGCTCCTACTCAGAAAGGACTGCTCAGAGCCAGAAACCAGGGTTCAGGCTGGACAATGGGGTGAAGAGGGAGCAGAGCCATCAGCAAATAGGTGCTGGAATGGGGCTCTTCAGAGGACACAGGGAAGAGGCTGGAATTAGAACCCCCCTCTCGCCAAGCCCTCCTGTTCCTGGGCGCCAGCCTGGTGCTTACACTTACCTTGTGTGTTCTGTACCAGGGGCCAGACAGGGGCCCATTCCCGGTTCCTGGTCCCCCAAAGGATGCATTCCAAGGTGCCTGGGGTGATGTCCCTGCCCCCAGGCCCCAGCCACTGGCCATGGCATGCACTGTCACACCAGTGGGGACGGGTGGCTGTGAGGAGAGGCGAGCAGGACGCGGACGTGGCACTCTCTTCCTGGGGTGGGGAAGGCTCCTCTCATGGGTCACACACTCAGGTGTGTGCAGGGCTGCAATTGCTGGTGAGCACCAGGACACCCTCGGCTGGGGAGCAGTTGTAGCATGGGAGAGGAAGGGGAGCCTGACAGAAGGTTTTGCTGCTTCTCTCCAGGGCATGCAGGTGCCTTTTTTTCTGTCTCTGACTTCCCCAATGCCCCACCCTGCTCTGAAGAGGCAGCCTGAGAATTTAACTCTTTCAAATCAGTGCCTAAATCTAATGGTTAAGTATTAATTCCTCACTGCTAGATTGCAAAACTTAGAAGTTGTTGTTCCCAAAGGCTGATAGTCACTTAAATAAATTCTTACTTACATCCTGTATTTTTCTCTTCTATTTCCTGAACAGTTTCTTTGTAGAAACTTCAAGCAGTGGGTTTGTTCCCAGTCTGTGACTTTATTAATTCATACTTGTAGTTTTGATTTGATAGTTTATTTCTTCTGGGGAAAACAAGGACTAAACAAGCTCATTAAAGGGAGAGTAGAGCTAGCAAGGTATGAGCTTGGCAGAATTACACAGGAGAGAGAAGCAGGCTTCTAGAGAAGCATAGAAAGGAATATTAAGACACCACATCTTCGGGCTCTGGACAATACAACGATGTGTAATCCAGGGAGCTCATACTCTGCCTTGGAGGAACTGACTTAGATGGGGGCTTGAAAACACCCGAAGTCCTGACAATTATTGCAGCAGATAAGGGTCAGTGGGGAGTTTATTCTGCTCCCTGCTACAATGGTTTTCTCCTACTCTTAAGAAGAATTTGCATTGATTGCTTAGTCCCAGTAGGGCCAGTGGTCCTACCATCAGAAAGATGCATCAAGAGAGAGAAGAAGTGAGCATGCAGGATGGCAGGCTGGGGACTGAGCTTCCAGCAGGCAAGGGATATGATCCCTAAAAGAAATGAGCAGCAGCAAAGCTGACTGCTGAAAAAGAAATGAGGCTATAGCTCCTCAGTATGATTAATTTGGTAAAAAATAGAAGAAACACACAATTACAGGAAAGAAACTGTAGCTAAATTAATACTTTTGAACTTGAATGCATAATGGCTTAGCCACAAGGATGTTATTTGCATCCAGACAGAAGGTGATACAGAAAAGGCAGAAGTGGCAAGGTAATGCTTCGGTTAGATGATGATATTGATAGTATAGGGGTTAAAATGATTTTGGGTTGTAATAGGTTGTGGGAACAGTAGGTAAACCTTAGGTGTTGTCTTTGTTAGGTAGAAGTGTGGTCATGAGAACTGCACCTGTTCTCATGTGTGGGTTTTGCAATAATTGCCCTTAACAAGATGATTGTTTAATAAAAACAAGTAAGAACGATAACTCAATTATAACAATCATGAGAAACGTTAGGGGGTAGTTGGATGAAGGGGGGCTGCGGCTTATGCCTGGGTGGAAACAATATATGTAATAGAAATAGTAAAGTCATGCTCAAGTTCAATAGAACAATATTGAATTGACAATTAACTGCTGACGGTTATGTAAGGGACAGTATAAAGCTGTATCCATTGTAGATCCATGTCGGAATCGATTTGGGTATGGTACCCCAATTCCCAGAGCTCTTCAAATAAAAGCACCTGCATATAATCATTCTGTGATTATGTGTTTCTACGCTAACAATATAACATCCCAAAATACAAAATCTTGCCTTATCATAATAAGGCAATACATGTTTTGTTCATGTGTGTGGCCCAACTTGAAATACCAGTTTCTGTGATCAAAGCTTCAGTGAGTCCTTTGTAAATATTGAAATTAGCTGCACCCGTGTATATATAGGTACACTGGAAAAAAACAGCTCCAGTACTTCATGGCTGTGTAAATTGCTGCGGATTATTTTTACAGTGTTGTGTAATTATTCTCTGCAGTCTAAACTTACATTATCAAAAAAAAATTCTAGGCAATCTGGGTTATGGTTGCTAAAAAACCAGTGCGGTGAAACTGGAGTGTAAACTGCTGCAATGATATTTGCCCTGTCTAGAGAGAGTTGAAACAATAGCCCAGAGGGAAGTGAGAAAGGACCCATTCTTCTAACTGGAGCGCTAAACTAGAAGTCTGCTGACAATTTAAGTGTCAACATCAGCTACTTCAAGGCGGATCATTTGAGCAGAAACACCAGGCTAATGTTCTTATTTGTCGTCCTCAATTTGCACTTGTTGTATAGCAGATCCTGGGGTGAAGAGGAAAAGCAGCAACGATTGTCAAAGGTTGCTGAGCTGAGGAAAGTTCTCCCATTCCTCACCCTTCTTCACAGTCACCTCTGCCCCAGCTCAAAATAGGGAGCAAAGAGGTTGATGCTCCCCCAGGCTGGAGAAATTGTCTTTGGTAGCCAAAAGCCGCAGTCCCTTCCAGCCTGCCAGTGACCTTTGCAGAATGTCTCTCTGTTGCCAAAAATGCCCAGATTGGTAGGAGATTGAAAAGGAGTGTACGGGGAGTGGGAGGAGAGGAGCAGCCCAAAATATCTCTTGGGGACAGTTGCTGTTGTTTTGCTTCATTCTTGTTGGTTCACTGCCTAAAATACAAATGAGACTGTGGTTTTCTCTTGCATAAGAAAGCTATTTGAACAGGTTTTCTGTAATGCGGTCTACATGGAGCCCTTGTTGAATTGCTTTTGAAGTTGATCTAGCAGTGATAGATCGTTGTTCCACAGTTGGGTCCAGACATATCCACACACTCTAAACATGCCAAGGGCCCTTATGGCATCCTTTATTTATCAAAGGTCTCTGATTGTCTTGCATATAAAACTGTAATTCTGTTATTCAGATTAATTTAACTTTTCTTTACTTTGTAAGCCAGCCCTATTAAAATATTAAAGAGTATTTTAAAAACTATTTCTGCTCAGTTACTACCCTCCACTAGGAAAAACAACTAACTGTGTGCAAAAGTCCCTGTAATTGTGCATTTCTATTTTCAGGCTAAAGGTGATGCTGAGGTGTTTGGTATAAAGGTATTAAGTCCTTAGGGCCGGTTCCTGAAACATCCTGAGGAAACATCCCATGAAGTGGAAGCAGAAGATGGGATCTGCAGGGTGTTTTAACTGAGAACAGTACTCCCAGTTTTCAGTGGTGCACTGCTATGCTGAAAATTTGTGCCCAAAGACAAGTTCTGTTTGAGGGTCCGTCAAATCAGGGATGTTCTCTGCCAGCTTGGCCAGCAGAATAGGCTACAGCCACTTAAAAAACATGGAAATATAAGGCATTTCCAGTGGGTACTACAATATGTTAGCAAGGTCACACCACTGGGGATATGTGCAGAATGCACCGTGTACAAATCTGTGTCTATTTTTGGTTGTCTTTGCTCTACTGTGGGAAAACTGGGGCAGCTCAAAAAGTACCTCAAGAAAAGTATCTTCAGAAAGGTGACTTGATTTGCTGTAGCTGGGTCTGTCTGTTTTTACACCTGGGCAAAGGCAGCAGAAGTGCAGATTTGTGTCTCTGTGGTGGCTGAACCACGTCAGTATCAGGCCAGGACTGTTTCTCCCTGTGAGTAGCACACAGCAGAAGGTGGCACCTGTGGAGATGGAGTAGCTGGATTGCTGAAAAATCTCAAGGCTGGTTGAACAGAGTAATCTGCAAGGCAGCAGCATTTGGCTGCTCTCATTCTATTGCCCATCATTTTGGGGTAGAAGAGAAGGGATTTAATAGCCTGGGAGATTACATCCTCCCTCTCTTGTGCATCCCATTAAGTTCTTAACACCTTCTGAGCAATGGAGATGTGAGAGACTGTTTTGGGTGTTGATTGCATGGATTCCCTCACTTGGATTCTCATTTTTATCTGATATTCTTGGGCCAAGCATCGGTTGCTGTCAACAATAGATAATGTTCCTCTGTTTGGTCACGAGGATTTGGAAATGGTTGCTCTGTCAGCTTCAGGTTCAGTGCCTGATCTGTGTGTCTCCCTGAGCTCTGGCGTGTATGACATGGAGACCTCATGAACCACCAGAGCAGGCCGTCTCCTCCCCCAGGTTGCTTTAGCCTCTGGAAGTCATCCATGAAGAGCTTGACCTGGCACCCACTTATTTGGGATACTCAATGCACTTGGGTGTCTGAAGAGAAAATAAAAGAGCTTTTCATGTTTGCTTGCCCATGCTCCATCACTTCTCTGAGCTTACACTTTGCCACTGTAGAAAAGTCACACTCATAGCTGAGAAGAGTCCCCATCCTTGACTACGGGCTCTGGTCAGAGGTACTGAGACTTCCTAAGCCAGAAAATTAAAGAGGTAATGGTTTCCTTCCCTGCCAAATAGGAAATCAGCCCTTCATCCAGGGTACCTAGGTGTACTACTGTGAGAACAGAGCCCAGGTGATGGGCTGGATGGTCGGGATGGATGGTTCCAGCTGGGTGGTACAGGAGAGAGTTGAAGACCTTTCTTTTACCGCTCTTCAGAGGACCTGGCTGCTAGTGCCAGAGGAGTGCCAAAAGTGCTAAGCATGAGCAGGATGATCAGACATGTTTCTGAGTTAAATGTCTACGAGCAGACTTTTGCTGGCTCACTCACTATGGGTAAGGCTGTACCTTACCCCCGGGTAAGGCTGTGACCCGGGGATCTGCCTGGAGTGGGTTGCAGGCAGGGAATGCTGTGTAATGGATAGTGCAGGACAATTTGTGGAGGATGTGTACCAACAGTCAGTTGATTTTTCCAAGCAGCTTTTATCTCCCTTCTCCCAGTAGCTTTACAAGACCTTGGTGCGAGTATACACTACTTCATATGCTAGCAATTACAGTCCTTTGGAAAGTTGCTTTCCATCTTGAAGTCTACAAATGTACAAAAAATAGAAGTCCTGGAAACAAGATGTACTTTAGAGACCTTGGAGAAGGCTTTTGTCCTTCCTTTCTGTATGGTGGATCAGTGAGAGATTTGTAGTCTTTGGATATTTTCATTTTTGCTTTTTAGACCCTAACAATTTAGGCTTAATCCTGATCCTTTTAAAATCAATGTCAAAGTTCCCACTGACTTCAAAAGAGACAGCCTCAGCTTTCAAATACTTTAAAGAATAATTTTAAGCAAACAAACCCCAAATGGATAAGAACTGCATTTTCTCTCTCTATTAGGCATGCAACTTATTTTCTCCAAATGTAAACGTTACCTGGAGAACTAAGCAGTGATGTGGTTTTTATTATTTCTTTAGGAGACTACAGTACCCAAAGTATATTCCATACATACTTCTTCATTTAGGAGCCAAACATAGCTATGTAAAGTGAGTGGCTTGTTTACAGTAGGCCCTTATGTCTTGCTATCAAATTAGTGGCAAATCAGGACTGTAGTAAACAGAGGTCAAAGATCAAACCCACAATTTCACATAAAATTCCAGACCATGTACACAAAATTTAAAATGCAAAAACTTCAAATCACAAGACCATCAACTGCTCTTAAAACTAATCAAAAGCAGAATAAAGACTGAAGGAAATGAAATTTAAACATGATTTTAATCCAACTTTTAATGGAACAGCTACATCATGGGTATCTTTTAACCATGACTGCTGATTCCATGCTACTTATTACATACCATGAAATAAGGTTTTGGTACATCTCTCTGACTATTTGTACATGCTGCTCTGCTTCTCTTTCTCCAATTTGAAATAAAGATAAAATAAACTACAGAAGTGTTGCCACCAAAGATTTTACAGTTGTTCTGTTCCTGCTAAAACCCATCGTGGTTTTTCACAACTTGTTTTTTAGTGCATTGATTTTCTGTGTTCAGAAGAGGGGATGAGAAGATGCCGTGTGCTCCATTTTGTGACTGTGTTTGAACACAGTCAGGTGCCTTGGCTGATGGTCCCTTCCTTATCTGGGGGTCAGTGCCCACAAGAGTTCCAGGACCATGCCAGCCCCATACACATGTTAGAGTAATTCCCAGCCTGAAGTGGTCTGGGAGGAGATCTTTTCTGCAACCAGCCAAGGGAAAGTAAGGATGCTGACTCTTTAAAACTGAAACATATTTGTTTAATGAAGATTTTGTTGCTGAATGCCACCAGATGTCAGCATACACTATATGATTAAAAGCAAGTGTCTAAGACCTCTGAAAAGTGAGCAGTAAAAAAAAAAAAAAAAGCCTTCTGTCTCATGGAAATGATGAACCAGATCAGCTCTGCTAGGGGAAGAATTATGGCAGGGATTAGCTGGAAGAAATTGCCTGTGAGGTTTTGCTCAAATATCTGCTTACTTCTTCCATCCTTGGGACGTGCCCATCTGCTTTGCCTTCAGCCCTTCTCCCCATCCAGAGGTCTGTGAGAGGCCTGGATTAGCCCTGTCCTCAACCCATACCACCATGGGGTTTCCTAGCATGGATCCAAAGACCTGCATCTCCCTTGAATCCAGGAAAAGAGGGGAGAGGGGAACTTGCTGAGGATCCAGGGCCCTGCTTTTCATATGTGTTGTTAGGGAATATACACCTCGACCCCAAATACTGCAGCAGTATCTGCTCTGGCTGTGAATGAGCATGAGAACTCACCAAGGAGGTGGGCACAGAGAGTGTTTTTTGATTACTTAGGGGAAAAATATGAATAGCAGGAACATTGTGATGCAATTTTTTTTCCCTGACATACTCTTTCCCACTCTGGAAAATGCCAGAAGGCCAAAGCTATTCTTTGGATGACCCAGTTTAATATCTGCTCAAAGGAAGTTTTCTACCTTAATATATGTATCTGGGGGTTGTATTTTCTCCTGCTGAAATCAGTGACACAGCTGTTCAGAGTAAGGTAACCTGCAGCAAGGCCTCTTCCCTGCTTCTTATTACCTGTCTTATGGCAGGACCTGTACTACAACCAGACATGCCTAATCCACATCCTGATGGCTCGATGATTTAAGTTCTGTACACACATACATACACTCCGGTGTGTATGTTTTCTTCTTCCTCCAGTCATATGCACCATTTAGAACAGCTAAAATAACAAGGCCCCTTCAAAACTGATTTCCCTAATCAACATATACAGAGTTGAAACCATCATTCTGCCACTGTAAATCCTGACCTAAATCTGACATTGTCCGCACACATCCCAAAAAGTCACAAAACACTGATCTATCAGAAAGGCCATATAAGAAAACCAGCACCCAAGGGACAACTGAGCACAGTGACATTCCTTTGGTGCTGTGAGTCAAAAAGCCACACATCCGAGTTTCCCAAGACATGTCCTCTTTTTCTGTCTTGGAGTTTTAATTTAGTTTTAAGGATTTTACTATGTTTGGCTGACTTTCTGGGTGTACAGCAGCTTTAGCTGAAGGTCCAGTACAACAGCTCCAAGTGCACTGGCACCCCTCCAGATTTCACAGCCGTGACTACTGTGCTGCAGCAGATAAATTCTGCTGGAGGCACGTGCTGTTGTCACCACACACCAACACAGATCTCATGCTTTGAGGCAACTTCAGAGGTTTCACGTTCATAGAGAAGACACAAAAAGCACAGTGCTTCTGGACACTATCAACGCCATTGCCTGCATGGCTTTCAGCTGCTTTGCTCCAGCTCAGCAAATCTGGTGTTTCCCAGAAGCTCCAGATGTCCACACCAGAGGCACGTGTATGCAGATGGTCTGTGCAGCAAGCTCACTGCACGTGTGCATGCAGTAACATCATTGACACTCACACAAAACTCCATCAGGTCTTGCAGTTTCATCCATGGCATGAGCTGGATCAATCTGAGGATGGTTCTGCTTGAAGAAATTGAGTCTCAAAAGAAGGGCATGTCCTGCCTCTGTCCTATGGAAGTGGCCTAGCAGAAAGGATATGGGACAAGCAATTGAGAGATTGCCTGGGGAGTGCCGAGTGCCTGTTTAACCTGGCTCTACCTATGGTTTGGGAAATCCCCCCTCTTTGGAGGGAATAAGGCAGGTACCTTGTTTCAAATCAGTGGAATATCCTTAAACAGGATTTGGGTGCCTGTGTGCCTTTGAAGAGCTGACCTGTGCCTCAGAAACCTTATTCCACTGAATAGCTCACTGACTTCAGAGGAAACTGCATATTATAAAATCTGTACTCCAAAACCACACTGAAACCAGCCCTGGAGCCAGATACTTTATGTATTACCGCCTTGACAACACTTACATATGGTGGCAGTGAACTGAAACAGAGTATGATAAGGTCCGATCTGGATTGAATCTGCTTTAAAAAAATAGTGATTTAAAAATAAAAATTATGGTATTTTGGTAAATCCATAAAATCCCTGCAATATTAAACATAAAAAGTAAAATAACCTGAGGCAACCTCCAGGATAACTGGACTGAGAACACACTGGTTTCTTCCCTCCAAGAAATAAATTGTTAACATGAATATCACATATGTCTGTGAGTGTGTGAGTGTGCTGGGAGCAGGGGAAGAGCTCAAATACATTTAATAACCAGTCAATTGATATCACAAAGCTTGTATATACACAATATTCCTTGTTAAAATATTTGAGGAATTGGAAACAAGCTTTCTTCACATTACAAAGGACAAAACCTTTTTATGCCTTTGCATTTTAAATTAAGATCCAATACGTTTATTTTCCTGGGAGTTCTGTTTTCATAAGTGTACCATTTTGTGTTCTAAGAGCAGATAAGATATCCTGATTATAAACTAGCTTTTATAAATACCAAAGATCAAAGCCCCATTTTTTTTTGCTATAACTACAGCAGTACTCACTGTAGTGTTTTGGAAATGCTGCTTTCATCCTTGTAAAACCATCCAAGCAAGCAAAGGACATACAGATCTTCAGAGATGGAGATAAAATTTGGAATTATTTGAAAAGAACAACAGTAAATAATGATAAATCAAGAACATGGTGATAGAATTCTTTTGCAGGGAACATCTTCAATGAGGTATATTGACACAGATGTTTCCTGAAAGAGCAAGTAGAGATCCCTGAAGCATTTGCTGTAGAAGTGCAGATGTTTGCTTTAGTGAGGAATATCGCCATGAAAGTAAACAGGATTTTGCAAGGGTTTGTCCTGGGGGTGTATTGCATTTTCTTCAGGCAAATGATGGGTTTTAGGTACTTAATTGAAGAGGAACCTTTATTTGTTAATGGAGAAAAATACTTTTTCCTGCGATGTGAGTTATTTTTAAGACATAGACAGTTTTGTTAGAATATGTATTCAAGAAAATAGAATAGAAATAATGTATATAGAAAATACCTCCATCAGGGATGTTTCATGAGTCTTAACTTTCTTTTGAGTAAGTTTTATTTTTTCTTACCAGAAATTTGGTTCCTCATATAGAGTCTGCAGAACATTCCTTTCTGTATTTATTATACTTTTACCATATTATGATAATTTTAAGATTAATAGATTATTTTTAACCTCTGGCTGAATGACACTGTCCCTTTTTCAACTTAGACATGAGGAACTGATCTTTCTTTTGAAAATACCTTTCTTATTATTAGAAAGCCATTTGTGATGCAGAGTTTACAGACTGTTTATGATAGTTTTGAACATGACGAAAAGGAAAAAAAAGAGCAGTTGAAATTGAAATCAAGCTGTACCAGACAAGGAAACATATTATATAAGGAAAAGATTTACAGGATTTCAATCAAGAGTGGCTTATGTGTGTAGCACATGGAGAGGTTTTGGTGTGGAGGATCCTCATCCAGTCTTTGCACATGTGGAATAAATGGATTCCACCCAAATCTCGAGCCTGCAAGGTTTTCTTTGCCCTGTAATACACTCTGCTAAGCAGAATAGGTGTTGTGTGTTTCTCCTAAAGGTTGGTGATCACATCCCAGATGCGTGCGTGGGTGGGGAGAGACCATTTTCAGTCCATAGCAGAACAGGCTTTTCCAACCATTAGTGGAGTTTCATGCAGAAACCTACTCATCTCTTTATAAATCAAATCCAGCAGTTCATGTTATTTGAATAAGCACAACATGGGTTGTGCACAGATATCTTCACTTATTGCCATGGTTATATAGATCAGGTTTGTATCCACCAGTTTGCTAGCTCAGGACATGCGTAACAGCAATGTATGACAGAAACCGTGGAGATTGGCTTTATAAATAGCCCAAATCCACACAGAAACTGTAAGCCAGGGGGAGTTTATGTCTTTGACATTTTGAGGAGGTTTTATTTTTTCCTTTTATTCCTAGAGGGTGATTTTAATTCTCTGAGAAATAGTGTTTTGGAGTTTGCAGGGGATAACAGGTTTTCCTTAACTTTCTACATTGGATGCAAGCTGTGTTTGTCATTTCTGTAAAGCCTTGTCTCAGCCCCTTGTCTTTTCTATTTTTATGCTATCTGTCAGGATGAATCTTTTGTAGGTATACATCCCCCTTTTCCCCTCTGTCCTGTAATGTGGGAATGGCAAAGTAGAGATTATGCCCTTAAGCCTGAGCATGGCTTCTGAGCCATCCTTTATTTATTACAGCATTATATGTAATCTCATCCTTCTGAGATAGCATTTCTTTAGCCTATATAGCTCTGAGGTTGTTAATTTTTAAAGTCCAAGCGTAGACAAAGACTACTGAAGAGAAGAAGAAAAAAACAACTATTCTAATTGCTAGTGAAAAGTATTGCAGAAAACCCAATGGCCAGGGAGACACCAGCTCAGTGTCACAAACCCTTCCTAGTCCAAATATGATGTGCACCCCTGGTGGCAAGAGGGAGAGGGATTTGGGACACACTGCCCTTCAGCTGGGACTGCTGCATGGCAGGTTCTGCTGGGGAGGATGTCTGGGTGCTGCAGAGCTGCAGGGTGCAAGGACAGGGGTTGGGCACAGGCTGCTGGGTGGGATCTCATTGGGTTTGTAGCACTGCACACACCTTCAGGTCTAAGTGGGCTAAAAATAACCTTGAGCTATTTTTGTCTTGCAGGTCCCCAGATGTGGATTTCCTATCATTTACAGTCATAGCACTGGTAAAGCTGCTTGCAAAATGATTTTTTTTCTTTTGCCATCATGTATTTTTGTTTGTTTTAAAAATTAAACCTAATAAAAAGCAGAACTCAGTCTCAGGTTTCCAAATGAAAATTTAAAAACTGGCCAGAAAAGAACATCTTCCCACAAAAAAGGAGAAAGAATAATGAAGAAAAGTAAATATCTTATTTGAAAAATGCTAAAGGAAAATGTATTTGCCAGGCATTTCAGCTTTTGTAGGTCACCCACCAGCCTCAGGTATGGGTTGCAAGTGTTCCCTGCATCAGTGGTTTTAAATAGAATGTTGCAAGTATCAAACTTTGGCAATAAATTAGTTCAGTGCCAATAGATCAATTTTAAGTTGCTGAAGCTTTAATCCTCATATTTTCAAGAAAGGAAGGGGCACTTGTTTGCTGTTGTTAAAAATTTGCATTCTGGCAACACCGATTAGGACTCCACTGACAATTCTTTTCCCTAATAATGATTTTCACATGAAGCCCAAGAGCAACTTCTCTTTGCTCTGAGCAGTTTAATTCAATACTCCAAGGCATTGAAAGCAGCTACTTCAGAATGATGTGAGCTCTCTGTGTGCAGTCTCATTATAAGCAGTTTTTTGTTTAGGATTCCCCATGTGTAGCACACTGTCTTGTGATGCATGCTTATTTTCCAGCACACGCTGATGCTGCTGAACTGTCAGAGAGAAATTCCTTCCTTTGCAAATGTAGTGTTATCTTTGAAGTGGCTCTCTGTGAGCTGCTTCTCAGTAAAATTGTGTGATACCACAAGAGAATTGAAAGGGAGGTGTTTTTAAATTATGTAGAGAAAGTCCCCAATACTTGGGAAGGCTCAAGTATTGAAGCCCTACAATGCCTAAACTCTTACTCCCAGTTTATGCCTCCTATTTATCCAGGGGAGAATAATCACAGACAAAAACTTTGAATTTACTAGAGGTTTCATAGGCAGAATTTTTAGAAGAGAGGAGATTTTGCTTGTTTTGAGGCTGTTAAAAAAGAAAGCATGGTCTACTGCTTTATAGGCTGTTAAAATGAAAACCAAAACCACCAACCAAACAAAAAGCTTGTTGGCACTTTGAGGCAGCAAGCAGAGTGTGCCTGCAGTGTGTCATTGGGATGATGCTCAGCCTGTCCTGGCTGCAGGGCTGTGGCAGCTGAGTCACCCCTGCCCAAGGAGCTCCAAGGCAGAGCAGGACCAGCCCAGCTCGATGATGCTTGGCCTCCCCACAGCTGCCTCCCAGGCCTTGTTTATGACAGGAAGTTACACTGTGGTAGCAGTCACCAGGAGTCTCGAGCAACATGTTCTAACATGATGTAATTTCCCAGTGAAAACTATCCCACTAATGTCTCCTTCCAGTTTCAAGACCAACAAACAACATTCATGTTGGGCTCAGTTGCAAGTGTTGCAAGAGTGTCCAAAGATGCCAGTGCAAGGAAGGTGAAAGCTCTTTTCTCTTTTCTCTTTGCTTCAAATTCAATTTGATGGAACTGTAAAAAGCCAGGTGGGACTTCACATCTGTTCTGCATCTGCATTAATTATGGCAGCTTTAAATGGATTCCATTAAGCCAGTGCACTTGTCAGATTCAAGGTTGCAGCCTGCCTTTTGGGGGCAGCTGTGATTGCTGTTCTCTCCTCTGTAAGCACCCAAGGGGATGTAAGCATCCCTGTCCCTCCAAGCAGGCAAGCCCAAATCCTACTGTGTGACTTAGGACAGTTAAAATTGCTGGTCTGAGCCAATCCCTGGATTAGGCTCCAAAGCACGTTCACCTGATCCCTGAGAGGGAGCCACAGGGATGAAGAACATGGGCAGGTGCTGCAGCTTTGCCATCAGCACAGCTGATCCTAAACAGGATGTTTGTGCATGCAGAGGATGGGAAACTCTCACTAAACACCTCCAAGGGTGAGCAAAGCAAGGCAGAGCAGGATCTTAGCAGCAGCCTCACCTGGGCAGTGAGGCACTCACACATTCTCACAGCTCTGAGTTACTCTATGAGTTACAAGGTGTACGCCAACAAATACTGACATTCCCCCAACTCTTTAGCTGACCAGTGAGGCTTAATGATTTCCCACAGGCAAAAGCAGATACTTGAATATCACAAGACCTCAGCTTTACAAAAAAATGAACATTTACATGTGACAAAGAGTCATCTAAGGGCAGTGTGATGAGGGATAGAGAGGCAAAAACAGGGGATCATGGAAGGAAAAGTGAAAATTACCTAGATGTACTCAGCTTCTTGCCATGTGGGTGCATTTTCCAGGAGGAAAAACGTATTATAGCAATAAAAATAATAATACTTTGCAATTGGTACGGTGCAAGGTTAAAGCAAGAACTGACCTCACCCTGTCCACAGGGAGACCAGGAGATTATCTGATCTGCTTGTTCTCATTTGTGATTTTTTCCCTTACATAAAATTTAATTGACTGCAACTGATTTAGATCTGAACAAATAAATGCCAAAGCTGTTGCAATTACTTACTCCTCAAAAGTAAAAGGAGAATCTAGAATTAAGATCCTGGTTTGGGATGTTTTTCTCTCTCCTAGGTAATTGAAAGGAAGCCCAGATTTCGTGTCAGAACAAAGTCAGAGCAATATAGCAGTAAATGTTTGTAGAACTGAGCCTTTTCATAAACCCCTTCCAAGCTAGGTGGCTTGCTGAACACATCCTCAGCACATAAGAGATTAATTTATCCTTCCTTTTTCTTTTAGAGTTGGCAATCAAAGGCACCACAGCCTGAAGTCCTGTACCTCTAGAGACAGCATGGTCTTGGAATACAGCCATGATTTCAGCTGAATAATTTAGAAAACGTAAATTCCATAGCATTTGATACCACTTGACCCCTACATTTGGATTTCTCACATTTTGCAGCTAGGAGGGGCAATGTATTTGTGTTTATGGTGGAGACACAGAAAACCAGGACCCAGAAAGGGGTGCTATAAGAAAGGCTGATGGTTGCATTTCAGTGCTGTCCTACTCACAGCTACAAGTAAACTGTATTGCCTGTATATGTTCTATGAATCCAGTGCCAGGCTACAAGCTCTGCTGCAGCCTTGTGGGCCCTGCTGGTGCCCTGAGCTCCCTCCCTGCAGTGTTCACTGGCAGTGAGGAAAGCCCAAGTGCAGATGTCCCCATTACCTGCTGTGCTGCTCTGCAGGGCTGTGGGCTTGACAGCCTCAGGTGAGGTTTCCCTCCCCAACCCACTTTGACACTGCAGAGCTGACAGCAATGGTCTCTCTTCGAGTGGTATCAGCAGGAGAGAAGGCAAATACACACAGAGTGAAGATCACCCGTCTGCAAAATGTGAAGTGCTTGAATTAGATTTAAACAACTCTGCACAGGAAAGAGTTTCCTCTGCAAATAGTGTCTCTCTTCAGGCAGCAAATACGGGTTTAACACCATCACATCTGACCACACAGCCACAATTCATTTATATCAGCCAGTCATATTGTCATGAACCTTGTTCTCCCTAGGGGTAGTTGATAGTCTTTACGGGACTAATAATGTAATCAAACTCAGAGAAATTAATAGAAGGTAAAATAATGTCTCTATTTTGTCATTAAAGCATAATGACAAAGGAAAAATGTGCCACTGTTGCAAAATAGTTGGATTTAATACCGAGATTCTTTGGGGGTTTGATGAAAGCTTTCCTTTTAATCAAGTGCCATCCTTGGAAAAGCGGATGTTATTTGCTGAGTGGCTCTAAGTGGCATATTAATATTGAGATCTTTAGCTTGTTTGCAGAATTGCCACCAAGTTCTTACAGGTTGCAAAGGAGACTGTAGCAACCCATGTGTCCCACTGATCTCCTCAAAATTCAGCTGTGTGCCTGTGGAGACATCATTAAAGCTGCATGTTGCTGGAGGCTGCAGTGCCCAGGAACAAGCATGCACACTGAAGGCAGCAAAAGCTGCCTCTGAGTTAGAACAGTGAATTTGTATTTATTTTCTTTTATTGCTTACTCATTTACTAAGAGAGAGAACATTTGTCACTTGCTCAGTTTTTCCAGCATGGCTCCGTCTCTCCCTTTCTCTCTGGTTTGTGTAGGACACACACGCTGCCTCCTACACCCACTTCCCTCCCAAGGTCTCTGAAATGCCTACGCCCTTCACAGCCACTAGAATGTTTGGGGTTTTTTTTTTTAACTACAGCAGATACAGGGCCCCACCACACAAAGTGGGGAGGCAGAGGACACCCACACCCCAGGGAGCAGGGGAAGCTGCGGGCAGCACATCCTGCTCTGCAGAGAAAGCCTCCCGTGTCTCCCTCCTGTTGCTCCAAAAGCCGAGTGTTGCCTTGATCTGTGGAAGGATATTTAAAATGCTGACACTATGAACAAGTCTGAGAGAGTGAAGATCATTAACACCACTAAAACGAAGCTTCATCTCTCCATTCTCTCCAGGCTGCAGAGCAGTGAAGGGGAGGGCAGCAGCTCCCTCCTCGCTGCTCAGGCAGAGGACAGGTGGCCCCTGTCCCTTCCTGGGGACAGCCTGTCCTGAAGCTGCTCCTTCCAGCGCCCTGCCCAAATTTCCTTCCTCACCATGCTCCCCCTGGCCTGCTGCTCTCCCTTTGATCTTGAGCTGGGACTAGGGCAGAATAACTCTTTGCAAAGCTGGCATTCAACAAAGATTTCTGGTGGTGGCCATTGTGCCTCCTCACCAGGAAACAAAATCTCTCTTGTGCCAAACCTCGTGCACACTGAGCCATGGAAAGGGCTGTTTCCCATGGATCCATTCCCATTGCTTTCTCAGGGAGTCTCCGTGTTCTCCACGATGGGACCTTATATATTTATACTTACTTATGGCCCTACATTGTTTCATTTCCTGCTAGCTTCTCCCTAACAGCCTGCTTTGATTTAACTCTGTGCAAGCAGGATATTATCAGCCAGGAAAATAGAGAGGATCATGATATTGATACACTGATATTTATGAAGCAAACAAAGGGCATATATTTTTCCTCATTCTTTCCTCCTAGTGTTTCCAAATGCACCTTAACTTATAGCAGTAGTGCAGTAAGGAAGAGTCTCAGCATCAGGGAAGAACAAAGCCAGCCTACTGCCCCTTTCCAGCCCTTTGGGAAATGGAAATGTGAGAACTTCTGTGATCTTTCATGGAGGTGAAAAGTTAAGGCTTAAGTCTTAGAGGAGTGCCCATTTATTACGTGATACTCTCAATGCCCACAGGATTCACAAAAAATGGACTGAAATTTTGATTCCTTTCTGCTTCAAAAATTGCCGTATTTTCAGAAAAAGACATTCCTGCATTTATTTTGTCTTTGTATGATAGATTTTTTCCATCCTGAGTCTAGGACTTTGTGCTTTCTTTTATTGAATTTCACCTAATTGCTTTCAGACCATTTCTTAAATTTATCAAGATAATTTTAAATTCCTCTCCTGCCCTCCTCCCACCCCCCCAAAAAAAGCCTGCCAATGTGGTGCTCATGTGTGAATTTCATAAGTATGTTTGGTCTTCCATCACTCAAATAATTTATGAAAATGCGGGATGGTACCAAGCTTAGGACAGATTTTTATGAAACCTCATGTGTGCAACTATTCCTGCTTGTCAGGAAATTCTTGAGAACTACTTTTGGAGTACCTTTTTAATTACATTTTTCAAGTACTTGTGCATCCTTCCCATAGCAGTTTCAGCTAGGCCAGACTGCTAAGTTTCTGCATGAGAACATCAGAAAAATGTAAAAAATATTACTTAAGTTGAGACACATCACATCTACTTCCCCTTTTCCGTGATGTAAATTTCTTTTCAAAGAGGGAAAGTACATTACTTTAACATGATGTGTTCTCGACAACTCCATGCTCTTGTTTCTTATAATATTTTTTCTCTAGGTGCTCCTAAATATGTGCATTTATTTGAATAACTTTAAATCATTGCAAAGCTCTCTAAGTTGTAAATTTCCAGACCCTCTCTCCACTTCTCACCCTTTTTCAGGGCAGGTATTTTTATCTCTCTTAGGTCTGTGATATTGTCACAATTTGGAGCCAATTGCTTCTGGTTAGAGATTGCTTTTGGTAATTCTTTTCGTCTTCCAAGTTTTATTAAACTGTCCTGCATGAAATATCTAGATCATCACAATAAACTTCATATATATCCCCCCTGCTTTGTTCTAGCCCACTGTCCCCTTGTTACTCTTAAATGCACTGTGCATCCTTTTAAAACTTTGCATTTTCCAGTCCTTTTGGTGGCATTTCTTCACCTGCTACATCAGCTACATCAGCCCTGAAATATTTTTGGCTTGGTTGGACATTTTTGCAACTCCTGCTGTTGGCTACAACTTTGGTGCTTTTAAGTCTTTCTCAAAGTTACCTTATTCTTATGGGTGCAGTTTCTATTCAGCTTAAGAACATGCCCTTGTTTCTCCTTTTTGTGTTTCCAGATGAAGAAGAGGTCTTACCACTCCTCCTGAGGGTAAGGTCAGGAGTAACCCCAATAATCAAATTCAGCTGAATGGGGGGAGGATGGTGCTCTGAAGGATGGTCTGACTCTGCCCTGGAGTGAATCTGTATGCAGGTGTTTGAACAGAGATGGCAAAGGTGTTGGGGCAAAACCAGTTTGTGGGCCCAATAATACATTTTAAAAGTAAAGTTGCACTTCAGGGTTCCTCCAGTGACCAGGCAGATGTTCGAGAGGGTCCAGGTATCTCCACAACAATTTCTTTCCCAGTGCCCTTGAAAGCACAATGTAAAGCTTTGGCTGCAGCAGGGAACTGATCCAGTAGAAACCAGAACATATTTTAGCAGAGACTTTTCTTTTGATTTTTTTGCTGATCTGGTGCAGAAGAAAACTACACAAAACACTGAGCCAGTGCCACAGAGGCAGTGTTAGCGTGGCTGGAGGCAGAGAACAGCAGGAACCTCTTAAATCCCCTCCCTGGTGGGGCAGGCATTCCACAGGCTGGCTCTCGAGGGGAGACCAGCCTGCAGATCCAGAGTGAGCACCACTGAAATGCCATGCAGAGCAGAACTGGTCAGGAGTTTTTACTTTTATTATTTTTCCCCACCAAAAAAATTTACATTGCAAACTTTTGGCAGGAACAGGGCAATGGCCAGAAACTTTCTTTTTTTAATGTATTGTAACCAATTGAAATAAGATAGTTCAAGGGGTTTTGGTTCAAAGCCAGTTGTTTTTTTTTTTCAATTGTAAGTTAATTTATAAATTTAAAAATATGGTATCAACATCAGAGCTATTTCTAGATTATTATCCTGGCTATGTAGATTAACAGGACTCTGTGGATTAATGGCTGCTCCCTGAAAAAGAGAAGTGTGGTGTCTTTAGAATGGAATTTCCTACTTCTTCCTTTCTCAAACACTAAATATTTATGCTTTTTTGTGGAGGAAATGTAGGACAGGCAGGAGTGATTGCTGTGAGCCACAAGATGAGCCAGGGTAAGCTGGATCAGAATTCAGGAGCTAATCTTGACTTTTCTGGGCAGCACCCCGATGAAGTGGGAAACCTTCTGCTCTTCAGTGACTTTGAGATGAACAGCAATAAAAGATTTAGCTTCAGGCAAGGCTGCCTAAGCTTTCCACAGCAAAGAGGGGGACACAAACAGGATTGATCAGCTGAGGGGAGTGACCAGTCAGTCAGTGATTTACCCTTGTAAAAAGAGAACTATAGACACACAAGGTAACTATTCTGCTTAACAGCATGCTAGATAGGGACAGTGAAGCTTTGCATGAGTCCTAAGTAGCATCAGACAGCTCAGTTAACTCCTGAGATACGTGACAGAGGAGTAATGGCAGGGTTTGGCCCTGCTGGAACAGGATGACTTTTAAGAAATATAAAAGTCAAACAAGTTGCTGGTAGTTAAGATATCTTCCCAGGATGTAATCATGGAAAATTCCTTTCAAGAGCTGGTGTTTAGACCTCAGAAAATGCACAGCAAATTGCATTGTGATTTATTTGTCGGTGTCTTTATAGGTTGGGCGTTACTTTACCCCACAGCTGGAGTCAATTTTTAATATTTAAAAGTGGAAAGAAAGCAAAACCTAAACACATACAGATCTGTCTGTTTTAGATTGTGCTTTTCCCAAACATTACTGTTTAGAATTGAACCCTGAATAGATTTCTACAGAGGCCAGCTGGCAACACAGAATTAAAATAACTGGGACTGGGTAGACCATATAGAAAGACCTCCTAAACTGCAGTTAGCAGATCTGGTATTCATAGTCACTCCAGAAATAAATCTAATCTTTCCCTTTTTCTGATAAAGGACAGGAGGCTCTCTCTCTCTCTCTCTCTCTCTTTATATATATATATATTTTTTTTTTTTTACCTTTGTCTCTTTCTCACTCTTTTTATCTTTCTCTTTTCCTGGCTCTTTCTTTCCCTCCTTCTCTCACTATTCCATTGCAAAGGGCTGTACCGAGTAGGTGTGGCACAGTGCATTCTTTAAATACAGCAGTCGTTGGTTACCATGAGAGCCCGTTGAAGAAACAGATAAATAGAGTGAGGGAGATGGTGATTTACATCACTCTTGAACCACACACATGCGGAGCAATTAATGGAGAAATAGATGACAACGAAATTTTCTGGTGCCCATCAGCTTTTACTCAGCCTGGAAAGGCTAATGAAGTAACAGTTGGAATCAGAAACAGATCCTATTTCAAAGCCCATACTGTACCTACACTAGAAAATTCAGTCTCCCGTGGTTCATGCTCAAGCTTTGTTACAAAGTTGTGCCTGGTTGCTGCAGCATTAAATGAACTGACAAGCACAGTTCCAAGGACCAGGATTTGGGAATTTTATTGCATGGTCTGCCAACACAGAGCCAGGTGATTTCAAAGCTCAGCACAAAAGCGAGTTACTATCCTGTGCAGATAATCATGGAATGGCTAAGCCCCAGTAACTGTCTGTGCACGTCTAACCTCTAAGTTTGCCTCCAAAGGCCAGGTACCAGCCCTACTTGGTCCATGGAGAAAGAGAGTTAAGCTGGATCTGCCGTGGGCTGAAAGCAGAAGCACAGACACAGCTCAGCTGGTGCACAGTGAGTTGATAAGTCCCTGTTACCAGCTCCTGTATCAAAGTGCTGGGGAAAAATCACTTTGCTTCTTCATCTGTCAACCACAAACTGTGATGGCATTGCCTGACTAACAAACCTACTTCTAACCTTGGCCTTGGTAAGGGCTCAGAGCTCAGGGGCATCTGGAAAATTTTTAGTTGTTTTATGATTACTGTAGATGTACAAAGAAACAAAAGTCACGAAGGCTATTCCCAACCTCCCCCGTTTCTCTTAGGGAGAGTTACCTGTGGAAGAAGCACTGTGCCAGCTGCCACAGCTTCCAGCTTCTCGGGGCCCCTCTGTGTTATAGCAGAGTACTCATGGAAACAAGACCATCTTTGCATGGCATATCAGACGTCATGCACAATTTCAGTCTCCAAGTTGCTGGTGAGTGGCCCTGGCACCCCTGCAGGGAGCCATGGATATGTTTACCAACAAAAGGGCTCTGTAATATGCAACATATGGAGATAGAAAAAACAACGCTAATTGGGAAAGGCACAATCTCATTTGGTAACATTGTTGTACCTCTTAATAGTATTTTATTTATTCTCTCTTCCCTACTGAGTCATGGTGGATGCCAAAAGCCAGGACCACCAAGCAAATCTGGCTCCTTCCCCAAAATATGCCTTGCCTGAGTGGATTCACTCTGTGAAGGATTGCAGGGAGATGTTCTCCTTCAAAGATTTTTATATGATTGGAAGGGATGTTGTGAGATAGGCAAAGAATGCTTCCAGCTGAGAAAGGTTTTAGTTTCCTGTCTGTCTAGCCCAGAGCAAGAAACTTTTTGGCTGTCTTTGTGAAGCTGATGTCTGCAGACCACAAGGCTTTCAGTTCAAACCTCAGCTGTGAAAATGTGCACAAAAGGAGCATTTTATTCAGCAGATGGGGGACATCTCTGTTTGAGGAAGGCAGCTAATTCAGGGTCTGGCCAGCAGCTGGCAGTCCTGGCAAATGATATATTTTTTAAAATATCAGCTCCTATGACTTGACATCCCCATCAAGAATTTCACATCCCTTCTTTGAAGATCAGCACAATTATGAAAGGTTTGCATTACAAACCTTTGAGGATCAGAAAGAGTCCTTAGACCAACTCCTTTCTCTTAGGGGCATCTGGGCTGGACTGGTCAGGCTCTACCATGATGGGATTACTTTATCTCTTAAGAATCTGTGGGAGGTGAGAATGGTAGTACAGATTGCAATAGTGGCTAATAGCAAACACCAGTGAGGAGGGCTCATTCCTCCATATCCTAGATTCTGTGTGCATTCTTAGACAAGAGACATCTTGCTTGCTCTAGAGGCTACCCTAGTCATGGAAAACACGGCAAGGAATATTCCTGACTGAACAGTACTTCATGGGAAAATCTTTTGTATCTACTCCTGCAGCGTTTCTGTTTGAAAAGCCTCTTGTTTGTTCAAGCCTTCACCAAATTAAATCAGCAAACCCCGCCTGGATCATGGGCAGCCTGGGCAAAAGCAGGGCCCCTCTCTGGGGCAGGGATGCTGTGCCAGCCCAGCCAGCCAGGTCTTGGCCCCGGGAGCTGTGCTGGGAGCCAGGGTGGAGGTGCAGGGGCCCGCAGGACAGAGAGGAGGGTGCCAGGCATCCCGCCCTGAGCTGGGACACCCAGAGACCCCAAAGAGTGGGAAACTTGCAAATCTTGGCTCCCTGCGTGCAGGAAGGATGTTGGCATCCCACAGAGCCCCAGGTGGCACTGCCCAGCTCCCAGCTGCACAGCCAGGACCTGGGAGGACTGAGATGAGCCCCAGGGATTCTGTCTGTGCAGGAAGATCGGAGGGTGGGACTATTGCAGCTCCTGGATATAGGTAGGAAAGGCAGGAAAAAGGGTTTTGGGCCAATTTGTTCCAAGATGATATTTGGCAGTTTTTCCTCAGGTCAGATTTTCTTGGTTTGGATCACCTCTAGTGACACAACAAAACTCACACGTTAAAATGACTCGCAGTACTGAAATGAGGAATATATTCCAAACGAAAGAGGCCACCTAAGAGAGACCATCCCCTTCCCTGGCATACACACAGACTTCCTGTGATCTGCATCTGAGTCTTACTCACCTAAGTGAGTTGATTATGGGAATGCAAATTAATAGATTTGGACTGGAGCTACCTTTTTTTTTTTGTGAGAATGACATAAATATTACCAAATTATTCCAAAATGTTTGTGCCCATGCAGTGGTTCTCAAAATTGAAGAAATGAAGGAAAAATACTTTTTGGTGTGCAATGAGAGCACAGGGGATGGAAAAGAAAAGTATATAACATACAAAGAAAAATATATTTAAAAATCCATTATTAATTAAAATTAATTAATTAATTAATTAATATAATTATTATTTATTATTAATGAATGTTTATTTAAATTATATTACCCTTATTTTACTTATTATTTAATATAACCTTTCTTTATTATTTAATTAATAATTAATTTAAAAATTAATATAACCTTTAATAAATATAAAGGATTCTGTCTCTCTCAGGCCCCAACCCATTTGATTCACAGTGTGTGTGTGTGCCAATTCTTTTCGTGTTCAACCCTTTTTCTCTTGGGGGCAAGGGCGACACAGATGTAGAGTCTAAGAATAGAAGGATACTTTTAAACCATGCAGCTGGATCTTGTGTGACACACAAAATCTTAGGAGCCAATCTCTGCATCATGTCTCAAACTTTTTGTTGAACATCTCACTGTAGAGACTTGAACAACATAAACACCTCCCTAAATAAATTTCTCCAAAGTTAAATGCTCCCCAGTATGACAAATGTGTCTGCATGTATTTTCCTTGTTAGATCTGTTTTTAAAATGGTGTGCCAAAGGAAAATATTTAAGGTAAGTTATCAAGTTTTGCCCAAGATTCAGATATAGCAATGTTCTCACCTCTCTGATGCCTGAGAAGTTTTGACTTGGATACATTTCTGTAGAGAAAATATCAGAGAAATAAATATGGAACAGTTTTATGCTCTTGATGAAGAGCACAGGCAAAGGAGCTAGAAATGGATTTTAAAAGAATCTCAATGGAGGCTCAGGGTCACTTTCCCCCCAGTTGTAAATAAAGCTGAGCCTTCTCAAAAAGCAGAGGACACCTCCATATAAGAGGCAGAGTCCCTGAAAATGTCCTCATCAACAGAATGATTCAACAATGTGCAGGGACAGGGCACTTTCAACAGCAGCAAAGAAATCAGCCTTCTCATTCCTGGCAAAATACGACTGAAGTACTTGATGGAGCAACTACTCCAAGCAGCTTGGTGCTATTTCTGAGAATGAAGGAAAGAGCATTAACCTTTAGAAGCAAATCCCCTTGCTTTTCTGCATCTGGTTTTATGGCACAAGTAAGGAGATGCCTAAAGGGTCTTAGCAACACTTTTATGTTCCCTTTCAACAGTGTATTTTTAAATATGGCCAAACAAGTGGTTGTCCATGTTTCAGTTATCAGGATTGGAAGCTATAAAGCACTGCAGCACTTAAATTCCTGGATGAAATCTTGGCTGCACTTAGTCATTGAGGCTTTTTCTATTTACTTCAGCAGGGTGAGAACTGCACAGCTCTCACTTGCCTGAAACCACAGAGAGAGACTATCTGCGTAGTTGGCTGCAGGAGGCTTTCACTGAGCTGTTTCATGGGAATTGGGGATTGCTGCCTCAGGAGAGGGATTCTTCATGGTTTTTCACTTGGTAGATCTTTACTGCGTTTAAATTCTGCTATCAGATACACAGGAATAAAGTCCAAAGGGTGAGGTGTGAACAAATACCTCAGGGCAGAAATCACCTTTTTTGATAAAATAAGTTACATGGGCTGTGAGGAAACTCCTGGACTTGTTGTTGGACCAGGGACACAGCCAAGCTATTCCTTTCTTCTGTATTTGGGCGAAGAGCTGCCCACAGATGATTACTGCACCCTCCCACACCCCAGAAATACATCCACGAAAGAGGTGTAGGCAGAGCCCACTGTGTACCTGGGGTGAATAATCAGTGACTGCATCTGAGTCATACCACACAGCCTGGCCACTCCTGCCCAGAGAGATGACTAGTGATGCTCCATTGCAGGGCATTATGTCCTTATTCTTTATTTAATGCTTACACAATCTATGGGACATGTATTCTAGGGGCTCTGCCTGTGAACATAAATGGGACCTGCAAAGCCTTCAAAAGTGAGAGCTCCACTTTTCTGCAGAGTGCTACATTTTTTAAATTTATTGTCTTGCTGAATTACCAGTCATTGATGACGATTAAAAGCACCCAACTTGTATATCAGATTCTCCAACAATACATCTCAAAATGTTTCACAAAGCAACGCGAATCTCTTCTATTTCCATAGCCCCTGGAGTTTCCATATTTCTAATTTAGCTCACTGCTTTATATGATCTGATACAATTCAGGAGGAAAACACAAAGAGAGAGGTCTTTGCCTGCTGCTGTAACCTAAGAGGACATCACTGCTATAACACACAGATGGAGAACCTGCAAGAAAGAGCACGTGCAGCCAGGTCAGTGGAGAGAGAGCAGCAGCTGTGTGGGCCCAGCCCCACACTCATGCACAGCTGCACTCAAACCAGCCTTGTCTTTGAGTAGGTGTAGAAAAAACTAAATTTCACCTACCTCCTTATGGCGGTGGGGGAGCCTCAGTGGGTGATTCATAGGACCTAAATAAGGCAGTAAGCAGGCAGCTGCCTGGAGCTAGTCAATAGGAACATCAAGCACAGAAACACAAATGGAATTTAGCCCCAGTTGTCTAATATAAAAGATCTGCCAGGGACCAACTCACTGCTTGGGTGGTTCTTCTGATGGTAGTTTGTGGTTTCAGTTATTACTTTCAACAAAGGAATGAGGATAATAAAGATTTCTAAGTCTAAATTAATCTTGTGAGGCTTGTAAAAGTTATATTCTGTACCAGCTTTGTGTTAGGCACAATCCAGTGGCTTTCATTTGCCTTTACAGCCTTGACTTCTGAAATATGAACAGTACGTAGAGATAGCAGATTCTACAAAAAAATACAAGGAGGAAATTCACATTTATTCATTTATGCTGTGTTAAAACATTATGTCAAAGGCCTGTCAGAAGAAAGTTTCTTGAAAACAAATCACTCCAGACAGAACAGGATCAAAATGTTATTTTGCATTTAGAGTCAGACACTGAATTAAAAAAAAAAAAAAAAAAAAAGGAAGGCAAAAAAAAAAAAAAAATCTGTATTCACATGATTAGCAGATAGGCCAGAACATTTTTTAGATAAATTATGCTCTTCTGTCAGCTATTGTGAAACTATGAAAACCTACGCATGCTTGTAAATAGATCACACTTAGATGGAAGGAGATCTCTAAATGCACTGTGACTCATACAGAATAAAGATGCAAGGATGGATTGTACACTGCACAGGGCTGGAGTTTCTTTCAGCATTACATATTCACAGATTTGTAGTATGCAGTGTTACAGGGGAGCATTGATAAGAGCCCTGAGGAAGGAGAGTGGCTGTTTACTTGGTAGATTTTGAGAAATAGAGACCTTTTACTTTCCTTTTAAAATCATCCTTTTACTTTCCTTCTCAGTAACTACTAATCAATCTAATAATGCTTAACAGGACATTTTTAAAGCTCAGGAAGCTCTCAATTTACAAAATATAGAGGAAAAATATATGGCCATCCTCAGAAGACCATACTGCATATGAATCTGTTCACCAATATAATATAGGACAGCTTTCCTGATAGTTATGAATACTCAAAAATGAATTGCTTACAGGCTTAAAGTTAAGTGCATGCTAAGTGCTTTGCCCGGCTGCTGCTTAAGTGCTTTGCTCTATTCTCAGTAGACTTTGGGCTCAATTACTCATCTGTCTTCCTCATGATTTTGGCATTCATTTCACAGTCTATGTCTACGTGGCTCTGAGGGGTGATGGGCTGAGCAGCCCCTGCACTCTGGATCACCTGGCTGCTGTAGTGACCACTGGCCAGTCACTGCTTTGGCTGTGACCATGTGTGTTTGGACTTGTATTCCAATGTCCCCCGGAGCATATGTGTGGGCTGCACCTCTGATCATGTCAAAGAGAGCAGGAGTGAGGGTGGCTGGCACAGCCCTTCTTGATGGGAGTCCTGAGACTGCTGTTACAAGACAGTGGAAATGCAGTCCAAGACACGCAGATCTTTATTCGAAGCTTGTTTGAGCTGGGAGACAGGAATTATTCATGACCTTCTGAGCATTTAGAGTATCAAATGAGCTCCACTTGTCAAAAACAAATACTTAAAGACAGCACTGATGTGTTTTATACATTTTTCGCATTATTCCACAGTAATGAGGACTATAAACATCTTTTTTTTCAGAACTGAAAAATGAGATTTTTGGAACATGAATTTCTGGCAGATTTGGTAAGAAAGTTGCCTGGAGCGCTGAATTTGGCCAATGAGTATATTAGCAGGCTTTTGAACCAGAATGGGGCAGCATCAGCAAACTCTGGAGGGAAAAACGAAGAACTTTGCACACTTCTATCCTGGGAATCTGCTTTCAGCCCCATCCATCGATGAGCACATGCTTGAATGCTTCCTGTAACTGGGCTCCAAAGCAACACAGACCACTCGCTCCAAGGGAGGAAAGAAACTCCTGAGACCTCTGCAGCCTGAATTCTGAGCATCAAATGCTAACACCATTAATTGCTTCCAACCGAGTTAGCAAAGCCAGGGCATTGCAAACCTTTGTGCATGAGCAGCTCACATTGAACTCACTTCAGAATGCTGGGCAAGTCTGCTTGGAAGGCCAGTGGTATTCACTAGGCAAGGCAGTCTCTGCCAATTATTCCCCATGCTGGGAATCAGAACACAGTCCTTATGTTACAGATTTCATGACCATAGCCCATGCTCAAAAAGGCTTAGAAATGCAAGGCACTGCTTACAGACTTTGGCTCTGCACGGGGTTTTGGTATGTGAAGGACACCTATTTTCATTGGAAAAGACTTGCCAGCAGCAACTGACAAATTTTGGCCCCATTAATTTTGTTTGTGTAAAGAAAATTTTAAATCTATTATTTGACTTGGAAAATAACTGAGCCTGAGTTTGTAATTCATCTTGCCCTTCAAGGAGACAAATTAATGGAACCTGGTAATACATCAGTCAAATTACCTCTTTTCTCTTATTGAAAAAAAAATTACATAGAAAGAGGTTAAAAAATGCTCTCTGCCCGTTCAGTTGGTGCTTGCATTCCTTGAGTTACGAGGTGCATACATTGTGAGCCTGGAGGGATGCAGAATTCTGAGCACATTTCAGTGCCTTCCACTCACTTTGCCATTGAGATATTTGCTGACAACCTAAAAGGGTGGAGGCACCTCTGCAGTTCTCTCTGAGGGCTTTTATGGTTTATTTTGTGTTTTGTTGTATTCCAGGCTCACAGCTGTGATTTTTCTACTGTTCTTTTGATATTATTACTGGCAGTGAGTTTATTTCCTTACCCAAACTGGCTGTGGCCTGTTTGTAGCCATCCCTATGCTCACCACATTTCAGTGCCTGGAGAGGCATCCCACAGTCTGTGTCTCTGTGCCTCCTGAGTGGAAAAATGGGAACTCTCCCCCAGCAGCCCTGCTTGCCCCTGTCCCAGGCAAGTGTCCCCCTGCAGGACTGTGCAGCCCAGGGGCCATAGAGGTGGCATCAGTGATCCCACAACATCCCTGCAGGGCAGGCAGGACCATCAGCAGCTGTCACAGGGAGATCTGGCACAGCCATGAGTTGGGGACAAGTGACACGTGTTTTCCACAGGCCAGACGCACTCACAGCCCATTGCTGTGGAAAGGGCTGCTGCCCTCTGCCCAAACCCATCTGCAGGAGCAGCTCACAGAGCCAGGCAAGCTGGCAAGGAGTCTGTCCTTTTACACGCAAGCCCTTGTGACCCAGCCTGTGCTCTCAGACTTTTCCCACTATTTCCAAGCCCCAAGGTCCTGTGTGAGCCCCCTGCACGCCACTCATGCACCAGGGCCAGCTCAAATTGGGTTTGGCTCCAGCCAGGGACACAGCTGGAGCAGCTGCACCCTGGCCTGCTCCCAGCTGGCATGGAGCTGCTCCCCAAGTGTCCATAACACAGATCCTGGCTCAAAAACAGAGTGCACGCACAGCCAGAGCACTCCCTTACCTGGGCTGGTAGGAATGCCATGACAAGGTAATTCACTAACTCAGGTTCCCCTGCTCTTGCCATTTGGATTCTTGCCACAGTGTTTGAATCACCCAAAGCTGTCAAACACTCAGGAGATATACTGCAAAATATAAATAATTAAATTAGGTTAAGTAGGAGATTTTTAGCAGATTTTAAAGGCATTCACTGTTGCTTTATTTCTCCATTTTCTGAGGCATTAGGATGTGTGCGCTTCATATTCTGAGTCCTTTCACTACTGTCCTTCCTTTTAAAGAAAGCCTAAGATTGTAACTCACATACTTTCCTCTGCAGCTCTTAAAAAAGACAAAACAAACCCAAACAGCAAACAAATTTCATGAGATTTGTGTTAAAATCAGTGTTGGCAGCACTGTCTCATTTTCGAGTTTTTCCATGACACAGAGGAACTTTGCTACTAACCCAGAACATGGAGAAATATGTAGTTTACTCACAGAATCCCAGCTTGGTCACCAACTGTCCATTATTCCAGGCTTTTATTGTATTGTTAGATAAATTCCCTTGGCTGTCATATGGATGAGAAAAATGAACCTTTGCTTCATGGGCACACAACTTTTCTGAGTAGATAAACCACTCAGACCCATTGACATCATCCTGTCATGACCCCTCCAATCCTCTCCCACAGCCCTCACATCACATTCCCAGCTGAAGAAAAGCTCTCAGCACCAGAGTTCCTCTGCACAGAGTTTAGCTCTCAGAAGAGGTACCAGATTGATTTATAGATGTATATTTATCCTGTATTGTCAACACGAGGGTATCATATCCTTTAGAGAAGACAGGATTCAATGCTGAATATCACTGTCAGCAGCCACACTTTTGAACTTTCTGTGAGGGGAATTTTTTTTTTTAATTCCCCAGACTTTTCCTAGAGAAAGATAAATGAACATGGTGTAAAATTTCCATATTTTAATAGCATCCATTTTATGTTCAGGCTTAGGACTTGGAATAATCGAGTTCGTTTCATTTCTGTTTATTGCTCATTTCTGCTCAATTTCCTCTCGCTGCCTTTCCCACAGTAACCCAGCATGGCAGGGCTCATTCTGGCTGCAGATTCTACAGGAATATGGTTAAATTGAGTTAAAATTTGTTTCACTAAAAATACACTCACAGTTCATACAAACCTGTTTATTGATGCCCTTTTCAAAAAGCTTTACCTGTGACCTAACTGAACTAGACTACAACCCTCTAAGCTTTAGATGATTTAGATTTTCCCAGATATTGCTTGCTGTCTGTTTCTAATTCATATGCATGTTTCTGATCTATGACAACTGGCTGTTTTATTTTTAATATCATGGCTGCACATGAGCAATAAAGGGTGGCACTTCTTCAGAAACCCACAAACCAGCAATAAACTTCTTCAGTTACAAAGGAAAAGAGCAGAGTCCTACCATCAAGGAGAAATCATCAAATTTGGGGGACAAAATTCAAAGTGAAGAAAAGGGTCTTCTTTGCAACTCACATGCAGATATTTTTTGGCCACTCAGAAGTTTTTTGCACTTGCCAGCCAAGTGCTTCACAGCAAATTCCAATTCCACTGGTGCTATCAGAACTGGTCCAGCACTCTGAAGGTAACCTAAAGTTGGTTTATGTAGCTGATTTCCTTCTGTGGTTGCATGACTGGCTGGGTAGATGAGGGGAGAGCACTGGGTGTTGTCTACCTTGACTTCATCAAGGCTTTTGGCCCTGTCTCCCATCACATCCTCATGGGCGAGCTCAGGAAGGGTGTGCAGGGTGAGCAAGGAGGGAGGTGACAGGCACTGGACAGCAGAGCTCACAGGGCAGGAGATGACAGGCACTGGACAGCAGAGCTCACAGGGAGAGAGGTGACTGGCACTGGACAGCAGAGCTCACAGGGCTGTGATCAGACACAGAGCCAGGCTGGAGGCTGCAGCAGGTCAAAGGAGGTGATCCTGCCCCTCCACTCAGCCCTGCTGAGGCCACATCTGGAGTGCCATGTCCAGTTCTGAACTCTCAGGTCAAGAAACATGAGGAATTACTGGAGCAGGTCCAGTGGAGGGCTGTGAGGATGAGGAGAGAGCATCTCTCACACGAGGAGGGGCTGAGGGAGCTGGCCTGTTTAGCCTGAGAAGAGATGGCTGGGAGGGGATCTTATCAATGCATCCAAGTATCCCAAGTGCAGGTATTAAGAGGATGGGGACAGGCTCTTTTCAGTAGTGCCAGTGACAGAATCAGGCACAGGCAACAGGCACAACATAAATCCTTCTAGGCAAAATAATCATTACTGTGAGGGTGAGAGAGAACACAGAGAACAGGCTGCCCAGAGAACTTGTGGAGTCACCTTCCCTGGCGTTATTCAAAACTTACCTGCAGGCAATCCAGTGCAGCCTGCTCTGGGTAAAACTGTTTTAGAAGGGAGGTTGGACTAGAAGATATCCAGAGATCTTTCCAACACCAACCATTCTGTGATTCTGTGATTGTAGAGGAACTGAGAAGGTCACATGGAGGGCTACCACCATCTGCCTAAGTCTCTCTGATTCTCAGGGAAGTGGAGTGGTTTCACAGGGGAGACTCATATGGACTTCCACAAAAGCCAACCACAGATGAGAGAGCATCATCCTGGGGCTAAACTTGGGCACTCAGAGGACAACACAAGACTGGCCTAAACCCTCGTTTTGTGACCTTTCCCTGACTGAAGAGAATGTAAATAAAAGCATCCTTTACAGTGACACCGTGTCTGCTGGAGCAGACAAGCAGCTGGAGCACAGTGGTGGGTGAGCTGCTCTGGCAGGGGCTGCAGAGGGTGAAGCTGAGCCTCAGCAGGTTCTGGGAGCTGCTGGTGGCCAAAAGCTCATGGCTAGAACCATGAGATACACACTGAGCAGTTATTTTCTCTACAGAGTGAGGGGACATTTCATTTTAAATTTCTAGATCTGATCAAGGTTTATTCAGCAAATTCACAACTATTTGTGAGTAAAGAGCAGTCCTTTTCCAACAACCCCACTTAATATTTTATCACATCTTCTCTGTAAAGGCAATCATTGTAAATAATACACTTCAAGTTCGGCAAGTTATTAGATCTGGCTTTACACAATGCTCTGATGGTAGTGCCAGAAAATATCAATAAAGTGAACACTAAGCTGCTGAGGAGCCAACATATCATAGTGACATCCATTATCAAATCAGGCTGGCTTTATTAAGGCTCTGTCAGGCCGAGTGCTGAGTCTGGCACTATTTGATATCTCCACTGGTGATCTGGAAGCATAAAATCATTGCTAATAAGATATTTGGTAGCAGAAAAGTAAATAATTGTGTGGGCTGAAAGTTATGCAAGACTGAGACTGTGCTCATTCTGTCTGAACACCCTGTAATACATCGTACACAGCTAAACAAGGAATGGAGACCAAATCTCTGCAGAGAGGAGGTATCCTAATCTGGGATGGGTGACTCAGAATAGGTCCCAGTAAAGAAACACCTTTCCAGAAATTCCCTGTGCAGTACTGAGGAGGAATTGATGGTGAGCAAAACTAACTGAAGTCTGACACTGAGTGTGGGCACCAAAACCACAATACTGTGTATCATCAGCATTCTTTTTCTCAAGTTTTTTAGAAGGCTTCAGTGAGACTGAAGAGGATGCAAAGAAACATGAAAATACTGGAAGGCCAGGGAAAATGCCTTAAGTTGGGACACTTAAAGAGATCAGCCTGATTTAAAAGAAAGAAAGAACTAATTTACAGGCATGTAAATGAAAGAAAAATACACAGTCTGAAGGGGCACTTTTCATAGAAAAAAGCATAACGAGAACCATGAATGGGAGAGGAAGCCAAATGAATTCACACTGGAAATAAAGCACAGAGTCTTAGCAGGGAGAACAATTAACCACTAGAAGCAAAAAAATTGGAAAGGAAGGATTTTTCATAATTTCCTCCTAATGCCCCCCGTTCAAGCCTGAATTTGCTTTTCTTCAAGCTAAATTTTAGTTTATAAAAAAAAAGCAGTTGGCCTCCAACTTAATAGGAAGTAATTGAAAATCTGGAGACAGACAAGAGGTCAGGCTCTACTGGCAGCCACTTCCAGGCTTAGAAATCCCCTGCATCTATGAACTGAGCTGCTAAAAACCTTGTCTCATCTCCTAACAAGTGTAATAAGCAGAGAAGTGCTCTTGGAGTGGACAACTTTAAGGTTTTTTTGCCAGTGATATATATCACTTAATGAAATCTAAAATGAGGTGACAGATACCATGAAAAACATCACTGATTGAAATTGTTCAGATGTTTGCTATGAGCCTCTGCTGTTATATTTCTTTGTTTGTACATTTGCCAAAGGATTTCTTGGCCTGCAAGAAGAGCTTTTGTGCCTTTTTGTAAGAATGGGAAGAAAGCAGTGTATTTATGTAGATGATGCAGACCATATTGATTGTAGTAGTCAATTTACTAGAGAAGCAAGTCCAAAATGCATGCCATGTAGTTGCTTAGGGATTACAGTCAGTTGTAATTTTTCTGCTAATTAAAGTTGCTGTAGAAATAACAATATTTCCATGTTGATTTTATTTCAAGAGCAATGAGATTGCATGTCTAGTGCACAGCTTTATTTGACAGAGAAGCTTGCATCTGTATTATATCACTGACAGCTAGAGCATTTGCCTGCAGAATACTAGGGAAAGGTCATGATTACCAAGAGGAACATAAATGTGTACACACTTACAAGCTTATTTGACTTGGAAGCTTATGCCTAGATATAGATGAAGAGTGCATTGCCATAGGTAGGAGCATTTCTCAGAGAGTAGTGTAATCAGTTTGCATTTTTTAAAGAAAAGCATGAATGTATAGACAATGTACAGTTCTTGCCTTCAACTGGTTTGCTGGGCTGTGTTGCATTATTTTAAGCAGCAGCTGCCTATTACAAGATTTGTGAAAGTGCTGCTGATTCTGAAAGAGCAGGTTTCATGTCAACAGATTGAATAATAATACCGTGTTCAAGACTCTGCTTCCCACTCTGATCAGTCTAAATTCTTCAGGAAAATAACATGTTCTGATGTGTAGGTATCATCTGTGTGTCTCTTCCTTCAGTAGATAATAAAAAACATTTTCCCAAAGCTGGCTTCATCAGAAAATGTAGCAGCAGTTGCACTGAAAGTCTCAAGCTCCAGAGAGGGGAAAAGTTCACCTCCCCTGGTAAAGCTCAGCACGCCTCTGAAATCATCCAGGCTCTCAGCTCTAACTGCCTTTCTCTCCTCCACATCACAAAAATAGCCTTTGAGTTCAAAATGATCACATACTCATCTTACATAAAATGTACAGGTTCCCAGAGAAGCTTGTGTCCTATTTGCTGAGGCATTCACAGAATGATTTCAATGCCTGCACAAGATGGAAAAAATCCAGGGCTCGTGTTAGAACTAATGTTTAGGCTGCTAATGATGAGAAACATCACATTAGAAATTACAATGGGAATTGCACTTTTACTGATGGGCCACTGAAAATACAGCGGATCAAATGAAACCTAGTTGCAAAAGGAAGCTGGAATTCCAGGTATTATGCCTATATTTCCTGACAAGCCTGGACTTTCTTTGCTAGCCCCCCTGAGCTTTTGGTGTTGGATATTCTGCAGGTCCACCTGCTACCACGTTGCCTCTGGGGTTAACTGGGTATTGTGCATTACCAACATCAAGGTGCAACTGCTCAGTCAGGACAGGTGGCCACATGAGCACAGGATTTGTCCCTGAATTAGCCTTCCAGCCTAGTGCCTTGCTTTAGTCATGACTGGGTTTCTCTGGCAAAAATGTTCCTGGAGAGCACATGTGTGTATGGCACTGCTGGTCATCAGGCTGTGTGAGGGTGCAGGAATCCCTTCACTGGAGCACTTTTCTTCTCTGCCAAGCTTGGCTCTCAGTAAAATGCTCTGAAGAACCCTCTCCCATCAGAGGAGTCCCAGCCTTCTTTCAGACCTTGCTTTTATTCACACTTATCTGCTTAAAACCAGCTCTAAACCAGAAGTCACGTCAGCCCTGTTTCTCAGGAGCACTGGGATGTCCTGGGAGGTGACAGTGGTACTGCACTCACTGCAAGGCAGGCATCTCAGTGAGAGCCAGGCAGTGTGAGCCAGGCTGCTTGGGAATCGTGTTTTGTCCTCTGACACAGCCAGGACCCGTGTACTCGAGTCTTTTGGAGAACCCATCCCCAGAACAAAGTCCCCTTCTTGGCTTTTCTGGAGATCAGGTGATTTTCCAGCTTCAACCCCAAACCTAATACTTTTGAGAGGCAGTTGATCAGTCACAGAGAGGGACTAAAAACAGCTCTAGTATGCTGGAAAAAAAAAAATCATCTTTTCCCTCTATTTCCAAACGAAGGAGCTTCCCAGGAACATAATAAGCAATGTGATTTGCATTAAATGCAACATATTAGTCCCCCTTAATTTAACTAGGAGAGACAGTATCCTGCTTTCAATGTCCTATGGCGGTTCAGATATTTATCCCAGTAAATCATAGCAGGGGGCTATTTAATCAGCAGAAACCAAGCTCAGAGTTTGCAAACAGAGCTTAAAATAAAAAAAAACATAGAAGTGGGTTAGACTGAGCAGGCAGCTTGGCATTCCTTAACACAGAGGCAATTTGTTTCCATAACTTCTGTAGCTACAGCCTCTCACCCCTCAGCAAATAAGCACCAATCAACCTGCAGGGAATCATTAGCTGAAAACAATTGCCAGCAGATTTCTTTCAGGTCTCGGGAGTGCTGAGGATTGCAAAGCTTATCATTTGGCATTCACTGCATCCTTAACCTTTCCAAAGGCAGCAGAAAGCAACGGAGAGCCTTTCAAAAATCTTTTAATAGCTGCTTTCTCTGTATGTGTTTATAGTGGCCATAGCTGTTGCAAAAAGCTTTCTGAAGTACTCCAGCCCTCCCTGGAGCAAAGGCTGGCTGGTGCTGGGCATTGTAATAGCAGCACATTGTTTCACAGGTGGAAAGTCACTCTAAAACCTTTCCCTTTCCTCTCTCTGGAGACCAGAGCTGGCTATAACTCTCCACATCCAGCAGTCCAAGTCTGGTGTCATTCCTGCAGGTGTGGTTTCTGCGCAGTGCCTGGGGCTGGGAATGCGGGGCTGGGAATTGCACTGGCTGCTCACTAAGGCTGTGTCTGTGCTCTGGGGACCCTCTCATTAGAATCACCATGTTGGCTGAAGAGTAGCATTTTAATGACATTTGCAGATGCCACACTCAGACCATGTGTGGCTTTACTTATTTAAACAGGGCATTTTGGCTCCATGGCTGGGTGTGCTCAATGCTCTGTGCCTTTCAAAGTGTGGTCCTTGAGAACATTTTTCCCTGGTGTACAGAAAAGTCCAGATCCTCCCTAGCAGCTGAGACTACTTAGTAAAATGCAGGAGTAGGGACAGCAGGGACTAGTTAGTGGCTACTAATCTTCTGCTGTACTCTGGCTTCAAGCTGAGTTGGAGAAGCTTAATACCATTTAATGCTTTAACTCCTAAAGGATTCACTAGAAAACAGAGCACTCCACCCACCCCCTTACCTTAATATGCTTATTCATGGTATGTGCTTATGTGGAGAATAAAGCTGAAAATCTGCTTCCTCTAAGTAATGGAAATACGATTTTTATGCACTGTTATTCCCACGTAATTCAAGAACCAGGATCTCTGTGCAACATTTATGCTACCTGTGCCAAGGAACAAAAGGTCCTGATCTCATCATTCCTCAGCTGGTGGATCTGCAGACACAGCTTTTTAGGCACATGCTTTTTCACACAAGACTGAAAAAACACCAGTAACTTCATTCACAAAAGCATTATCTTCAGACTGGAGCCCTTATAATTTGAAGCAGCATTACAGAAAGCATGTGGATCTACAAAGAGACTTCTGTTAAGGCCAGGAGATCCCGATCTCATTTGTGATGATCAGTATCTCCACCATTACAGTGGCACCTGGGGACCAGGCCACAGAGGTCCACAATCTCTCTGCTCCACAACTCAGGTAACAGAAAACAACCCACCCATGCATTCAGCAGTGCAATGCAAGGTATGGAAATGCTATTTTAATTCATTTCCATGCATGTGCATCCCAGCAGCTTTGTAGCCCAGCATTCCCAGTGTTTCATAAGGTGACCAGTGTCCTGCCTGCCCTCCTCATGCAGTGCAGGGAAAGAGACACAGAACCTGATGCACTAGAGCTGTTCACTGCTGACCTGACTTCCCAGCAGTGACAGAGGGTAAAAGGGTTAATGTCTGCTTCTGTCTCAGTAACTTTTTAAATTATATCCTGGTCCCAGCCATCCAGACATAAGGAAACTGTACAGTTGTTTGTGGGCTAAGTGGAACACACTGTGCTGGAATTTGGACAGGCACTTCTAGTTTCAGCCAGAAGCACCCAGTCAGTTGCTGTCTTTGTGAAAGTATTGCAGAGCTGACTTCTGCATCCCAGCCTGTCTTGTCAACATGACTGGTGGACATCAAGCTTTTGGGGAGAGCCCAAAAACCACCTTTCTGTCCTGGTCAGTACAGATCAATCAGTAACCAGATTTTGGCTTTTTTGGTAAGGTTTTCATACATATATTCCTTCACATTTTCCTGCTGGTTTTTTTTTCTGTATTTTATTTCTAAAACATGACCTTTACCATGGAATTCTGCTTTAGGTTTGGTAAGGTTTTTTATCAGAGGAACAGAGCCCCTGACCCAAACCTTTTGGGGGGCTGTCACTAGGGCACAAACAGCCCTGTGGGCCAGGGGTAGCACCCAGTAAGGTGAGTCAATGGAAAGAATCTTCAGATGATCTTCCAGCTGAGGCTGACACTTATGTTTAGAAGGACCACAAATGGGAAAAGGGATGGACCTCAGTTGTTTTGGAGGAATAAGCATGAATAGAGAAAGGGAGAAGGCATAAAAGAAGCTGGTTGCTGGATCCACAGTGTGCATAGGGGACTGGGGGACACGTGTGTGTGTGTGTGTGTGTGTGTGTGAGGGATGGACATGCTCCTGACCCTGGCCTAGACTCTGTCTGTGTATAGAGCACCATCTGAGTAAGTAAATTAAAAAGCACCAGAGGCTGTTCCCAGGAGCTGAACTCAATCACAGTAACCATAAAGTGAGAGTAACCCTCGTGCCCAGAGTCTGTGCCAACAAACACTCCTAAACTGTTTGAAGGCATGCTTTGAGTTGTAGCTCAAGTTAGAGTTTGCATGCAGTCATCCTTTTTTGGAAGCTAGAGCAAACCTAAGGCCCCTCCTCTGACAGCTACTTTCAGCTCCCAGGATTTAGCCTGCATACATTTAATTTACTGACTGAGCCGTAGGCACAGAACCCTTCTTTGGGTACTGCACCCTTCACCTGGCCACTGAGCCTGGTGCTCCTGCACCAAATCTTCTGGATATCATCCTGCTTGGACTGTGGTCACTGGCCCTCTCCCTACCCAGCTCAATGCAGGATCAAACATTTGGTTTTGCCACCCGCCTCCAATAGGTTTGGCTCATACTTCTGCCTCCTACTGAATCCCTCCACTGAATCCCCTGGTCTGGAAGGTTACACTTTTTCCTGTAATGCCTATCAGTTTTTCTTACTCAAGATCCATAAACATCCACACACCCTGCTCACCTTGAAAGTCCTCCTTGCAAATCCTCTGTCTTTTCAAATCCTCTAGCCAGCAAACACTTGCAGCAAGTAGCCCATTAGTGTGCTGAGCTACTACTGATCAAGTTGACATGACTGCTTTATTATTTCTTTGTGCAGAAAGGCTTGAACTCTGCCCCAAGATAAGGAGCAAGAAGAGAGTAGCAGGAGAGTAAGATATATTTCTTCTCAACTTGCATTTCTCAGCTCTGATGTACTACACAAAAAGGAGCAGAAATGCCTAACAGTGGAGTGGAAATGCTACGCAGTGTTTCTCTTCATAATGCCCCAGCAGGCTTCAGTGATGCTCGTCCCCATGTGCCTGTTTCTCCTGAAAGATGTCAGTGATTCCCCTCAGAGTCTTCTCTGCACCAACCTGTAGAGCTGAGCTGCTATAAATTTGTGACAACCCTAAGCAGATGGATAAAGTACTTGCTAGAAGGAGGTAGATAAAAGTCAGCATTGATCCACAACCAGCCATCGTGACCCATATTTTGCATTGTTAAAGAACTGGATTAATAAATACAACAGGATGAATAAAATGAGCAAGTGGAGAGCACAGGGAAATTTCACCGCTTGTGCAAAAGGGAGCGTGTCTCCCATGCCAAGTGATGGTGCTTTTTCTTAGGACTAGCATGAAAGTCATCCCAGAGAGTCAACAAAGGCTAAATCTTGCCAAACAAACATGGTCACTCCTGTCTTACTGATTTACAAAACCAGCTGATGACGGGAATGAAAAAGCAGCCTACAGCCAGTCCTGAGAAAGCCTCAGCTACAAAATTACTTGAAAAATGAATGCAAGTTGGCTGGGAAGTGAGCAGTGTCACAGAGATTGAACACAGGCTGTAAGTCCATAAACAAAGAGGAACAAAAGATAAACATGAACATAAAGAGTCGATGGGAGAATATTTGGGGCATGGATTGGGTGTGGGGAGGGGAGGCAAGGAGGACTAGAAATCTGCCTTAAGTCTGTTTTTATTTAATGCCTATTATGATCTGGAAGGAAGCAATAAACACCACATTCATTCAATTTATCCTTGATGTAACAACTCCTATGAGTTAGAGAGGTGTTGTGTAAACCAATGGGGACAGACACAAAACATAAAGAAACTAAGACAGGCTGGAAATAACAAAACAACAGCCAAGTGAATGGGCACAAAGCAATAGTCTGCAGGAGGAGGCTCAACCTCAAATGCAGACATGAGCTGGAGAAATGTGCTTAAAGAAGGGATTCAGAAGGTCCTAATAACAGCAGAGACCAACAAACTGTGATCTTGTGGAGCAGACTCAACCCAAAGGAAGCACCGGGGTGAGTATCTGGACCTATTGATTTATGAGGAATTAAGTCAATGAGACGAGTTTGGCTGTACAGAGCCGAGCAAAGAGAGCAGAGTGTGCTCAGGCGTTAAAGTTGAGACAATCTGCTGGAGGTGAGGAAATACCCTGGGGATGTCTATCTATTTTGACAGTGTAAACATCACAAAGGAGGAGAAGGACTGATTTATGGAGTGAGGAGGAACAAGGGTCAAAAACAAGCTAAAAGAAATATAAGCTGACTCATTGACAGGGTGAGCCGTACTGCCCTGTGAAACAGCTACCTGGACCTGATTCTCTGAATCCCTTAAAAGTAGATTGCACACAAACATATGAGAAAATAGTTTCTAGGAAACAGGTTTTTGTCTTTGAGAGGAGGGACTGAATGGATGCAGAGGGAAATGGCAGCCTGGGTTTGCCTGCTAATGGGTCTTGTCTGTTGTAAAATTCTAAGAAGTGAGCCTCTCTCCTAAACTGCCCTCACAGTACAGCTGCCTGTGAAGGAAAAAAAGAAATCATAAAGCCAGGGAATACCTGAAGCAAAAACAAGAGAAAAGAGAGACCAGAGAATTAAGTGAATGACCTGTCAGCAGGGAAAAAGTCAGATTCAGATCAGAGACCTGGATACTTTACATCTTAGTGGCTGGATTATTCCACAGGTAAAAGAGAAAATGAGCTCTGTGCTCCTTTCATCAGGCTGAAGTTGAGCCCTCATCTTCCAGCTGCCCAAAGACTGCCCTAACCACACAGCCTGGGAGAGGCTACCAAGGTTACCAATCCTCCCATCCATTCATTTACTCTCTTCCCCAGGAGAAGGGAGGATGCACAGGGAATCCAAAAACATTCAACAGAAGAAAAGGGCAGAGTGGTAGCGTGGACTGTGAACTTTAAAGCTGACTGCTTAGCACAATATGGATTTGGATGGCTCTGGAGGCAGGACTAGAACTGATGATTAAGAGGAACTTGGCTGGTAGACATGCAGATGGCTCAGGAATTTAGGCAACCTGAGACTGAAGAGGAAAGAGCAAGGAATTTTGAGGTGCAGTATTGGTTACAGTGTAAGTTAATCTAGCACTAATTTCTTGCAGGATCATTGTTTTAAAATGTGGAGCCTCTCTCCTGTGCCAGATGAATGTCCAGAATATGCTGGAAAATCACCCTTAATTTAGATAATTCTGTTCCCCAGAGAAGTAGCTATAATGCATTATAAAATTATATCTCATGCTTTGGGCTGAAGGGGAGGAAAAAAAGAAATCTATTGAAAAACATGTTGTCAAGCATGAGACACCATGAATTGGCTTCCCAGCTGTCTGAAGAAGATAAGGACAAAAGTGAAAGTGAGGAGCATTTTAATAAATCACTGGTGAGGGAAACATTAGACTTGGCAGTAAGCTGTATTTCTTTACCTAGGTATTAGTCAGTGTTTTTGAAAAACTTCACAAGGGAATAAATGAATTTTTAAAACAAACAATCAAAACCAATTAGTCCTTACTACAGAAAGCTGTGAAGACACCCAAACTTCAGATCCTTATGAGAAGGCAGAACTCTCACCATACACAATCATAAAAGGCATTTGAACATTAAGTATTTCCACTTCGATTCCCCTTATTACACAGACAATCAATGAGTGAAACAGCCATTTCCAATTTCAGTGCAAAGAATGGTTGGACAATCTCTTCAGAAGGTAATTGTCAGGGTCATGCTTTCTATAGACAGCTCCTGGAGGCACCAAATCACCCCATAGCCGAGGCTGACAAGCAGCCCTGGAGATCATCTAGTCAGCCCCCTGCCAAAATCAGGATTGTTTGATGATGATCCTCTGCCAGAGACTGAGACCTTACAACCCCTCTGGGCACCTTGTGCCAGTATTTGACTACCCTTGGAATGAAAAAATATCTATTTACTGTGTTTTAGTGGAATTTCCTGTGTTTCAGTTGGTTCCCATGGCCTCTAGACCTGTCAGGCAACACTGTGTAGGAAAGTCCAACCCCATCTTCTTCCCCTCCCTTTACGTGTGAGCTGTGAGACAATCCCACAGAGGAACATTTCTCTCCCAGCCCTCAGACTGGGCAAGCAAAGAGGAGCTTTCAGCTCCCTACTGGGAAAGACTTTCTAATGGTAAGGAAAGCAAAGTGATGGAAAATCAGGCAATCATGAAAATTCTGTCACTGGAGCTCAGACAAGTATCTAACAGGAAAATATTAGGTCTAGTTGGTCCTGCTTTCAGGGAGAGGGATGGATTTAATGAACTATCAAGGCCTTTGCCATGGTTTTCTGCTGATTCACTACACAATAATAATGGCATCACTATTTGAAAAATCTTACCCTGTTATTCTAGGAATGGCACCTATCATCTCACACAGTATGAAACGCAGATACTTATTCAAAAAAAGGCATTTTATGGTCTTCTCCTCTGCAGGATCATGGTGTTCTACAAACACTGACAAATTATCTTCCCAGTACCCCTGAAGTTGAGAATAAAGTATTCTTCTATGTTTACTCATGGTCATTGAGTCAAAATTCCCAAAAGAAACCACAGGCTTTGGCTTCTCACTTGAGATGCTCAAGAACAGATTTTTTTCAGCATCTAAAATATATCTTCAAATCAAATTTCTCATAATTGTGAGTATTCTGCATATCCCGTATCAGATTCCAGTTGTCAGGGTTTCCAGAAAATCAGTTACCATCTGTGAAAAGTTGTGAGTTAAGTGACTAGCCCAGCATTACGTTTGGAATGAGGTGAAGTAGAATAACAAAAAAATCCATAATAGCAACAAAATCCAATACCAGGACAGCACTCAGTTTCCCAAACCACAGTACAATCCTTTCCTATTTTGAAGTCCTAGGCCATCACCCTCCAAATTCCACAGCTTCTGCAATAAGGTAACCATGATTCATCCCACAGCAGGTCCAATCTCTGCAGTGAGGGGAATAAGAAAGGCAAAGAGACCACCAATTTGTGGTCATGCAATTAGAAGCTGGAAGATAATCTACACCATGGACCTGAATTATTGCAGTTCTAGTTCTGGCACTCCTTAGCCTTGCTTGGCAATTATTACAGTCTTTTCTGGGTTGTTTTTTTTTTTTTTTTTTACTGTTTCAAGTAATTTCTTAGGCTTTTACAAAAGCAAACTGGAAAGACAAATCCTTCACATGGAACCAGCTGCTCCCCAGCTGGGTAAACAGCAGAGCTGGAACTTTCATATCCTCATCACAGTTCAGCGGGTGAGAGGAGAGCCACGGGCAGAGCTGCTAGCTCTGATTCTCTGCCATCCTCACATCTTCAGACATGACTCGTGCATTCCACAGGAAAAAAGTGGCACCTCTTCTCTTGAAAAAGGTAGTCTTCAGGCAAATCTCCTGCTCTTACTCCAGCTCTCATCCTTCAGGTTTGGTTCATTTTTTAGGTATACCAGATGTAAAAAAACCCCAAAGCCATAGTGTTAAAAAAGGGTCCATTGGCTACAATCATCTCCACAGACGTTAGGTGGATTTTGTAACTGGATAGGAAAGCTAAGTACCTTCTTCCTGAAACTGTGCATAGTTCCTGTGCTGCTTTTCTGAATCTAAAATAAGGCTGAAAGCATAGATCTCCATTCTGACCTTCCACAGGTTCTATATATTTCCAATTGCCATAAAGAGTTAATTTCCAGTAATACCAGCAAGTAACAGTACTGTTACACAAACACTTTTTGTCATCTAAAGATGGCTGTTTTCCCACATTAAAAATTCACCAATGTTCAAATACATGTCTGTACATAAAGACTCAATTAATTTCTTCTTTTTGGCAGTGTAAATCTCTTACCACAAAGTCAACACAGAAGCACCAATAAAGCAATTAGACCTGAAGTACCTCTGGCTGTTTAATAACTTTAGGCCTGTATATTAATGGGTCTTGGTCCTCTGGCTCTAAATATCTAGAATAACTGAAGAAGTCTAATGCATTTCCCTGCAGAAGAAAAGAAGCTAAGATTGGCAGTATTGCATTTGGGATGTAGAAGCAAGAATCACAGTACCAATCATGCAAAATGAATGATATTATTATTAGCATCATTTAGAAGCTGTGTGAAAGATGACAAGCTGAAAGGATGTGTTTAAACATGCCAAATGTGTTTGGGATATCTCAGAAGAACTTCACCATCCACAGATACAAACTGACTGGTTTTTGTTATTTAGGGCTAGCTAGCCTTCAAAGCAATTCAATGCACTCTAAGGCCAGAAGAAAGTATCAGATGGAAAAAGGACAAGTTTTTGTCCGACTACGCTCTTTTCAGCTCCAGTGTCATATGTCATAAATCCATGTAACATCAGATTTTGACAATTTCTTTGTTTCTAGCGACTAGGCAAAATCCCTAAGTGAGGTGACTTTAAGGAAGGCTTTCAGCAAGGACCAGAGCTGATGTAGCCCATGAAACAGCAGCAACAAGCAAAGGGACCAAAATCTGATGCCACTGACGCAGTTCAGTGCTGTGGCAGAAACACCAGCCCTTGAATGGGAGTTAAAGAGCACATCTAATTTGTATCTGAATCACATCTCCACCTCCTTTCACACCTTCAGCTGATGCTCATGTTATACCTGTGCACACATTTAGTTCCACATGAGTTCATTGTTGCATTAATGGTGCTTCATCTGTAATTTAAATCCACTTTTTGAGTGCTCACCAAAAGGACATTATGTGCCCAAGAACCAAGGGGGTTAATATCTACTTGATAATCTGAAACGCTCTGCCTGCCACTGTAAATTCTCAGGAAAATCTGCACTAATATTTAGGATTTTTTAATTTAATCTGATGGAATGATTGAGGCTGGCGGGTCCTCTGGGGAGCCTCCAGTCAGTTCCCTGCCCAAATCAGGGTCATGTTGCCTGTGATTATGTTCAATCAGGTTTTGAACGTCTCCACACCCTCTCTGGGTAGCCTGTGGCAACACTTGGCCACCTTGCACTTAATATTTTCTTTTCTTATGTTTTAGTAAACTTCCCCGTGTTTCAGTTTGTTCCTACTTCCTCTAGTTCTGTCACTGAGCAGCACTGAGAAGAGTCTGGATCCATCTTTCATTCATCTCTTTACCCAACTGGCTGTTTCATGGACAATACTGAGATCCCCAGAGTCCTTCTCTTTTCCAGGCTGAACAGCCCAAGTTCTCATAACTTCTCACAGACCAGATGCTCCAGCCCCTCAAACATCTCAGTGGCCCTTCACTGAACTCACTTGAGTTATGTCCATATCTCTCACACTGGGAAGCCCAGACCTGGCAGACTGCACTTCCTTGGAGGTCAGAGGATTCTTATTCTGCATCTGTATGTACCGAAAATCAGAAATTTCCACTCTGGGAAATAATTTGCCACTTCCATGTGTTTATTCTTTAACTCTTCCACAGGTGGAGAGTGGGAAGTCCTTCTGAAAAACACCTGATGAGACATATTCCCTTGGAAAAGAGAAGGCCAAAGCCACGTACCTGCACTGAAGGTAGGCATGCCAGCTGCTTGCAGCTGTTCTGGAGTTAGCTTTGACCTGCAGCCCCAGCAGTGGGGTCACAGTGGCACACATTTCAGTAGAGAGCATCAATTCCAGCACATTTTTGGGAATGTACATACGTCACCAACATATGAAGTCCAGCCTGGCCTGTCTCATAGCATCATTATCCATGAGAACCAGGGAACAGCTAGGGTGAGACTGCCTCTCTGCACAGTATTTGCATATTAATTGGGCTGTGTAAGCAGCTCCCCTGTGACTTCTTTCTCCTTGGGATGACCTATGTTCTTGGGCCAGCCCCCAGAAATCCGTGTCCTGCACAGAGGAACCTCACCGCTGTCATCCCTCCATCTTGGCCAGCTTGTGTCTCTGAAACAAATCCACCCAAGTTTACAAATTACTTTATTTAGTGGTATTGGGTCTGTAGATCAGAGTTTTCCTGGCTTAGTTGTTTGGCTATATTGCAGCAAGACTACCTATCTAGAGAGTGTTTCCGTTCCTAAAGGCATCACCAAGGAATGTTTAATTCTTAGCAGAACTCCAGTTCTTGTTCTACACAATCCAGATGATATAAATAAATAAACTATGAAATGTTCAGGGAAGGCAAATCACCAGTCCATCAAAATACCTGATAAATTAGTTCAACAGACTGGACTAAAGACATATTCAGTGATTCATCATCACAAAGAGTAAATAAATTCCGATTAAGCAAAACTTGATTGAATCATGCTGAAGTTTGGCACTTAACAAAATAGATCAGTCTGAAGTCTACTTTAGGAACACATAATCTCTTAAGATTTATGAGTGTTATTGCTGACCACATATGTTTCTCTGTTCCTGTTTGCTATGTTGAGAAATGGATACTCTGAGTGTACAAAGGTTTGCCTGCTATTACACATTTTAGTCTCCAAGAAACTCCTTATTCCCCCTTTTGGGGTACAGAACAAACTTTTGCAATAGTAAGCTTCCTGATTTCCTCCTCTTTCCCAGTAAAATTTCCAATTACTTCCAGGTTGTTTTTGGTTCCACCTGACCATTCGATTCGTTTTGCTAAAACAAATGTTGTGATACAGCCAAAATGCAAAAGCTGAACCAAGGCATTTTGTTTCAGCTGTTGGAAACAATTCTCAGCTTTTTTAATTCAGTGACACTATCTCACACACTGGTCACTGTATTAATCTGTTGGTAGCTGTGGATTAGGAACAACACCTGCCTATGGATATCTTTAAGCAACAAAGTGAGGGAAGAAATAACCTACCCACTTTTTAGCAATAATTATGTTTGTTCAATGTTTGTAGTATGGCAATATCCAGAGGTCACAGTTAGGGTGGAGATCCAGACATGCTGACTGCTGTGAGGATGGGAAGGTAAAGTCCTTTACAAAGCAAATTGAAAAATTATAACCACTTGAATGTCTTATGTCAAGTTTTCCTCTGGTGTAATACTGTAAAACCGTGAATATCTTTGCATTTGAGAATTTCTTTGTGCTATAAATATTGGCTGGGGATAGAGTTGGTATTATTAACCTTCTTATACTAAGAGGTATAATATGCAGAACAAGTTCCAGACTAACAGTGGTGAGTACTCTGCGTTCAGCCTTGGATGGCAATCATACTTTCCAGAATACTTAAAACAACAAATGGTGATTTTTCCAGCCAACATCATGGATTGTGGGTCAACATTGTCAAAAGTTGATATTTATAATCTGAGTGTTATCACACAAGCAAGAAAGTCTCATGTCCTTATCCAAGCAACTGCGTGTGTTTTCATCTGGAAATACTGATCCTCATCTGTGTCCTCCATCCAGGTTTTACTAAAGGAGGTAATGCTGTGTTTGGAGGGCCCAAATGCCAACATCCCAAGAGGTCACAATTTGAACTAGGACATGACTGAATTTGAAGTATGTTCAGTGTAAGTCGAAGTATGCTCAATATAAATAACCTCTACGGCTATAGAAAAAACAAACTAAAAACCCCAAACCAAACAAACAAATCACAGGAAGATTCATTGGTAGAAAAATCCTGTCCTAAATTCTAAGTATTGGTGGTTACCATGTAAGCAGTGCCTACATACATACATATATGTGGATGCAAACACACAAATATTATTTCTCATGTTATGACTGGACTCTGAAATAAGCCTGTTCATTGTTTCGTGTGAATTACAAAAGGTTTGTTTCACTGAAGCAAACCTGCCCTTGGAGATTCCTGTGTTCCAGCCCATCTGTAGGTCAGAGAGGAATGCTTTACAAGACAGCTTCTCCTGTCTGCTGGACCTTGTTCAGACAGATGTTCTCTGTCTACTGGTGAGGTCTCTATGGTGCTAAGTTTAAATTTTAAGCCCCTCTAAATTAACCCCAACAATACTGCAAAGGCAGAGCCCCCCACTACACCTGGGAAAAGACTATCTGAATACATCTTATCATTGTTTTGTCTTAGGAACTGCAGATAAACAATCTGCAAAGCACATATCTATGTCAAGTGCTCTCCAGAAAACCTTTGCTCAAGATGACTTACAGAAGTGGTGTCACTTGATGGGGGGTACCAGGAAATGAGGATGGGAGAACAAGGGACAGTGAAGCAGACCAGAAGGAAAGAAAAACCTGTGTACCAGTGGCAAAAGCACTGCTGCCTCTCAAAAGCACAGCTCTTATATCCAGGCACAGCAGCAATACATCTGCTCTACTTGTGGCAGATTGTGTGAGTCACAAATAGGATTTCACAGCCAGCAGCAAACTTGTGAGCCATAAAACCCACTCCCTTCAATTACAGTGATCACCTCCCAGGGATATTGTAAGGCTTGATCAACTGATATTTACAGAGTGCTTTGAGATCCTGAGATAAAAGTCACTATAAAAGGCTACAGATTTTTCATAACTTTCATAGACCACCTGCTCAGACTAGAAGCATTCACTTTTAACATGGCTTGAGCCAGCTACCAATCTGATATCTCCACAGGAATTTCCTAAAACAGATGTGGCTGTCACATTTAATCTCTCTTTTACTAGGAACTCTAAAAAAAGAAACTCCTGGAAAAGGAAATAAAACAAACTGCATTAAAACTGATGGTGAGAAGAAGCCCCATAATTCTGTTCCCACAGTTCATGGATTCTCCATCTGTACCTTTCAGAAAGCTGCCATAGTGACTAACTCTGTGAGCTTCACAAATTAGACCTGACCTAGATTCAGTGAAGTCTTTGATCTGCAGCTGGTTAGTGTAATATTCCGACTGCAGTGAATTTCAGAATTGTTCCACAAAGCAGCAGCTTGAAAACAAAAACAAATAAAACAAAATTCAGGTTTTCCTCACAACATGCTGGCCCTCACTTGACTGTACACCAAATGAATCAGTCAGCAAAACAAATGGTGAAGTTTAAACTACTGCTGTTTTCTCATCATTCCATAGTATAAGCTCTTGAAAAAAACTACTTCATTACTTCCTCTCACTCTTTATTATAGGAATAACAAACTCCAGGAGAGTGAAGAAAAGCATTATTCTGAAAACCAGAGGGGGTTATAATTAAGCATATTGTTAATGCTTTCTTGAATAGAGGTTAAAAAATTTGAAGTTTAAAATCATGTTAGCTAAGGATAAAACAGTTCAGAGGCCTTTTTAATAAATTGATCTGAACCATATGAAACACTTCAGAGCATGGATCTGGACTGGCATCCCTTCAGAATAAGGTTTCCCATGATGTTTTGGACTTTCTGCATTGTGTATAGAAACTGAGCACAGATGTCCCAACATGTTTCAGAAATTTTAAAACCTTTTGTTCCACGATAGCAATGGGAACAGTGGGAAACATTAATTAGAGTCTTACTTAGTGAGCCTTTTTTTTTTTTAATTGGCTTGTTCTTGCTTTAAATATGATCCAAAAATATCATAGTGAATCAAATCCAAAGGAAACAGTTTCTTTATCCTTCATTCAGTAGTGAGAGGCTTCTTTGTAGCCAGAATCTTTTTGGAGGCATATAAGAATGTACATAGTCTTGATCAGACACTTAGATAGGCAAATTTAACCTTTAGGATAAATTACAGACCAAACTGCTTTTGAGATACATTTCAAGCCATGGCAAAGTTACAGTGAATGACTCAGAGATAAACTGTTACTGCAAATAATTTGATAATATTTCTAAAGGGGTGGAGGGTCCTCTCCCATTCTCAAAAATGGGACATAAGCATTATGCAGATCATGAAAAAGTTTTAAATTCCTTTTGCTGTGTAGGCAGCATAGATTAAAGAATATATGGTTAAGGCTGATTGTTTTTCACTAAACTGAATTTAAAAAGCCCAAACCACTATCTCAGTTACAGTAGGGCTTTGTGCAGCACAAATCTTTCTCTTTGTGCTGTTACAAAAAAAAAAAAAAAAAAAAAAAAAAAAAAAAAAAAAAGCTGCTGGAGGCGATAACAGTACAGAAATATATTTTGCTGGCAGCGTGTGATAGCCATATATCTTCCAGATAGTGTGCTACAAACTTCTCAAGGAGAGATTGATTTACCTTTATCTCTGCTGGCAAACTCTGCACATGGTGGTTAATGAGGCAGTGGCAAATGGTTCACACAAACTGAGAGAAAATATTCACAGTACCTGTTTTGGGAAGCTTCAGGAAGCTGTTTAAGTGTGTTGTGCTTTTTGGCAGTGCTAGGCTGAATATGAAAGGATATACCTGTACTGCCACTTTGGGACCACTCCTTTTCAGATCCATACTGCTATTTCTTTAGTCACCCAGTACCCTTAAGTTTCTTCACACTCAGGCTGACTTTGCTCTTCTCTTGATGAAGCAACCAGCGTGAATAAAGTGGATACTGAAGAACTGTGAACATCAGAGCCCTCAGGGCAACAACTAAATCCTCCACAAGTAACACACAGATGAAACAAAAGGAGCTGTTGTTGGGTGGCTTCCTAAAAAACAGACACTGCTAATATTTCATATTTAAGGAGCTGAGACCTGTGCTCAGAAGCCAGGAAACAGTAACTTCTGAATCTGTGCTGAGCTGCACAAGTATTGGGGTGCAGGAGGCTGGAGCCCCTGATGGTCCTCTGTGGTCAGAGATGGGTCTTAATAATAAGTCAGCTCCCCAAAATCTTTCCAGTTAAATCTCTATGGCCTCATCTGAAGATCCAATAAAGCTTTCTGTCAAGATAGAATATGGCTATAGACACCAGATATTGTATCACCAAGTTATTGTATCATTGTTTGGGCAGTCAGGGAAGGATGGCAACTCACGCATGGAAAGCAAATAGTGCACCTTCTGCCCTCTCCCTGTAGAAACAACCTTTGGGAGGAGCAGGGAATGCTGCCTTCCATTTCCTTTGTTTCTTTGTTTTATTTCAGTCATTGATCTAGCTGGGCATTAAGGCTTTCAGTTGCAAAATAAATATATTTGGGCAGATCAAGAGTAAGGTTCTCTTACGCTCCTCTAATTTTTTTTAAGGTTATTAAAGATGCTTGTGATTCCAAGCTCTACCCAGCCCACTGCAGACTGGCCTCACACTGGCCAAGAAATGATCACTCCATCCTTCCCAAAACCCCCAGTGATGGGGTTGGGCAACAAAGGGCAAGGGCAGTGTGACAGGGGTCATGCCTGGGTGTATGCTCTATGGGGTGACAATATGGATGAGATGATTTGTACACCCAGCAGAAACTCATCCAAGGAGTCAGGAGGGAGAGTCCATGGGTTAAGCATTTGTGTTTGGCAGCAGAAGCAGTCTCTTCTGGCTGCCACCAACACAATTTCAATGTTGTACCTATTCATTTGGAAAACACAGGGTTAGTTAAGAGTCTCCTAGCACCAAATTCCCCCACAAAAAGTCAGGAAGAAGAAAGGAGATAACACTGACCCACATGTCAGGCAATGGGAACAACACTGGAGCTGGCCCAGCATTGCAACCCCAAACAACCTGGCCTGGAGCTCACTGACCCGTGCAAAGTATGGCATGGCCCTTTGCTGCTCCTGACAGCAAGGACAGCCTGGGAGGCTGGGCCACCCAGCTTGAGAGGCTCCTGCCACTCTGATGCTGATTTCATAATCAAAATCAGTTTTCCTCCCAGACTGAAAGAGGTGTGAGCTAGGAGGGGCTTTCTCATATCCATGCTTTCTTTGAATGCTGTGTTTCCAAGTAGGAACTTGGATAAGTTCTACATAAGTAAGTTTGAAATGCAAGCAAAATAGCCTTCAAATGCTCCATGTCAGCTGACTGACATAACAGAACTAGGCTTTTTTGTAGGATTTAACTCTGTGGGATTTGGTTATGAGGGTAAAATTGAAATGAGAGATCTCTAAGGATGGGTTTAGAGTATGGGAATTTATTGTGAAAGAGCGTGGGTATGAGAGGCTTGCTGGGCTGCAAGACACAGCTCAAAGCAGGCCAGAGAAAGAGAGAGAAAGAGGCAAAAAGAGAGAGTAAAAAAGGGGTGATTTGCCATTTACAATAAAATAAATCATCTTTTCTGTTGACAATTCTAATTCTCTTTAACCAATCTGAAACAAGTTACAAACTCTACAATATTTGCATGTAACTTATAAGAATCATTACATTACCATATGGGGTTATATTTTAAACCTTAAAAAACTGCTTTTTGGAATCTCCTACCAGGCAGGCAGGGTTTGTTCTGACCTTTGGACCTGCCTAGGCAGAGGGTATTGTTCTATCAAGGAGGAGGATTACCTTCAGCCAGCTATACCATTGTTTCTTAGTTACTCTTTAACTCAAACCTTGTCTTCATCTCAATTTCAATTATATTTTCCATATTTTCAGCATCTTTTGCCAGGTAATCATATCTATAAGGCTTTCCTATTTCATCTTCCCCAACACTTTTTAGTCCCATTTTAGAGCTAATAGCCATAACCTGCATCCAAGCAAGATCCTCTCTCCCCACCTCCATTCAGGCAAATATCAAAGAGGCCATGCCCATTGCTGTCTGCACCAAGTGCCCCTGTGAAAGTGACCATTGCACTGCATTAGGTCATCTTTCCATCCAGAAATACAGCTCGAAACCCCCTTCTTTCCCACTGCTTACTGCTACTGGCAGTGCTTACTGCTGCAGCTCAGCTGGAGTCTGGGGGCTCTGTGGGTGTGGATCATTTTACCCATCTCAGACATTGGTTTTCAGTAGGGGACAGAAGGCTGAAATGATACAATCTACCTAAAAGAAAGTCACAATTATCTAATAATACTCTTTTTTTCCTGCCTTGCATTCCATGATTCTGGGATATAGCAATTTAATTAAGGAAGACAATGCTCCCCACTGGGCCTACAAAAGCAAACATTATTATATGTCCCTCAGAGTCAAAATCAGGTGGAGCAGGCAAAATAGTGACTAAGGAGGTCAACTCACAACAAAAGGCAGAACACCACAGTCATCGCAGTAAAACTTCAGTGCCCATGCAATCACTGCACCACAAAAGATCAGTCTTTGTCACTCTGTTGAGGTGCTGTCAGCCAAAAAGAAGTGTTCCATTCATGTTCACTCCATGGTTCAGTTTCTTCAGCTGCCAGATGGTCTTTCTGTGGTCCACTGAGTTACACTGTGTCACAGTGAAGGTCTCTTTCCAGCCGTGGCTATCACTGCCTTGTAAACTTACAGCTTAGAGAAGTGACTGACTCTCCTCCCTCCCACATTTTATACTGCAAACGCCACAGAGCTTGTGGAAAGCCTTTGTCTCCTAAGGAAAGCAGGCACATCAGTCAGGGCTCTTACAGGGTGAGCAGACTGATAAAGAAATGGCACTTCTTTTCTGCCCGAGGTTATGGGGGCTATGGGAGTTCTGAGAGATGAAAAAAGCAGGGACAATTTCAGCTTTCATTAGACTTCCAGTTAGAAAAGGCTGGCCACAGACTGACAGGAAGCAAACATCTGTGAGTGGCTGTCTTCTGACATGGGGAAGGTAAGAACAAAGCGTTTTCAGAAGGATCCCTCTTTCTCAGTGTTCTCTCTCAGTCAGGGTTTCTGTCAAATTCAGGCTGTACTCAGATCTTTCGGATAAATGGATGTAGCCTTTATGAATTTGTTTAACTCCGTTTTCAACTTCATTCTTATAAATTAGACCATGTTCTTATAAATTTGGCAACAGTCCTTTGCTAGTATTTAGAGAGCCTGGTGTGCAAAACTATTTTTACTTCATTTAAATATATTACTAACTGGCCACAGTCAGTGGCCACAGTGTTAACAGCTGTGACAGTAGAAATGCCAACACAGAAGAGCCTCAGCCACCCTTGGAAAGAGAAACAGATCTTATCTGTTGATCTTAAACTAACACATTAATACTCCAGGATTTTCCAATCCATCTGGAACAAAAGAAAATAGTCAGCAAGACTGTCCATTCGAATCTGTCCCCAGGGAGAGAGGGAAACCTTTCAGTAAGTACTAAGTTCAGACTGAAGTTCCACCTTCAGTGTAATAGATGGCTGTGTCCTCAAGTTCAAAGTGAATCCACCATATCCACCATGCCAATAAAACTGCTGACTTTTTAGACCCTATTCAGTATTTCATTAACACTCTTAGATTCAGTAGTTTTGGAGCAGTTGCACTTCTTCCAAAGGTGTCAGTGCGTCTCAGATGCAGTGAGGTGCCTGCAGCTCAGAGTGCCACATGTCCCCAGCAGTGTCACCCTGGCTGCAGTGGCGGTGGGGCAGGGGATGCTGTCTGAGGACGTGGCTCCTCAGGCAGCAGCTCCCTGCACTGAGGCAGTCGGTAGGGCAGCAATAATTTCCACATTCCCTCCCAGCCCAGGTCACCCCAAACCCCAGCAGGGTGCATTGTCACACACCGCAGTTGCCGTGTCTCCCCAGCCCTGAAGGTCGCTGTACCCACGCTGTGTTTTTACACAGCACTGGCACCTTCTCATGTTCCTTAAATAACCTGGTACCACGTGCGCCGATAAAACAAGTCCTGTCCCTCGCAGCCTCAGCCAGAAACTGTGACCACCAAACCCAAAGTTAGTTTAGCTTTTGTAACATTGCCCTAGGGTAAAGCCAATCACTCCTCCATCTCCCCACTCCAACAGGCAATTCTTTCACGCTTCCTCACGCTCCCAGCCCAGCCCCACCCCAGCGCTGCTCTTGCATTCTCTGCAGTCCAAG
>JAHLSL010000021.1:4444871-4583932 GCA_025920805.1 Petroica traversi | reverse complement strand
CCGGGCGGCGGCGGCGGCGGGGGCTCCTGTGCGGCGGGGCCGGCAGCGAAGGGAGGGAATGAAAGGACAGCGCGGCCCCGGTGGGACAAAGGTCGTGAGTAACGAAGGGTGGTGGGAGCGGCAGCCGCAGCGCAGGTGAAGGGCGAGGGGAGGGACAGGAGCCTGCAGCGGGAACAAAGGAGCCTCCCTCAAGGTCTTCAGTGGGAGGTGGGAGAAAAGAAAAGGGGGAAAAGGGGAGAAATGGGGGCACAGGGAGAAGAAGGAGAGAAAGCGAGTGAATGGGTGGGAAAGAGAGAAAAGGGGGAAAGGTGGGAGAGGGAAAGGAGAGAAGGAAAGAAGAGAGAAAGAGAGAAAGAGGAGAGAATGAAAGAGAGAAGGAAGAAATGAAAAGGAAAGAAAGAAAGAGCAAGCAAGCATCAATCAGTGAACATGCTGTTGATTTGTTCATTCTGCCAACTTTCTGTGTATTTGTATCCTAGGTTTTCATTCCCTACCCACCTTTGGAAGGAGCTCACTATGACAGGGCAGAGTCTGAGGACTTTATCTGAAGCGAATTTTGAAGACAATGAGATCAGCATCAACGTTGGAGGCTTTAAGAAAAAGATGAGATCCAACACATTATTAAGGTTCCCCGAGACCAGGCTGGGCAAATTGCTGAGCTGCCACTCAAAGGAGTCGATACTGGAGCTTTGTGATGACTATGATGACACCAAGAATGAATTTTATTTTGACAGGAACCCCGAGCTCTTTCCTTACGTGCTACATTTTTATAACACTGGCAAGCTCCATGTGATGGGCGAACTCTGCGTGTTTTCTTTCAGCCAAGAGATTGAATACTGGGGAATCAATGAATTCTTTATAGACTCCTGCTGCAGTTATAGCTACCATGGGAGGAAAATGGAGCCAGACCAAGAGAAATGGGAGGAACAAAGTGACCAGGAAAGCACCACATCTTCTTTCGATGAGATTTTGGCATTCTACAACGACGCCTCTAAATTTGACAAACAGCCCTTTGGAAACATCAGGAGGCAGCTCTGGCTTGCTTTGGATAACCCTGGGTACTCAGTTTTAAGCCGCATCTTCAGTGTCCTTTCAATAGTGGTGGTGCTGGGCTCCATTGTGACCATGTGCCTGAACAGCCTCCCAGACTTTCAGATTGTTGACAGCAACGGGAACCCCGAGGAAGACCCTCGCTTTGAAATCGTGGAACATTTTGGTATTGCATGGTTCACTTTTGAACTGGTGGCGAGATTTGCAGTAGCTCCTGACTTTTTAAAATTTTTCAAGCATGCCCTGAATTTGATTGACCTAATGTCTATCCTTCCATTTTATATCACGTTAATTGTCAACTTGGTGGTGGAAAGTAGCCCGACATTAGCAAATTTAGGCAGAGTTGCACAAGTCCTGAGACTCATGAGGATCTTCCGCATATTAAAGCTCGCTAGACACTCCACAGGTCTCAGGTCTCTCGGAGCCACCCTGAAGTACAGCTACAGAGAGGTGGGGCTGCTTTTACTCTACCTCTCTGTTGGCATCTCCATTTTCTCAGTAGTGGCTTACACCATTGAGAAAGAAGAGAATGAGGGCTTAGCCACCATCCCTGCTTGTTGGTGGTGGGCTACTGTTAGCATGACCACAGTTGGCTATGGGGATGTGGTGCCAGGGAGCACTGCTGGCAAGCTGACGGCATCTGCATGCATCCTAGCTGGTATCCTAGTGGTAGTGCTTCCCATTACACTGATCTTTAATAAATTCTCCCACTTCTATAGGCGTCAGAAGCAGTTAGAGAGTGCCATGAGAAGCTGTGATTTTGGCGATGGCATGAAAGAAGTTCCATCTGTCAACTTAAGGGACTACTATGCTTATAAAGTTAAATCCCTGATGGCCAGTCTGACCAATATGAGCAGGAGTACCCCCAGTGAGCTGAGCCTGAATGATTCTCTGCATTAGTGTACAAGTCTGACAGCAGTTTGCATGAGAGCTATCAAGAGCTGTGTTTATCAATGTTTTCCTATTTGTCTTTTTTTTTTTTTAGAGAATAGTGTTGCTGACACTGCACTTTGCACTTGAGAAACTAAAGACATTTCTATGACAAGTTGAGAGTTTGCACATTTTCATCCTGTTGCATAAGGGTACTAAATGCTGTCTTTTCCATACAAATGTTACCACTCCCATGACATTATTGCTAGTGGTGTAGTGATGATCCGTTACTTTGTGCATTTCCTCATCTGAGCAGAGAAATGAATGTACCCAAGTGGAATAAAAATTCTCAGCTGTGACATGAGTAATGAAAAAAATCACCTATCACCTATACTGATATCCGTACTAGGATAGGACTTCCCATGCATTTTATAAAGGTTTAATTATAACCTGTGTGTCACTGATACAGGAACACTTTTAGCCATGTTGCTGGCCAGTAATTCTGATCATCACTTGTCTGAAAACACCTCTAAGTTTGCTTACTCTCGAGTACGTGTGTTAAAATCTGGGTGTTCTTGTTCTGAAATGTTATGTATTTTTCAGAATCTCCTAAGCAGAGACCTTCCTCTGTTTCCAAGACTAGGCCAATACTGAAGAAGGCCACCCCTCATTTTCAGATAGCTACATATTCAAAGACTGTATTGCCACAAGTGACTCTAGGTATGGGGCCCATACTGACCTCCCAGGATCCCATTTCCAGAAGGAATCTGCTCAGTCCCAGTGCAGCTGCAGATGTATTGTATCAAAATGGTTTTGAGATTAGACACATGAAGATGTGGGCTTTCAACAATTAGAAGCTCCAATGGAAAACTTGGATTTGATTAATGAAGTGAAATATTCCCACATGAACCGTACAGGCAGCGTTTTAGGAATTGACATTCATATACTGCAAAAAGACTAATTATAAAGATGCCATATGTGATGCTGAGATGTAAAATCTAATTTTATCAGCAAAGCTTGAAAGCAGGTGTTGATGACAGACAATTCTGTTAAAATTTCTGCCAAGGAAACTCTAAGCAAAAAACCATTTTCCCTCAGAATGAAACTCACAATTTACAGCTAAGGGAGAGTATAAGGGACTAAGAAGGGAACAGACAAAGAAAAAGAGCTTAATACTGCACTATCTGTGGGTAGATCCTCCTACCTACTTCGGTGATGTATTCAATTTAAATCCTTTCAAGGGCTGGCATGTACTTGTTTATAAAAAAACCCATGAGAGAACAGATCATCTGGGATTTCAAGAGTAATAATGAATCTTCACAGAGTTGTTTTTTGAGTGCTCAGTCTCCTCCCTTACACAATTGTACAGAGAGCAAACACTTGTAGTCATCAGGGAGAAGCCACTGCTTCCCTCTTTTTACTTCTTGGGATCTGTGCTAGAAAACAAACTACTGGCATTCAGTGGGCAGAACAGGATTTCTCTTCAGATCCTACTGCTTTTCCATTCCATTCATTACATATAACGCTCTAATTAATTTTTTTGTTAGCTTTACTTGTGAAGACTTGAGAGGTGCAGAAATTAAATTCCAGCTAGTTAGAAGAGAAATTAAAATACTAAAGCTGAAATTGTCTTGTTTGGAAGACTGCATTTTTATATCATATATCAATATGTCCCTACCATATTTGCATATCATATGCAAATATGGTAGGGACAGGTAATTGGGCTGTTAGGGGTTGCAGCTTGATCTGGATCTTTTGACATTCTATTAGCTCCACCTAAAAAACAGAAAGCTGAGCACCCAAGATCGGATTTCTATTTGCCCAGTGATCTGTGACAGAATACACAGTGTGAAATAACTTACCCCCCATTTCCATTGAACACCTTCCCCTCACATCAGTTAGCAGCTGGTTTAGGCCATGAAATGTGAGGGGAAAAGGTCCTTTCCAGCCTTATCAATTTTCAACACAACCTGCACGAGTTGTAAGTCAGCTGGCACGCCATTGCTTGCTGTCCCTGAAATTCAAAGTGCCATATGCACGGTCCTGAAGGTAGAACCAAATAACCTGAATTTGGTGTCCAAACTTGAAACATTTTGCTAAGATTTGCACTTCTGGGAAGGGCTGGTTCAATGCAATTTATGCTGAGTCCCAGGCATAAATTCCATGTTCCTGTCCCTGATTCATACTGCACATGTGTAAACTGTGACACAGCCACGTGCAGCCACCCAGCACAGCGTGGGTCACCTGCTGAACTGAAACACCAAAAAGGAAACAAGGGGAGGAAGAGGTGGGAATGGGCAGCACAAACACTCCAGTCAGTGCTGCAAGGATGGCAAATTCTCTCACTGATGCAAAGGACACTGCAAACTGTGTCTGCTGGTTGGGGCTTTCGGAGAACTCGGCTCCAAGGAATGGTTTTATCTCAGTTTCATAAGCAGTAGATTTATAGAGCTGAAAACCAGGGTCTTTTAGGGCAGTTATTTGGTGAGACCTGTAGACTTGCCAAAGAGCCACAAATTCCCTCAGCTGTTGCTAGTTTAGCATTGCAAAGGTTGGATTCAACTTTGCAACACATCATTTCAATAACCTTATCTTATATTCTAGATTTATTATTATTTGTAGGACTGATGCTCTGTCATTTCTGCAAATATTGAATGGAATGTGTCCAAATTGCATTTGACTAAAGAAAATGAAATACCCCAAGGAATTCCAACTTTTATTGTACTGGTTGAAAGGAATTTTCATTATTGCATTTTTATATAAGTGCTTTTGATCAAAGACACTAAACAAATAAAGTACTGAAATTTAAGATGTTCTTATTATCATGACAATTACTTTACACAGTGCACAGGAATTCCTTTCATAAACGTAACTAACTCCATATTAAAAGTAGTCACATTTTTGCTTCCCCCTCCTCCTGAAGACCATTTCACAGCTGTGCTGCACTTCAAGACATGCACAACTTTTAGCACAATTTTATTAATGGCTGCTTTACGCCAAATTTTTTTTCCTTTGCCAACACTATTCTTTAGCTTAAATATTTCATTTTCCTCTTAGTGCATTTATAGACAGCAACCATATGGCTTTACATACGTATTTTCACAGGTTTATACCTCTCGAGTTTCCTTTTCGTTTTCTTTTTGCAAAAGAAAGGGGATATAGCCCTTTTTCTGCATTACTTCTGCTTAGATTTACTATGTTTGAGCATTGGACAGTATTGTAAAGCAGTTTTACTATTTGCTACGAGTAACAGAATTTTTCACTAAGCAGAATAACAATTTCATTATTTAAGTAATGTTGCTGTCTTAGCTGCCCCAAAATATCTAGGTAAGGAAGAATAAGGCACACCTTTCCTGCCATTTTATGAAGTGATGTCTATTCTAGGGCTCAGCGCAGTAAGGGCTGAGAAAACTTATCTCTCATTAAATAAAAGCTACAGGAAAAGGTTTCATTACACTTTGAAGAAAAAATGCAATCTCTCCAAAGCCTCACAGGGGAGAAGAGGTGGGGTATTTTTTTGCATAGTCAGTACTTTTTGTCAGACTTTTTCCCTTACTGTTGAGTGAGAGCAGGGCATCTGCACTTGCATAAACCAGTGGGTCAGAACTGAAGGATGAGAGGCCACTTTCTCCAGAGACGGAAATATGAAAATTTCTGTGGTCAGAAATATCCTTACTATGGATGAGCAGTTCACTCAGAAGAACATTGCACTGGCCTGTGCTCCTCCTGCTTGTGACAGTCACCTTCCTGGCACCAGGGAAAATGCTGTGCCTGCTCTCTTTTGTCTGAGAGCTTTGTTTTGTTTAAATGAGAATTGTGGTAATGTTTCAAATGAGGTAACTTACTTTATTGCCAGGATTAAACTGTTAGAGAATCTGGATTTCTAGTACAAATCTAGGCTATTATGAGAGTCAGAGATGCCCTTGAGAAGCAATATGTTACATTATGTTCCTGAGATGTAAAATCTATATATAGATTGTGATTAAGCTTTTTATGTATGTTCAGATTTTGTATTATTGCCTGGTTTATTACTCATTTACTTTCATCAGTTGCTAATTCTCTCTTTCCCTGCAGACTTTCCATTTTGAACACAGACTGGTTTTTCCTCACATGTTATCTAGAGCGTGAGCTACTTCACATTGCAAACTTAAAAAAATTTGCATTTAATTTTCCAAAGTTAATACCTCCAGTATTTGTATCTTTTTTGTATAGAACTTTACAAGACTGCAGGGAACTACTGTACCTGGTGCTCTTTGTACTGTGTGTCTTGTCCCAGTAGTGTGTAACGCACTCAAGAACTCAGTTTTGTGGCACAAAATGGAAATTAAATGCATAAAAAATTATCTTTCACCAGGGATCTAGAACTGATTTAAGTTTCAGGACATTCTGAGTAAATATTATAATCAAAGAGAAGCCTACGCCTGATTGTGAAGATAAGTTTCTTTTAAACATGCACATCAGGCTAGATTTCTATTCTTAGCAATGCTCTTAATTGCTGATTGTGGTGGGGAACCCACATTTTTCAGTTGAACAATACAAGCTTCTCGTTCTCTACCTGACAGATTAGGGACTAAACAACACACCACCAGCATTTGTAGGCACTAAATCAACTTGACACGACCTTTCATCTCCTCCAAAATAACCCCCATCCCTAGAGGCCCCAGCTGTGCACATATAAGCAGCAGAAAGCCCCTGGAGTAACTGCTCCTGCTGTGCTGGTTATCCATTTCCTCTCACAATATTCCTGACTTTAATCTACCTTTGATGGTGCTTTCAAACAACATTCAACCCAAGGCACTGCTCATATCCCTCGGTGAGGTGTTGTGCCAGAACTATTCTTTTCTCGTCATGTTATTCTTACTTTCTTTTCCAATTTATGCACCTGGCTTCCCATTAAGTTATACCAGAAATTAATTTGATCTCCTGTAACTAATTTTCAAGTTGCACATTATTCAGACAGGGTAAAAGAATGTTCCCATCTGATTTCTGAAGCATTTTTTACTCATTCTGCCTTTTTCCTTAAAAAAAAATAATATGCTTCTCATCTGAGAATAATTTACAGGGTTAAAAATAGAGCAATGGGTAATACATTATTCAAAGCAACAGTTCTACAGAGCAATCATTGAAGCTGCTGAGAAACATCACTCTCATTAAAGCTTGTGGATCTCTTTACCTCTCATATATAAAATTATGGGTTGTCAAGTGGAGGAAGCAACCTCCAAACAGTCTAGAAAGTGTTTCCCGAGATCATATGACACTGCTGGCAAAGGTCTGGCTCTGGAATGTATTTGCCCTGCTAGAAAAGAGGATGGAGAATCATCTAACAGGTGCTGGGACTCACACTGACCTCCCACTGCAGAAGTTTGTTTGCCTGACATTGCCTCACCCTTTACACACAACCCTAAATCATGTAAGTCCTCACTTTGGATAAACACATGAATTTGCCATAAGAGGCAGTGGCACAAATCCAGCATTTCGGCTTCACAGAAGTGCAAAGAAACATCAGCACCTCCCACTCTTGCTTTTTTTCTAAGGGTACTAATGGGCTCTGGCTTCTCACAAATCCCTCTTCAGAAATAAACAGGGCTAAATTTTTCAGGAATTGGACAAAGACTGCTATAAATCTGACAATTTCTTCTATAGCTCTAAAGCAGCCTAAGAGAGCTGCCCTCTTTCAAATGCACGGCCCAACATCTGCTTGTTGTCACCCAATGTGCAGGTGTTCTGTGTGGTGCAAAAGTCTGTGTAGCTCTGAGCAGACTATTCCACTGATGACACTGTTGATGTTCAAAGAAAACTCTTTCTCTTTCTTGGAAGATGAGTGGAACACAGCAGCACAGTTTGCTTGCCAGCAGCTGCTGTGCTTCACCCTCTCTACCTGCCATGGCCTCTCGTGGCCATTCCTGCAGCCTCTGTGATGTATGAGGAAAGGGATGTGCTGGGGGTGTAACACAGCAAAATGAGGCTTTGGAGGGCCTGACTGAGGAACATCAATCCCACCAACTTTCAGTGGAAATTGTCCTTTCAAATTACTACGCTGTTTTTGAAATTCATGTTCTGTCCCGTTCTAGGAAATGTTCTGAATACCGACACTCTACTACAGCCTCTTTAAGGACCATCCATTTAATTTCCAGGGAAATTCTAATTTATTTCTGTTGTATCTGTGCCTAGGCATGTCAGACCATGGGCTAGCACTTCCCTGTGTTAGGCTTTCCAAGTATGGCAAAAGATAACATGTCAAAATTGCAGTTTACTTTGGGAAAAATCCATTCTCTATGCTGTTTCTTTCTTCTTTCCCCACCAAGGCATACCTTCCTACTGCCACTGTTTGCATGATCATTTTTCAACATATTGATCTCCTCCTATTGAAGGAAGAGCCCTGAATGTATTTTTCTTTGGTGAGCTGGCTCTCAGCTCTGTGGGAGCATGCTCTAAAGAAGACAGGGAAGAGGCTGATCCCACTTGCAAGCACCTTCTGGAAGAGTGGGTAATCCCCATCTCCCCCTCTCTTGCAGGGTCAGCAGAGAGGCAGGGCAGGCCCTGCAACAGGGACAGCACAACCAGGCCAGATCAGGGTGCAGCTCCTTCTCCAACCCTCCCTTATTCAGCCTGGCACTGCCATGGTAGTGCTGGAGAGCACAAAGAACTCTGCTTCACCAGAGTAGTAAAAAAACACTGGCTCATCCACCAGCACACAAAAATACAAATATGCTTCTTCACATTTGGCAGGAGCCCCAGAGCAGTGAAACAATTTAACATGCTGGGAAAGGAGGTGGCAGGTGTTTCTAAGGAATCCCTTTAGATTCAGAGAAAGGTCAGTGCAGACATACCAAGAATATGGAAGAAAAAGGCTTTGTTAATGATACCTGAAACAAAATACCCGACAATTTCCCATCCTGAGAAAGCAGTATTAAAAAAGCAAAGTGCATCTTTTCATCTTGCCAGAGAAGATAAGAAAGCCATGGGGAATGAAAAGTTAGTCTATTTCAGTTCTGAGATTTTAAAATAAAGCATTAATCCAATGCAGCCCAGAAAAGAATAAACCTGAATGGAAAACAAATCTGCAGCTGAACAGTGTTTCAATTCTTTCCTTGCAAAGTGCACAGGACAGCCATGTCTTGCATGGTTTCATTTGGAGATCTGGACCAAAAGTCAGAGACCACCTTCCAAAAGTTTAGGCTTCAAATTTCTAAGCACAGCCTGGGGAGTTAGACATACCCTCCCCTCACCTGGGTCAGCAGCTTGGGACTCCAAACATGAGGTTGGCAGCCTCACAGTATTTTGGGAAGGTAAGGCCATGCAGATTCTACCACTTGCAGTGATGAGGGAACACAGCAGCTGTTTGGCTCTGCAGCATGGTGCCCATTCAGCCCTGATCAGGACAGAAGCTGGAACACAGCTCAGAATGGAGCAGTAAGCAGTAATTTCTTCTACAAATGCCTGAATGGTTGTTCCTTGTTCTAGAGCAAAGAGCTGAACTGAACACTGCAGTTCACATTAGTCAAACACTGTGCAAATAAGACTTTTTCCTACTCTAGCTGCAAGATGGGACCAAATTGCTGAGCTTTTTGTGGAGGCAGTAACTGAAGACAAGTGCTATGAGATGTATAAACTTATGTCAGTTGATGGGCTGAATAAATCAACATTAACTACAGTTAAAAGGCTTCAAAATTATACCTACTCTTGGAATAGATTTGCATTAATTTTTGGGATGCAGGGCTACTGTATTGCTGGTCCTATAATCCTAGAGATCTTCAATTCCTTGTTTATTCTAATAATTACATATTTGGGGGCTGTTCAAACATCTACTTGTCAACAAAAGTTATAATTACGCTAACTAGAAGAAGTAGGTTTCTTGGGTTTGTTGAATCTAATACAACACTACTGCTATTGATTTTACCCACATTACATTGTGGAATGTAAACAGCCTCAAAAGCTAATCTATTTTTATAAGAGCTGAGCAATCAGTGGTGGTTGTGTTTCCTTAGCAGGAGAGATACCCACACACCTATAGTGGGTTACCAAATTGCTTTTGGTTGCTTTACAGTTTCTAATGGGATGAGAGACTCCTGGAATGAGTCAGAGCAATATTTCAGTTGAAATTATTGAAATATTGAACCAGTACTCACCACATCAGAGAATTCTGTTCCCTTTCTGAGGTGAATTGGGTTTGCAATAAGCAATTGTATGTGTATATAAATCAGTGCAGTGCTGAACAATAATACAGTCACCCCATTATTTTCTGAACAGTCTCAAGGCCATTTTCTGCAAAGAACCACTAACAGGAAAAGTAACCTAAAATTTCTTCTAGATTCAGGAGACTCAGAAAAAGTTACTCTATGAATTGTATTTGTAAGTGGAGCAATTGCCTTGTTTCTGTATTTTTAATACAAAACACTTTGAAAAATCTTGATCTCCTTCCATAGTTTCAGCAGGAAAAACTGGTATATGACGCATAAATACAACTTATCTAGAGACTGCAACAACACCTGCACTTTTAAAAGAATCTCATGCTTTTGGATATGGTTGCTATGAATAATGGTACTTCTACTTAATCCTTCCTCAAATAATCTCTGACCTCCATAATCTCTGGACTATGACACCTGTTTTCATGTGCGATGAGAGATCAAAAGGACACCTCTTGCTGTTAAGCCCATATACCCCACTGTTCTGCAATAAAAATGAAATATCAATTGATGCATCATACAAAAGGCTTAGTGTCACATAAATCAACTCAAAAGCTTTTGGTCTCCCTCTTTGATGTATTTGCTGCAAGGCTTTTTTTAACAGCGACTGTGCAGGCTTTGGGAGCCCAGGAGGAGTGCAAAGCAGCAGAAAGATCTGAATAGGGAAAAAAGTGGTGTTAGGAACATCTGAGGGCCACAGCCATCTTCTCATGCATCAATCCTTCAGTGACACCGAGGGAATGAAAGGAGGAATGAAGGGCAGGGTGCTTGTTTCAGGGCACACCTGTGTGCAGCAAAGGAACAGCTGAGGAATTGTATTGGCCAGCTCCAAATACTGTCCAGAGGAGAGAAATAGCATTAGGAGGGCTGAGCTTTTCTCTGGGAGAAGCTAAGGAGAGATACTGCAATATATAATACCTGTCCTCAGAAGAAATATCCACAGGGAGAGGAAACCAGGTTTCTAATAAACAACATGTGGCTAAATTAATTTGACAGAGGAAAATATATCCAGATACATTAGCATGTGGCCATGTATACTTAGAAATTTAACTTCTGAAGCTCTGACACCTAACTAGAAAAACTTTTAATGTCACTGGGGTTTGTAATGCCATGGTAAATGGTAAATACCCTTGTTTTCCCCCATTGTGACAGACAGAAAACCAGGTTTGGGCCCAGAATCAGATTATAGTTTCATTCCTTCCGATGTCTTCCTGCTGCCTGGGTCTGGGCAGCTCCCTGCTTAGGGCCCAGTTTATCCCCTCTGAATCTCTGTGGCCTTTAGGAAGGCCTGTTTGCACTGAACAAGTGCCAGCACCAGGCAAGAACTCTGCTTGCCTACAGCACATGAAACTTCCTGCTCCCACCATCACTTCTGGCAAAGTTCAACCCAGCACTCACAGTAGGAACTCTGGAGGCTGAGGAACAGTGCTAATGCACTAAGAAAGGTCCTGGCACAGGCATGGAGAGATTGTTAGCTGATGCCATTATACAAACTGAGATAATTTCCTAAGTAATTTTTGTACATCAATTAAAAAATAGACACAAGGAAGAACTTATCTTTCCCAAGGGTTAAATGTGATTCTCAGACTCCTTGGTCTGGACAAGCCTTTTTGGGTGCTATGGCCATGCTGCAGTCCAGCCAAGAAAATAAAGTGGCATCAAAAGCAGTTTGCCACCACAGCATGGTGTTTTCCCTGAGATAAGAGCTGGCTCCTGCAAGGCTTCCCAGACCACAGGCATTGGCATTAGTGCTACCCTGCTGGGAATCTACAGCTTCCAGGTTCACACAGAGTCCCTTGGCAAAGAGGAACTCCTGCTGTGTGTTGGCTCCTCACACTCTGCAGGAGCCTCAGTGCCTGCCCCACAGCCTGGCAGGGAGAGCAGCAGGACAGCAGCAGCTCCCAGCAGGACACAGCACTTACCTGACATCCTGAGCAGAGGCACAGCTCATCCAGCCCTCTCGACAAAACCATCTCTGCCCAAGGCTGGAGCATGGAAAGTCTCTCCATGCGCAGACAAACAGCATCTGCCATAAAAAGCCTCTGTAAACCCAGAAAGGAGTGGAGAAGGAAAGAAAGAGAAAACACCCCCATTTTGGTGACTTTGATTGGGCTCTTCTTCCATTTTTATTTACTTGGCACTATTACGGTATGTTTCTATTTATAAAGTTTAAAAATTTAAAACCTCTATCTTTAAAGTAGCAACCAGGTAAATAAAGCATGAATATGGAAGACAATAAACATGAACTGAAGAAAATCAGATGTCAATCATCAAAACAGAGCAGTAAGTTGTATAGATGACTGCCTGATTTGCTTTTGTCAGCCAACAGATTTTTTTCCTCACGTCCACAGTTACCCTCATAAGCGGCCTGGCCAGGTGCAGATGCCACATTCCTTTTCATTTCTCCCCAAAGAACATTTTAAAAAATTCTTTCTTTCTTCCTGTTTCTGTGATGAATACCACTCTTCTCCAACCCAGAAGACTAGTGCAATGAAGCATGAATCTATCCTCAGGACTGACAAACAAACAATGGAAAAATGTAGAAAGTATCTGTTGGTCTGGGACTAACAAATATTCTGAAAAATTTGCTTAGAATCTGAACATCCCATCCTTTCAAATGAAGGAAAAACAGGACCACTGAGACTTCAGTGATCTCTGAATAGAAAAAGAGAATAAAAGCTCTTGCTGACATTTGCATGTGCCCACCATGTCCAAAGGACACTTGGCTCAGGGGATGCTCTTAAAAGTAATGCCCTCATTCATTTTCCTGAGCAGGAGGAAGAGAAGGAAAATATTCACATATGTTTTAAAAATGCTAACAAATTAAACCAAATCAAAATGGATGAGAATATACCATGTAAAAGATGGGCCCTTTCCAGACTGAATGCACTGAACAAGGAGGAAAAAGACATTTTGTGAAAAAGTAATTCACAAATGCAACCTAATGACTTCACCCTAAGCCATCAATGTAATTTGCCTTTCCCCAAAAAGCTTCAGCTATTACTCCATCTGGCACTACACAATCATGAGAAACAACATGGGCTACCCAGGATGTGTCTTCTGTAAGGCTTTCCTTGGCAAGAGTGGGCATAACACTGCTGCATCACAGCCTGGCACAGAAATATCCCACAGCAAATTTCCCAGCCAGATGCACAACATAGCCTCAAGATGCACCAGGGCAGGTTTTAATTGGGTACTGGGAAAAAAATTCTTCACTGAAAAGATAGTCAAGCACTGGAACAGGCTGCCCAGGTAGGTGGAGGTATTGAAGAGACAAGTGGATGGCACTGAGGGCCATGGTTTAGTGTGGACTTGGCAGTGCTGGGTTAACAGCTGCACTCGATGATCTTGGAGATCTGTTCCAACCTAAGCTATTTAACACCCATCACTGCCTTGGAAACACAAAGAAACACCACTGTAAGCTGGAGTCCTATTTAAGAATGCAAAGAAATGAAGCCTTTCTTACATTGTGAGGTCTTTTAGATTAGCTTTATAACCAGGTATTCACTTAAGAAAAAGCAAACCTAATCATACCACACTGACAGAGCCATATGCACACCAAGTGCTTTGAAGAGGTTGTACAGTACACATTCTGCTTGGAGCACCAGTGCCTTTCATGGTGAGTCAGGCTACCCCATGTACCTGGGCAGGGATTCACTCACCACAAGCTGTATTTACAGCTGGAAGTTCAACACACTGAATGGAGAGGCAGACTGAGCCACTCTGCACTCTCATCAGAATACCCTGTGCAATGCAGACAAGCTATTATTTAGCATAAATAAACAGTAAATAATTATAATATTCAGTAAATGTCAGAATAATTCAGATTAGCAGTAGACTTTTGTCACTTCAAACATACCACGGTTCACTAAGGAGCATTGTCATGAGCTCTTTTTACTAATATGTATTTGTGGGCAAATTGTTAAGAGAATAACTTAAAAAAATTAGAAAAGAAATGGGCAATGGAATTATATTCGAGACATTAAATGTAGCCACTTTTCCTACTTAAGCCAATCCATTGCCTATTGCTCTTCTAGTGTGGTGGGAACAACACAGGAATAACTCAAACCCCTTATGTCCACCAGTACCTCCAAGCAAAGGATGTCTAACAGGATGGCCAAGATACTTGGGTGATGCTCAGCTGTCTCACAATTAGGCCTTTAGCAACATCAGATTGCAGAGAGAGGGACTTCCACAGAGCACTGAGGATTTCTGGCCTGATCTACTTTCATGAGATGCTCAGACTTTTACAGTTCTTGCAGCAATGTTGTGATCCGCAAAAATCCTTTCCAGAGCTGACTTTCAGAGACGTGGTTTTCTGTGCTCACAGTGTTACAGAAAGGAAACAAAACGTGAGGGATGACTGCAGAAATGAACATTAATGGTTACTATTAAGATCATTTTGCTTCAGTTAGAATGAACAAGTCAACAATCATACACGAAAAATTAGCTTTTATTAAAAATGTTTAGTAATAAGCAATGATTTTTCAATTTTTTTAACTTACTAAACCTAAACATACAAAGTCAGAAGCAAACAAGAAATTGCTTGGTTAAAATCTTACCGAAGGTTAACTTGTCAGTAGTTCTATTAGACTTCCTGCAAGGCTGGCTTTTAAAATATCTTATTTATTGTACTATTGGCTTTCCTTTACAGAGATGCTCATCCTCCAGTAGAGATGTGTAGTCATTGAAATGAATGATTTGATTCATTTATATAAACAGAAGAAAGAAAAAATAAGTTGCATCCATCTCTGAGTACAAAACCTATTTCTCTATGTTAATGTTTGTACAGAATTTAGAGCTCCATATGCTGGCTGCTGAAGCCTAAGGCAGCTCTTTCACTGGCTGCAGTTTGCACCATACCAGAAAGGCAACACACTAATTCCATATTAATTCATGGAAGTATTCTTTGGTCACAAACATCCTGTCCCAACCCAGTTTACATAACATCAGATGCTATTTTTCAACCTTTTAAGTAGCTTGTTTTATTTGTTTTAATCATGGCATTCAGATTTTTTTTCATGCATGTATATTCCATTTCTGTGTGCATGCATGTGGTCTGAATTGTTTCTATGCAGACACATCAGGATAGAAAAAAAGGATGTGCTTTTACCTTCTGACAGCTTTCAGAAGCTGCAACAGCTCTAGTCTAAAACAGCCTTTTATTGGAGTTCCTCAGGATATGCAAGTCATCTTTAGGGTACTACAATATTGAAGTGTTCAGAATACACAAAACTGGAAATTTGTGATCATTTTATATAATTTTGTCTATTACACTGTAAAGCCACATTATTCAAACTCAGAGTCTTATTTTTGGTGTGAAAAGTTTAAGATTGCATAAGGGAAAAGCTAGCTGCTGAGGATGCAGGTAAGAGTGTCTAGACAATGACACTTTGCTTAAAAGGCACACCAAGAAAAGGCAAGCTGGGTTCCTCTCCTGATGGTTTTAACCTGTTTTATATTTTCTCTTATATATATAGATAAGAATATATATGTGTGTATATGTACATAAATCAATTTATGAACACACCCCTTTGAGTTTTTGGGAACAGAAAGTTCAAGAAGTAGAAATTACTTTAAATAAATAAGAACCATACTAATAGGGGGAAGATGGTACTATTTTCCTGCATTATGATTATAATTTAAATGACACAGTGATATGTCTAAACCATTTTTTACTTCACATCATTTCATTGTATAAATGTGAGGCATAGGACTACCAGGTTCACTTTATCTTGCCTAAAGTAATTTTTATGGATCTTCTGTGTTCTTGCATTTTCACAAGGAATGGTCGTTGCTCTAAGAAGTATGAAGAGAGTTAAGGATGTTCTAACAATCACAATTAAGATTTATTTGACTCCAGGGTTTACATGTCAGAGCGTGGTGTGCAAGCAAACACACAGAGAATGACAAGGACAGCGATGGCTGTACACGGCTCAAACCCAAGAACTGCTACCAGCATGGCTGCAGAATGCTGATCCTGTAAGAACTGTTTGTTTTTGTTGGCATAAGCTTTGTGACACAATGTATCATTTCCAAAATCTGCACTGTTCCATCTAAATGGTCCACGTATGTTGACAATTAATGTTAAGAGGTATGAGATGATTACTAACTTCCAGAAAACGTTTAACAGAAGATGCCCATAGAGTAGTCACCATTAAAAGTTTAACAACTGAAGGCTGAATGCAAAGATATTTTCAGCTGTATTGTTTAAAGAAGTATGACTATCACAGTGAAGTTATTTATATACAAGGCAACAATAGTAAAGATTCCAATAGAGAACACAGTAGATTGTTCAGAGAGTGGATCACATTTTCTGCTAAGTCTGAAATATTTCTCACAATGTTGGAAATTCTACCAATAGATATTCCACAACATAAACCAGACAAGAACTTGTAAAAAGCTTTTAAGAGCTTGGTCCTGCATTTCTGAGTCCCCAAAATCTACCAATAGAAGACTACAGGAATTTTGAATGTTGAGCAATCGCAGGACAAACCCCTCAGAACACTACTAAATGTTGCTTCTTTTCTATACTTATTAAATATAAGTATTCAATTTGTTTTCTTTGGTTTTTAAATTACTATCCCTTTGTAGCCATAATGTGAAACAAACAAACCCCAAAGCACTAATAATTCCCCTCTCCCCTCAAAACAGTGATTAAAAAAACCCCAAAACGAACCAAAAACATATTCAGAAAGTGTAGCTGTTACTTCATTATAAAACTATGGTGCAAAATAGAGGTTTATACTGGTCAGAATTGCAATAGCAATTGGAAGTTTACACTGAAGGAGTGACTGTAAGTATTGCTTCTCCTGAATAACAAAAATTAAAACTGATTAGGCACTTGTTTTCTTGTTTAATGACAGCTGACTCAGTGTGCGTACAAATGACAGAAATACTCTCTCAAAGAATGCTCTGTAGTGTAACAACTGTACTACTCAACTACAACAGTCCCTGATTCAGGAAAGCAGGAAAACATGTGCCTATTACTTACTTTTTTCCTAAATCTTACTGCTATGAATGGGCTGGATACATGTTCAAGTGCTGTCCTGAATTGGGATACTCATTGAAACTGGAGTTTAAAAAGATAATACAGTGGTGAGCAGCTTTTCATTATACAATACCAATTCTATCTAGCTTAACTTTGCTCTCCACAATATTATCCTAATACTTCCCAACAGAAAACAGGCTTAAAATAAATAGGATAACCAAAGATTACATAATAAATATGCTACTAAGCAGGAGAAAAATACATTGCAATATAAGGCTCGGTAGTGTTGCGCAATCAAGAAATCATTCCAGGTGCTCTAAAACACAATTCCCAATGTACAACACCAAGTTACCACTACACACCTGAAAAAGACTGGGAAGTAACAGATTAAACTTCTATTACATTAAACATTTGAAAATGCAAACAAGTGGTAATGTGTTTCGCTGCCTTTGCAGAACACCGTATGTATGTTCTTGACTGCTACAATTGTCACTGCTTGTGAAGGAAAATTTAACAGATTGGATTTTTGAAAACTCTCATAATCAAATTCCTTCTGACTTGCAAAGTTACCAGTGTCCACACTGACTCCCAGTATTACGTTTGGAAGCAAAACACACTCAGAAATTTTGCTGCCTCCTCTTCTTTGCATCCATTGCATCTAGGATAGGCTGCCTCTTTGCAGTGTACCTCTGACGAAGCTCCTCAATTTCTCGTTCCATCATAGGGTCCAAAGCCTTTAATCTCATCTGTAGTTCTTCTAAACTCAGATTCTTTAACTGTAAAACAACCAAACAAAAAACAAACCCACAAGAATTATTAGAAACTGTTTTCAACAAAAATGAAAACTACTGCCTTTCCTAAGCCTTTAATTTACAGCTGCAGGGTTTTTACATACTTAGAGTGTATATATACTTAATATATAACTGTTGATAAAGCTAAAAGCCTTAGTGTGCTCCACAGTAAATAACAGCATATGAAACCAAACACACAGAGTACATTTAATTTAAAATTAAAAAAAAAAACTTTGCAAACCTTGCAAATAAACCGCAAATAAATACAGGGCTGGAGTTCAACTCATTAGGCTGAAAAAAGCATGCCACAGAATACAAATATATACATATATACACACTCGTGTATATAAATTACATTGCATAATCAAATAGGTCTTACTGAACTTCTGTCTCTTATAGAAGCCTGAAAAATAGACAGCTGTTATAATTAATACTCTTGACAGATATTTAGGGGCACTTGCTGATAAGAATGACAAGGTACCAGTCTTCCTCAACAAGACTGCTGTCAGAATTACTGAATACAGACTGCTAACAGTGTTTTAAGTAATACACAAAATAATTTCCTGCATTCATGGGAGGTTACCTTCCACCAAGTTCTTTTCTTTCCAAAAAGAAATTCTCAGAATGTTCAGGAGTTCCTTACATTTCACTCATTAAAAGTGACTGGTCATATAACACGTAAATTAGTTCACTTCCTTGCTGGCTGCTGCCAACAAAGGTTGGAGTCCTTTTAGGTACTGGGGCTCATGGGGCACAACTGCTCCACCTGCTATTGCAGGGAATGATCTGCATTTAAAATGTGCTCATTGTCTGGCCTATGTGGATTTTTCCTGATGCAATTTAGTGCCCTTGTGCATTTCTCTCTTGTCAGAATCACAAATTTACCAATTATTCTTCACCAGCATGAAAAATAGTCAGCAAATTTCAAATAGCACATATAATTTCCTCTTAGGAAAGGCATAATCTTTATTTTGTTTGCAAATATTCTGACACTGCAAACAAGAACACTACCTAACTCATGGTTAAAAAAACCACTTTTCTGAATCAACCACTAATGAGTCAATACTTCATTCATGAATCTAGGGCAGGGTTCCATCAACAGTCTGATCTGTTTTTCCCTGAGGAATGAACTGCTACTTTTGATCTTTATTTTTATCAGCAACAGAGGCACATAAATTAGTGACACATACTGCTGCATATAGTCCAAACCCCAGCCTTATAACTTCTGCTAACAGACCACACTGCACATAGTAAACAAATAATTTAAAGTCATAGTAAAGAGAGAGGGCATATCAGAAATGCACAGCAGAGCATGCAGAAAAGATGCACATTTTTATGCAACATCATCTTAACCATAAGTTTCCTAGAGAGGAAGAGAATTAAATCCCAGATGTCTAAATATCTTCAAGGACCAAAGATCCCAAGACTTGTATGAGACCTCAGATAGGCTCAGCAATGTTAGCCTTATAGAATCACAGAATGTGCCAAGGTGGAAGGGACACCTGCAGCCCAAAGAGTCACATCATGTGCCAGGGAACATTGTACAAATGGTTCTTGAACTCTGTCAGCCTTGGTGCTGTGGCCATTTCCCTGGGGAGCTGTTCCTGTGCTCAACCACCCTCAGGGTGAAGAACCTTTTCCTGATATCCAACCTAAACCTCCCCTGACACAACTTCAGGCCATTCCCTCAGGTCCTGTCACTGGGACCACAGAGAAGATTATCAGTGTCTGCCCCTCCTCTCCCCATCACAAGAAAGTTGCAGATGGCAATGAGATCTCCCCTCAGTCTCCTCTAGGCTGAACAGACCAAGTGATCTCAGATGTTCTTCATATGGCTTCCCCTCCAGACCCTTTACCACTTTTGTTGCCCTCCTCCAGACACTTCGTTTGCCCTTCCTTGCTCTCTCCCTAGGACACTTCTCCTTATGAAGGAGAGAGTTGCCTCCCAAGGCATCAAACATCATCCAGTTTACTGCACTCCAAAAGGACGGGGGAAAGGAATTCCTCAGTCGCCAAGACTTTTGCAGAAAAAGACCTTTTCATTTTCAGAGAAATAAAATACTAAAAGCCTACACTAGTCTATTTATTTTTTAGCCCATTGATATATGTAACTGGCACATGACACACTTTGCAGTGAAGATATTCTCCTAGAGGAGTTAAGAGTCAGATCTTAAGTTAAGATTTTAATGGGAAGAGATGACAGTGCCGACTTCACTTTTAACTGATCCCAACACAGCACAGACGAGAGGAGCAATAAACCCACGTATGCCAGGAATAATGCACTTAGCACGTGTGACAGGAAAAATGCATTTGGGGCTCCACAGACCAGCAAATGCCTAAGGCAGACACTGAAAAATCTTGTGTGTGTGTTTTGTGAGAACTGCCAGTGATAAGCCCCTGCCTACTCCTGGCCAGACTGGACAGCCACTTAATCTCCCACAGTAAGCACTGTAAATATCAGGCTTAAACTGCACAGAAAAGACTCCAGCTGATGTAATCACACAATTATTCTGCCCTGAAAAACATTTTTTCATAAATTAGCAGAGAAGAATGTGGTGGGTGAGTTTTTATTTAAATTTCAATCACGAAACAGAGCCAGCAAACAGAATTAACTACTCTTGAAAGATCACAGACTGCTGGGAGGAATATTAAAATACAAAGAAAATGAATTTTTAAAGCCAGAATCTTTCAGAATTATCTCAGGCATGTCACCCAGGAGATGCTGATAGCCACAGTACTCATCTATATGAACTGTCAACGCTCAGGACATTTAAAGGAAGGAAGTGGCAGAAAACAGAAGAGTTAGAAAGGTCTCATCTATCTGACATCAAATGAGAAAACCACTTTATCAGCTACAGCTGAATCTGGGAAATATGTATGTGTGTCTGTGCACATTTGTGTCTCTTTGGCAAATTTAAAAAATTTATTTCTTTGACTTCTGTCTGTGCTATAGGTATTACCTCACAAACTCTAAATGCCTGCAATAGTCCAAACACCAAATATATCAAATAAGAGGTGTAGAAACAACTCAAACAGGATATTTAATTACTCCTCTGTAATTTATTGCCCTGCATGATAAATATTTTGGTTCAAATTCTTAAAGCAATAGAGCTCAGCATTCATTTACTTCCATTTGCAAACAGTTTGCAATTTCAACTGCTATAAATAATTCACCAAGTTGTTGTAATACCAGGACTACCGGCATTAATGGGAAGGGAGAGGGGAGCACTCAGCAGCACAAGCTACAGCAATTCAGAAAGGCTTTAAATTATATTTCAGTAGCTTTTAAAAAGCTGTTAACTGTAACAATTAAATTGTTACAATTACAATTGTAATCAGGATAGCATTTGTGTGACAGTAATAGATAGTTCAATTTCTTCCACTCCACATAATGGACTCATTCACATCCCTTCAGAGATCAAACCCACAGCCACACAAGAGACAGCAAATAGTGTCAGGATGGGCAACTTCCAAGACAGAAGTCTTTAGTGAATGGAATTTCTGGTAGCAGTGTTTGCCTTTCCTGAGACCCTTTATTTCACCAGGTAATCACATGGATTTGGGAAAGCAATAGTCCAAACTCCAACTTATAATACCACACACAGACACAGCCTTTTGGAGTGAGTAAGCATACCCAGATTTTTAGAAGAAAGATTACGTGTACAAAAAAATTTCCCCTTAAATATGTATTTGTTAACCTAATCATTAAAGAGAACTACAATGTATAAGGGAAGCAAATGAAACAAGGAAATCAAACCACTGCCAGAGTCAGATGACATTAAATAATTTCTCCTCGAAGCTGTTGCTAGAGCAAGAGAAAGCAACTTTGTCTATGAAGAGACCAGAAAACAGCCATCCTTATGGGACAGGCTCCCAGTGCTGCAAGCTGAGTGCCAGCAGCTCCTGCCTTGACCTCCTCTCCCTGATCCAGCGGGAAATCCTGGTGGAAGGCAACCTTCCAGAAAGGAGCTCCACCAACCCAAGTCTCCAGTGGCAGAAGTGCCTCTCAGCAGCCCCAGCCTAAGCTGGGACAAATAGCACAGAATAAAAGCCTAATTAACCTTCTAACTGAACTATAATTTTCAGTTACAATCTTTGGAAAAGGCAACTCACTTGGGAGACCAGTAACTCTGGAAACTTGGTACACTTTATCTCAAATTTCTAGCAAATGGGGCACCAATCATTTAACTCCTCCTTGCTTATTTTTCAAATTATTTGTAATAGGTTAGAGGCTTTTCCAGGAAAGGCCACATGTAGGAGTTAAAAAGGAGCAAAACAGATAAGGAATCGTTAGCAAGCTTTTCTTAATGTGGCTGTCCTCATTAAGCTGGGATACAGTAAAAATCCAAAAGTTGAGGCAGCTCCAAGCCTGAAATGTTCCAGTTGCCATCAGAGCACAGGTCAGAGCTACAAGTGCTCCACAGACAGGCCCATTGCCCTTGTGTGAAGGTGGCAGAAGCCACTGCTAACCAGTCCAGGGGTTAAAAATAATCCCACATGATCATGCAAGGTCTGTTGAATACAGTGCTAATTAGCATGTCATCAGAAGAATATTTCCTATTGTAGTGAGTTGACCGTGTCTGGATGGCAGCACCCACCAAAGCTGCTCTATCACTCCTGCAACTGGACAGGAGAAAAAATGTAACAAAAATTCACGAGCTGAGATAAGGTCTGGGAAAGATCACTCACCAAATTCTATCATGGGCTAAACAGAACTGATCAGGGATATTAATTAAATTTACTTATAACAAAATCAGAGTAGGATAACGAGAAGTCAAATGAATCTTAAGAACACCTTCCCTCTATCCCTCCCTCCTTCCCAGCACTACCTCTTTCCCCCACTGGCACAGGGGACAGGGAATGGAGGTTATGATCAGTTTATCACAGGTTGTTCTTGCTGCTGCGCAGGGAGAGGAGTCCTTCCCTTGCTCCAGTGTGGGGTCCCTCCCATAGGAGACAGTCCTTCATAAACTTCCCCAATGTGAGTCCATCCCATGGGCATCAGTCTGCACAAACTGCTGCAATGTGGGTCACTCTTCCACAAGGTGTAGCCCTTTCAGGACTACTCCAGCACGGGTGACACACAGCATCACAAGTCCTGCCAGAAGCCTGCTGCAGCATGGGCTCCTCTCTCCACAGGTCTGCAGATACCTGCCAGAAGCCTGCTTCAGCATGGGCCTCCCACCCATTCACAGACCTCTTTCTAGCATCCTCCTGCTCCAGTGGGGGTCTTCTCCATGAACTGCAGGTAGATCTCTGCATCCCCATTTACCTCCATGAACTGTACAGGTACAGTCACCTCACCAGAGCTGCAGGGGAACCTCAGCTCCAGTGCCTAGAGCTGGAACCTCTTCCCTGCACTTCTCCAGTGACCTTGGTGTCTGCAGAGTTGTTGCTCTCACAGTCTCACTCTGCTCTTCTCTGGCCACTACTACCACAGGCAATACCCTTTTTTTCTTTGTTAAATATGTTATCACAGAGGTGTTACCACCATTCCAGACTGGCTCGATTTGGCCAGCAGCAGGTCCAGAGCTGACTGGCACTGGCTCTGCTGGACACAGAGGAAGCTTCTGGCAGCTTCTCACAGAAGCCACCCTGCTACCAAAACCTGGCCATGCAAACCAAGTACATACATGCAGAAAACATTCTTATTCTGTTCAATACTGGTTTCAGGTAAATGTTTTTATTCACATGTCTTCAAACAGTGACACACAGGAACTCTTTCCTGACATACTCATGAAGTCACCTCCCAGAACAAAACTCCTGCAAGGAAGTGCAGCAAGTTTTATTTTTTTTGTCTTTTGGTCTAGCTTCTTGCATCCCATATGGACCAGGTTCATTTGGATCACTATATTCACCAAACCAGAGAACAATTACTTGCAGTCAATACTACTGCCTGTAGAACCCACACTGTATCTTACATATTTGGTTTACAATCCTTGTCAAACCACACTGATGAAAATTCCAGCCAGAGCAGCACTTGGAAAAGAGGTGTGCATTCCTATTCACAGACCCAAGTTCTGAGCAATAAGCTCAGAAGGAAGGAGATAAAGTACAATCAAAAATGGACTCTCAGAAGCCATGAAGTTGAAGAGTAAAATGTAAATCCTGACCACTGGTTTCCACGTGTCCAGCACAGGAGTCAGAAGGAAGGACATACATCTAAGACACTTGGTGGGCTTGTGTCCATGGATTTAGGTGATGGGGTCTGGAGCTCAATAGTCACACTTGGCCAGCTTGTATCTGTAGCCACCCAAACTTTGCACAGGGTGGAAGCCAAAGTTGCAGTGGATATAGGCCACTACAATCTTAATCCACTCTGGACAGCAAGAGAGGTAACTAAAACCACTATTCTAATTATGTTTTCAATATGATAAAAGTCAATTTTATTATTAATTCCATAATGCACGAGTTACCATTGTAAACCTCCAGTCTATCAAAGTAAATTATGAAATACTGCTATTAAGCTGGTGAAATGAAAACAAGTAAATGTATTTTCAGGGTTTAAATTCTTAAGAAAACAGATATTCAATCAAAGAGTAATCTGCATCAACATCGTTGTGTTTACTTGAAAAAACAAATTCTTCCTTAGCAACTGTTTCAATGAATCTTACATGCAACATGCCTTTTAGGGGCCTTTGATTAAAAAAATATGGATCGTTAATACTATGTTCTGAGTCATCTATTTCCCCATCTGCTAGCAATTCCTACAGTATGAGTTATCAACAGAATGGCTAACAACAAGTATTGCATCAATGGCAGTTGCAAAAGGGGGTTGCCCATAGCACCTTCTAAGATTTAACCAGTGCATATTTTTGATTGTCTTGTGTGTTAGGGGACTCAGATAACAGAAACTTTTCTCTCCAGCTGTTCACTTCCCTCTGCTGAGAAGAATTTTCTTTTCTCTAATGGAATGAACTTCACTGATGGCTTCAAACTCCTTTTTTTTTTACCTGGTATAAGAAGTTCGACTTGAGTCAGAACCCAAAAGGTACAAGGTGAGACTTTCTGCCCAATTTATCTCCACTTGAATTCACATCCAAAATCCATGAACCTCACTATTGAGAAAGCTGTCCCACGCTTCTGTGAAGGAAATACTCCCCAGCTACTGTTGTGTGTTCAGCTGCTCCTGTGCAGCAGCAGGAGGAGAACTGCTTTATGTTTGTTTATAAAATCCTGCTGACCCTGTCTGAGCAGTGTCAGGTGAGGATGAGCTGTCTCAGGCACCCACTGGCCACACAGCTGAGCTCTGACTTGCTGCCAGCCCCAGCCCTGCTGTCAGTACAGTGAGCAAATCTGATGGGGAATGAGTGAGAGTTTTTATTTCAGGGTGTCAGAAGAGCATGCATCCTTGTTGCAATGCACAGATTTCTACAAATATAAAAATGATCTCATTCTCTGCAACAATTTATAGGAGAGAAGGAATGACAACTGTCAAAAGCCAAGGTTTATTCCACAGGACTGCAGTTACCTTAAGCATCTTGGGGCATAAAACAAGCATACACAAGAACATTGAAGATGGAAAAGTTCATCTACTTTTAAAATGTTTTTCTAGGAATGAAATTGCATATAAATTCTCCATGATTAATCCCTATTTTCACTAGTAGAATTCTTTCTGTTCTAACGTTAAAGCTGAATATAATTTTAGCAACACAAAGTTAAATTTTGGTCACTACCATCAATATTTTTTAGCTCTAGGAGACTTTTCTTCGCTTCATACAAAGAGACATTTCAAGAGAAATCACCAACAGGAATAAAACAGAATTTTCTGCAACATCAGTTCATACTATCATTTGTGCGCTTTTTTGAACAGTGCCCAGGGCTCTCTTTTGAGCACATTAAATACTGCCAGTACTAAAATTCAAAAATCATGAGCTGAGCCATTTACCTTCATTAAATTACCCTTAAAATTAGATTCCTAAGATAAGATGTTTTCAGGAGAAGGGAAGTGTCTTCTTATTTTCTTTTTCATTCCTAAGTCATCAGGAGGCAGCTAAAATCTAAATATTTCTCCAATTAAAAAGGCTAAAAAGCTCAGAGGAAAAAAAATCTATTAGTCAAAAATTTTAATGAAGAATCCTGATTATTGGAACTGAAATCTAAGGAAAAGCACAGCTTATCATGAAAAGCAGTGTAAAATTAGCAGTAATGCCAACTTTTGCCTGTTGGAATTCTACCAGTTCCTGACAAAACTGTAAGTCAGTGTGCATTGACACTTTATCATAGCCTAAGTATTTCAAATGCAGTTTACATTGGTTTTACCTACTAGAGCATTTGGTGTTCTTGTAGCTATTAGGTATAAAGTTTTCACTAAAACAAATAAAGCACCATGGAAGAGTCTGAACATGGGAAAATAAACGGAAGCAATGTATCTCAAAAATTCTGCAGCTAGTAAACATCTATTACTAAGTACCTCTGAGATCAAATCCTTAGCATCTCATAGGAAAGTGTAAAAAATAAATTAACTATACAGAAGGAAAGAATCCTACCATTCCTATGTCATTTACACAGGGTAGATTGTTACACTACACACTAGGGTCTACTGAAGCGTGACATTAATTTGTTATCACCTTCTCTTTAGAATTTCATCACCCATCACAGACATTTTAAAAATTACTTCTAGAGTATCACAGGCAGAAATTCACAATTTGAAATCCCTTAGAGAGAATCTTGTTGGCTTTTTATACACTGTGATTTTCTATACCAGGAATCTCAAGCTTAATTGTACAGTTTGTCCTGAAGAATACTATAAATGTTTTTGGAAGCTCCCAACAGAGTAAATAACCTAAAGATTAGGAAAAACACTCCATCTGGATACTCACCTGCTGTTTAAACTTCATTGCAAATATATCCACACGGTGTTGATGGCAAACTAGATACTACACCTGGTCTAGAAATAGGCAGGATTTCCCCCCCAACCCCTTCTGCTTTTGGAGAAAAAAAAAAAGGATGGGAAGAAAAAACAAACAAAATAACACCCAAAACATCCTTTCAAGTATTACCAAGCAAAGATTTAAAGGCTTAAAAGGAGAAGGAATTCTTTAGCTAAAGCTCTTAGTGTAGCAAGTAAGTAACATCAAATAGTCAGCATTTTATCTTTATGAATCTATAGCTCTCCAGGGCAAGTGCTTCTAAATTATCCTTTATACTGAGCTCTGCTATCAGCAGGTAAATTACAGTGCCCTTGAATTCACTGTATCACATTTCAGCTACTGCAGCTGTCATTCAGCTATATAAACCCAAATGCTAACCCTCTTACCCAACAGTTTTTGCACATTAAGCCACTGCCTCCCTGACATCTGATTCTTCCACGAGAAGAGCATATAAAAATTATTCAGAAAATAACAGTATTTTATTTTTGTAAAATTCTACTAATATACATATAAATGCAAGCCGTATTAAGAACAAAGATATAAGCTATTAGAGATGAGAAACATTTTAAAAACTCATTGGTTAAGACATCCAAATATTGTAAAGATAAATGAAAAAATGAAAGATGCCCCTAGTTTTGCTGAAGTATTTTGTACATGAAAAAATACAGTGAAAAGTAAAGACACAAGTAGCTTGAAGTAGAAGCCCTGAGGTTAAAAAGAGCAATATTAAAATCTAAAAAGTCATTGGATACCTAATGATATATTTTAAAGCTGTTTTTCCTCAACAGTCCATTTAAGATCATTTTTAAAATAGAAAGAAAAATGGAAACTCATTTTGTAGTGAGTATTGACACACAGTGCATGCACAGCAATAACCCTCAGACTCAGAAAAGCATTAAACCTGAAGAGCAATGCAAGATGCTGAAAGAATTTAAACCTCAAACCTCAGTGTCCTACTGAGGGATAATACAAGAGAATCCCAATCTTCTGAGAAGCATAATAGGTTGATACTCAAAACTGAATCAACAAAACTAAACATTCCTAACAGGAAAAGTCTGTTGGAAGAGACACACAACCCCCAAACCCAAAACACACATGGCAAATTTGTATTTGGGAAAGGCTGGGAAACCTTGACTTAGTTACATTCTTTATAAAGAAGACAATTCAGTTTAGTTTAAAACAGGCAATTCAGAAAGGACCTAGGAAAATAACATATTATATTTAGTAAATGGAGAAATTATAGACATACTGTTTGCTGGGGTTCATTTCATGCAGAAAGCTTTCTGGAAGTCAGGTACGAGAGAGAATGGGTTTCAATCACTACTGGTACAAGATAGACAGAAAAAATCCTATAGTCCAAAAACAGGGTAATTTATAAGCAACAAATGCTGGGTTTATTAATCACAGGGAGAGGGAAGAAAATATAGCAAAGACAGCAAGAAACTCCCAAGAAAACCAAGACATCAGTTGAAAGAGGCCTGCAAAACATCAGAAATTGTAGAATCTGAACTTGCAGCAACTCAATAAAGACTGGGCTAAGCAGAAATTTTTAACTGAGCTGTTATTCATGGCAGGGAGCACAACCCTGCTTCAGGAAGGCCTCAGGTTACCCTTGGGACAGGGGGGACTGGGGGAGGGTGACCCCAAGCACATCTGAGCTTGCTTAAGCACCAATACACAGCCCAAGGATGCTGCACACAGGGAATGACTGCAGAGAACTGGGAGGGGACCCAGCCTGAAGTGACCAGCATCTCTGCCAGACAGCACCAAAGTTTCTTTTCTGTATAACTTTAAAGATCAAAGAGAAGCACTGCTGGCTTTTAAAGGATATGTCTCGGCCCACAGTTCCTCGAAAATTCTTAATTCCTTCCTCAAACATTTTCTGGGAATCTTTTTCCCCCTGCCAGAACTGCTTGACTACTATTTAGTTTGATGTGATTCACAGTATTAAGCTTGATGGGGTTCAGTTTTCCTAAAAGATTTGGGGACCCACTAGCAGCATCCTGGCCCATGGCACACCCACAAGGGGAAGGATACTGTTCCACGCCTGCATGGCATTCACACACAGCAGCTTGCCAAATAACAGGGGCTGGAGACTTCACTTGCTGATGGAAGTTTTAATGCTATGAAAAGTGATTAAAATTGTTCAGGCTCAAGAACTGAGCAGATTTTTTAAAGTCTCTTTACACCAAAACAATAGTTTCTTACCTGTTCCTAATGCCTTCCACTGAAGTTCTACCTATAAATCACACCAATCAGACACTACAGTGTTTCAGCTGGTTCAGTTTTTCTTTTGTCAAAATGCACCAGCCCCACATTTGGAAAACACATAATGAATAAATACTATCAAATAATATTTAATGAACCTGATGAAATCCAGTGAATTATGGGCTAAATCTAATGGACATCTACTGGTTTGCTTTTAACCCAGACTAAATTAAATCTAAAGTTATAGATTTAATTTAGTATAAGTAAATAAGTGAACAAATACAGAAAGGGATAATCTATGAATAACACCATTTAGCTAGCAGCTTTTAAAAAGCATACAGTATCTCTTCTTTTACAAACATGTAGTAGACCACTCTACTGCAAATAATATACTAAAAAATATCCTGAATATACAGAACAAGATCATCACTGATATCTGTCATGTCAAAACACATTAATCAAAAGTTCCATGAACCAACATACAACTAAAAGCAACACTTAATTAAAAATAATAGACCACTCACCTTAATGAACAAGAAATCCAGGGAATCTAGACACTGAACAGTACACTTAACCATAATCTAAATCTAAAACACAAGCCACTTTGTGAGAAGTGTGATGTTCACTTTCTATGAATTTTGAAACTATATTTATTCATTAAGATTCAATGATTCAATGGCATATTCACTTACTGAGTCCAGAAGTGCCAAAATCATGTGCCAAAGAAATATTTTATCATCAAACATTTTGTCTGTGACTCAAACATTAGTGCAATCAAGCCAACAATTAGCATAGTTTTTTCTTACCTTCACAGAATGATCTCCTTGGAAGCCCTACTGTATTTATCTATTTGCTTTTCTCAGAGAGAACAGAGCAACACTAGTTTATTTAATTTCTGTGATCATAATCTGCAGATATAGTTTTGACTCACGACTCAATGCAAACAGATACTGTTCAAGTTTCTGTTCATGAAACCTCATTCAAATCTAGAGTGCTCACTATTCCTCTTCTGTACCTCTGGAGTGAAAGATGACAATGACATAGCCCACTACACAGGAATGGTACAACTCTGCAAACCCTTATGATGGAACCAAGTCTCAGTAGAATCTTTCTGGCCTCTCTGCTGGTCCTGAATGATTATCTAGGGCTCAATTAAGGGTTCTGTTTTCTAGACTTAAAAATCCATAAAGAAAAAGAAAATAATTATAAATCTTATCCATTGCATAGTATATCAACAATTAAAAGCTTACACACACTGCACTTGAACATGAGTAACTTTCTAGAGTCCGTAGCTTCTAGTCTAGATCCCTCTCAAGAAAAACTGTTGGGAATTCAATCCAGGTTCTAGAATTGGTTTTGTGTTTACAGTTTGGAAACTGAAGTAGAACCAAAGGCATCACCTATATTATTTCCAAACTTAACTACCAGGGGAGGAAACAAAGTGAACTCCCATCCAGCACATTCCTAGGCCACATAAAAAGCACAAAAAAAATGTGAGCTAGAAAAATGCATTCCTCTAATGCAAGATGTCAGTACTCAAACAAAATCCATGCTCAGTGCAGTCAGCCACTACAGAGCTCAGCTCAGCTCAGCTTTAAATAAAGTTGTTTCACAACTGCACTTTCAGAAATAATTAAAAGCCAAAGAAAAATTTATTCCAATTTGCAATGCATTGTAAAAGCAGTTCAGTAGCTTTGACAATCTCCATAGCAGTGCCTCTTCAAAGTAAAGATGAAAATACAAACATTGAGATTATTAAATGCCCTTGCAATTTATTTAGAGTAAGTAAAAACTGGGGTTTCTGCTTACACAACATCTATTTCTCAGTCTGAATGGTATCCTGCATTCAAAGATACAATACTGAAGAAAGACAGTACCAATTTATAGGATTGGTCATGTATTGAGTTCATTGCTCAGTTTGTAAGAATAGAAAGCAGGGGAGTAACTGCCCTATCACTGACAGATCTGATGGATATGCATGAGCTTAAACAGATGCAGGAAACATAGGTTTAGTGTCAAAAGACTGCATATCTGTCCTGGACTTCAAATATAAATTCAACAGTGCACATGGCTTATTTCTTGATCCAGTTATTGCACATGTCTAGATGTGCACACTAGGATTTACTGTCAAAAAAACCCTACTCTCAGAAAGATGTAAATATACAACATAAATTCTGAAATTGATGCCAAAAAAATTCACCCTATGTGGCAGGAGGGTGCAGGAATGGGAAGGGGAGGAATCATAAGTATCTTTATAACTTCCTGTCACAAGCAGAAAACAATAGTACCTCAGATAGACATTAACATACAGCAGCAAATCCTAAGAACCTCAGAAATGTAATTATTTAAAGAATCCCCAGTACTAGGATCATCTCCTCTTGTTACTCAAAAGAGAGAAATGTATTTTCATTTGGAACTGAAATGATTTTCTGGGTAGATTCTACTGGTGACAGAGAAGTCACTTTTGGCATTAAGCCACCATCTTCTGAAAAGCTGCCACAGTTTTGAATACAAACTGCCTTGTTGAACTACACCACATATTGAAGAGTGGACCCACGAGCCAATTCTTTTTTCTTTGAAGAAACAAACTGCCGGCTCTGGTCTGATGTAGGAAAAATTATACTTTTTCTGCTTAATGTCTTTGAGACTTGCATTCTTACAGTCTGAAATCACAGTACAATCCAAATCTTGATATCCCAACACCCTATCACCATAGAAGTTACATTAGTAATTTAAGAATGCTATAGACATGAAGAAAGCAATGTCTTGTTGGCTTTTTTGACATCATTGAAAAGGTAAGGTTTTCATTATGTCCTAACTTCATCTCACACTCGCACCTATGTGCAAAATTTGAAAATACAAATACTGTACAAACTATGAGAATTCACAGTGCTGTAAAATCAAATACATTAGAGAAAAAATATTATTACAGTGGATGTCAAATTCTCCACAGGCCCTACTAAAAAGCCAAAAAGCAAATAATGACTTCGCAATATTTTAAAATCAAAAACATGGGAAGAGGTATTTTAAAGTTGCAACATTATCATGTTGCATACAAAAAAAAATTTGTGGAACTGGTCCATCAGTTAATCTTGTAAAAAGTAACTTTGCTTCCATTTTCATTACTGATTCTGACTTTACACTCCATTTGCAGAAGTTTTAATTCTTACCCATTGCAATCTCAAACCACATTTTTCTTTCCTCCATCAGTATCTCTTACTGATTTAAATACAATCTCAGGGAAATATCTTATTCTGTTGATTTTTAACAGTAATATCTCCAAATATTTTCCATTCTGGGAGTTTATGTCATTTGATGGTCTGTAGTGCAAAAGGAATCCAAGTAATTATGAACTAAATGCCTATTAATCTAGTTGGTGATGATGGTGGTAGAATGCCAGTCACGATTAACAGATCCTGGCCATTAGAATAATAATAGCAAAGGATTATTTTCAGCAATTTAACAGCTTCTCCTACTTCAAAAAATGTATTCTATTTATACTTCCCTAAGTAAAATCACAGTGCATAATAAGTTGCCTAGAAGCAGCAACATTCAAAAACTACAAGGTAAATTAATTAAACACATTAATTTGCTTAATAATGCTGAAAATATTTAACTTCTTTCTCAGCAACAGAATATCATACAAGATTTTGAAAGCAATATAATTTGAAAACTAACAGATTTGTTATTTAATGTTGCCATAACAACCATAGAAAATTGTGTAAGAAAATACCAAGCAATAAAGGATGAAATGCCATAGAAACAGATAAGAATAGAACAAGTTGTGTCAGTTCTAGCCTTAAGGAACATTTTAGGCACAGAAAAGCTCATGGACAGAATTATGAAAAGGTGGAGAAACAGAAAAGGGCAGTTAATGTTGGAAAATGAAAAACGTAGTTGTATGGCATAGTGCCAGTGTCCTCCAACAGATATTGCATGCAGATTAGCTGAAACCTCTAAGAAAGCTACAGCACATCAGATAAATTCCGCACAGATTATGATAGAAATTTGTTTTACTTTTTGGGGTTTTTTTAATGTCTTGCATATAACAATACTGCTGCAGTGTTGCATGATATAAATAGTCAAAAGCCCTGAAAACCTGAATACAGTAATAGCTAAATTGCTGCCAGTTTTACATGGTTTTCTAAAATTCCCTCCAGCAGAAGGAACTAACAATTGACTTAGGAAGTTATGAAGGAATTCAAAAGTAGGATCTATTTTCCTGTAGGTCAACCCACTACTGCACTGTATAATGAATGTAAACATGAGATTATATCATTTCATCTCTGCTCCTCACCTTTCCAACGACCTTTCAGAGAAAACATCCTGGAGCTTGAATTTTGTTTAACATGGAAGTCATACAGGCTGGATAATATGACGTTCCTACCTATGAGCAAAACATCTTTAATGCATTTATTTCTCCTAAAATAAAAATGTTATACAGATATCTCTGTATCACAGATAGAGTCAACAGAGCAGTCAAATGCAATGTTTTGTGTAGAAGAAATACGACATTTAACAGCTCTTTGTTTGAAGAATTAACAAAGCCAAAAATCAAACCTCTCTCTACTGAAACTCCATTTTGGATGTTATCCACTGCTTTGTATTTGAGAGCATAATCAAGGAAAACTACTTTCTTATTACAATTCTCTTGTTTCAAAGGACAAAAAAGCAGATGGCATCAAAATGGAGCTCAAAGATGGTATATTTAGATTTGATACAGCAGACATATGGAAACCATTACATAAGGAAGGGAATTGTTGCATAAAATGTTCAGGTGAGATGCAACTTAATGAAAGACAAGAATCTTGGGAGCAGCATAGAAAAAGGACAGAGACTAAAAGAGAAGCTTCATTCTACACCAAACCTGATCTGATGACAGGACAAAGGGCCAGTCCTGCTGTGTGAAGCCCTCAGGCTTCCTTGCAAGACAACCCACCAATTCTGCAACTGTAGGGTGAGCTGGAACAGAGATGAGGACAAGGGGGCCTTGGACATTTTTTGAGTGTGACAAATTGACTCAGCTCTCTGGCTATGACTGATACATGGAAGTAACAGAATGAGCTGGTGTCCCCTTCTGCCATGCCTCAATCTTTTCATAGCTCCCATCTCCTGAATAAGCCTGGGGTATGCCACCCATCTGTCCCTGGCTCCAAGCTGCTGTGGCTGTGATCAGTCTTTCAGCAGGGCAGAAACAACAGCTGACTGCAGGCTTCAGGCTACAGCCCATCCTCTGGCACAGGTGTCAATCTGGATCCCTCTTCTCAAGAGACAAATTAGTAGTGGTAGTATTGAAAATTGGAGCAAATTAGCTTCCTTTGAAACCTCCATCTTTGGACAATATGACTCAAAAGTTATCAGGATAAACAGCACAATAACCTAAGTCCCATTTCCTCAAGAAACAGATGGAAAATAATATACAGTTAGACTGTGCAAAAATAATCTTTATATGGTGTGATTAAAAATTTGAAACACCAGTATGATTAAATGTTAGCAGAAAGCACACTGTAAGATTAAGTCTTCCATTTTGGATAAGTATAGGCTGGGGGGGAGATCACGAAGATCTATGAAAGATGACTGTGTTTCTATGATAAAGTGAATAAAATTGATTTTATACAGTACAACTTCTAAATCATATAAAGTATTTCCCCCAAAGCTCTGGAACAGGATTAGGAGTTTCCTCAAATTCAGTCTGTATGCAGAACTGTAAACAAGTAATTTAAACACAAGAGTGGGGGATTCTGCAGGGCTGGGGTCAACCAACACAGCAGCTTTTCTCTTTCTGGTATTCACAGCACCTTAGAAGAAACACAGAGATGGTGTACGCCCAGCACATTTTAGGATTCACAATATATTTGACAGCAAAACAACAATACCAATACCAAAAAATGGTACCACATCTGAAAACCCAACAAGTGAAAATGCAACACCAGGAGGCAAAGCTTTTGTACCAGTTATTTCTTATAGACTTAGAAAATGAAATTGTAAACTTTTTTCGTACTTCATTTTTTTAAAATGCCAAATGCCTGTAGTAAATGTTATGTCACAGTCGTCAGTCATTATCAGAGGACTACACAATAAGTGCTTCTGAAAACCTTTTTAAGATGTCATTTTACAATATAAACTATTGCAATAGTTTCTTATGTTCTTATATTTCTTATATTTTTTCCTTGTTCCAAAAGAACATGAGTCTAGTACCATATTATTCTCTGTATAAACTTGATCTTCTCACATTTATAAGAATAATGTGAATTAGACCCAGTTGTGGGTGTAGATGGGGACCTACTCAAGTGCTGAAGATATACAAAGTGAATTTTAAAGCACAATCTAACATATCAATTGTATTTCTAAAAAGCCCTCACACCCTTGAAGAGGAAGAAATACCATCTTTGGAGAAAAGGTTTCATGTGTCACCTATTTGAATCTTTATGTTGCTTCAGTATTACTGCTGAGGTTCTGACCTGTTCAACCAAGCACTCAGGCAGCCCTGGTTTAATTTGGAAGCATTCAAAATCTTTCTCAGAAAAGCCTTCAGCAACCTGGCATCACATCTTCTCACTACTGTGCAAAACCATTGCTTTGTCCAAACCACAATAAATTTTAAAGCAGTATACAAACTGCAGAGTCCACAACTATTGTGATAGCACTGATGAAAATGTTACAACAATCTTAATGCTTCAACAAAAATGTTTTCATTAAAACATTTCAGTGAGGCAATTGCTATTTTATTTTTTACCACAGATTTAGATTATCATTAAAAACAACACAACTAATTAAAATAAAAGCTTAAGCAATATTCACAGTTTCATTAGGAGGTATTTAACCAGAAAGTGACTGTTTATTGGTAAATTCTCTATCCAGTGAAATGACAGGCATCTGTGGACCTACTGAATAGAAAAAAACATGGGAAAAGAAACCTGCAGGTATTGCAAAGTAAGTTACCACACAGCCTACTAAAACTCTCCCAAATACAGAGATTCTACAGCATTGCAAGAAAAACCTACCTTAACCCTGAAGTAACTGACACTTCAGTGCTGAGGACACCACCCCATCCAGTTTTACTTTATGTTATCCAACATATAATGCTGAGGTCAAAAGGTGTTAATAAAATGACCAGCTACGATTGATTATTCCCAACTGGAACTGGAAACCAAAGGCAGTGGGGAAAGGGAGGTTTTCACTCACTGTCATCCATCACAGTACGTGGTCCAGGACCATGCAATGAGTTATCACAGTACTTATCCTGTAAGGCAGATGGCTTTTCCAAAAGCTAAGTCTGAATTGCAGCCCAATTGTATTTAGATTCCCTGTATCATATCCTCAGATGTGCTAATTTAAAGGATTCAACTAATTTCAGGTGGCAGCTTTGAAAATTTCAAAATTAGAACAAGTCTTACACGGCTACTGTTAGTGACAAAGCTATGACTGAACACGGCTCAGTTTAACCTTTAAATATGTATCCCTAAAAGTAAGATATCACTTCTTAACTCAAGCCTCCCACAGACTAAAAGTAGAAGCCCTCCTATACTTCAAATGTGAAGCTGCCTGGTATAACTACTCTAGAAGGAAGAAATAGAAAGGAAATTTTGGTACAGAACAGTCAGGAAATTCTCCATTAATGATTCCTATAGATAAGAACTTCCTAAAGCAATAATGTCAGCATGAGCCTGACTTTTACCAAAACCAGCCTTAAAATATTTAACAAACTCTTGATATGTGTCCTGTAGATCTCCTTAAACTGATACAAAGTCTTATTCTTTACAGCAAATTTCTATCTCTTGCATTCTTTACAAGTAGATATGGCTGCTACTATGAAAAATAATACAAATCAAAATTTTTACTCTGTACTTTTGTCCTCAAAAATCAACATATGCTTTTTTTAAAGAACTTTTTTAGCAAACAGTCAGTAGCAACCACCACAGCAAGGAGAAGAAAATCAAAGAATACATCAAGCATACAAGACATTACTCATAAATAAAAAAAATATATGCCATGCTCATGAATGCATCGAACACAATTCTACCCAAATTTCACGGAAGGTTAGTTGTGATCAAGGACTGTCTGGCACCAGGTACCATGTACTTAGGTGAGTATAAGGCAAAACAAAGCATGAAGTTTGATGGCATAATCAGACAACAAAATAAAACTCAAAAAAAAAAACCATAAGAAAGGCAGCTTTCACTTAAATACCTAACACTTACCCAATTGTCAACCACCTGCATACAAAGTTCTTAGAAGCTTTAAAATACCTTTTTTCTTTTTTCTTCTTTTTGAGAATAAAATATTTTTCAAGCTATTTCCCATTACATCAAGCACATTCATGTTTTCATTTAACTTCAAAAATGGAATGTGTCTTATTTTAATCTTTCACCTTTGCTCAGTTGAAGAAACTTGCACTGTTGATAATAGGAGACAAACCAGATCTTACCTAAATTATGATTTAGGCTATGTGTTTGTATCTTCTCAGGAACACTGCATTCCACATTGATAGCTGCTTGGGGTTTTTTGAGGGGGGTGGTGATGTTTGTTTTTCTTTATTTTTTTGTTTGCTTGCTTGCTTTAGGGTGCTTTTTAATGTTTCCAAAGCAGTCAATCCAGCAAAAGCAGCTGGCAGGATCACCAGGCTCCTGACGCAGTAGGTTTATTCATCAGGCACTCATTCTGAATTTTAGCTGAAAATCTCCAGTCTTCATTCCACAAATCATGGTTTGGGAGTAGGGGATTCCCATGGCTCTGACAGCAACAGCCACTCTGCAAAAGGGACTGCATATTCCCAGTTCCAGTGCCCTGCTGGATGCCAGCACAGAGGTGTCTGTAGGGGAGGGACATGTGCAGGGTGGCTGTGTCACCTCCCCTGCCCGGGCTGCAGGAGCCTGAGCAGCTGCTGCAGGTGCCACCCACCACTGCAGCTCCTGCACGTGCTGCAGGTCACACCAGTGCCACACGGCATTCCACCCCCTTTGCTGGCTTTTTGGGAGAGACTTCACCATTTACAACTTAGACCACTAGCTTTATATTCCAAATTAACTGAAGGATTATCATGTAATAAAAATGCAATGAAATTGTTTGGCAGCAGGTTCCAAGAAATGAATACTTCTGTGAATCAAAGATTGCCTGGACAAACTGCAAAAATAATGAACTCATTTACAGCAGAAAATAAGATTAAGAAACAAAAATACAGACAATAGGAGACAGGATTACTTGTGTAGCTGTAAGCATGAAGAACGCAAATTCATGAAAAGAAAAAAGGGTATCTTTAGAAAAATAAGCAGCAGTCTGACATGAAAGTAATGCCAAACATTAGCACATTCATAAAGCTACAACTAAACCAGCCCAGCAACACCATGGTATTCCTTCTAACTCATATGAGAATTTAACCTAAGTTTTAGAAGAGATAATGGAACATAAACAGAAGATTAAGAATTATCCCCTCGTGCAGAGTCATTTGTCACAGTTTCTAGGCTTCCTGAAACACTGGTCCTATCTCTAAAGGAAAACAAATGGCAAAAGGAGTTGTCCAGGTATTCTGTGTAAACATTTTGAATTTCCTCCCTCAGGAAACAAGGCATAAGCATGAAGTTCAGCAACTTGCTTCTGGTGACTGCATTTATACATGACTGGCTTCTCCCCTAAGACACCTCTCTTCAGTTTCTGGACACTCCTAAACAGGATGAAGACATTGATACTCCCACTGAAAAGCATTTCCAAGTACATTGTAGACTGAAGAAAACATGGACCAAACAATCCAGTCCTTTTAATTTCAACTGCATAGCAATATTCAAAATACCAAAATATCTATATTCCTTGTTTCACCTGAATTCAGTGAAGTGAATTTAAGGTATTCTGAACTATTGTATTTATGGAAATAATCTAATTTTCTTTTAAAAAAAGGAACATAAGCAAACAACACAAAACAACAGGAAAAAATCACTCCCCAAACAACTAAATCAAAACAACAACAAAAAAACAATCCCCAAAAGAAAACAATAAACTCCCCATAACCCCCACAAAATCCCCAAGAACTAAACACCCATCACATTTGTAAGAACTAGCCTAAATATTACATACCTGCAGCTTTGGACTATTTAAATTTTTGCATGACAAATCTAAGGGATTTCATTTGCATTCAGGAAACCAAAGCAAAAAAAAAAAAAAGGATGCCAACTCTGGGAGATGGAAGACGATGGAAGTGTCACTGGTTAAACCAGCTTGCATGGACTCTGCCCTGGACTGGTCAGACCCATGGTTTACAGTCCACTCTGGCCCCACACTGGGAGAACCACAGGGGAGGTCAGAGGTGCAGAAGCAATCAGTATCCTCATGAATTTTGCCTCCATTAAAGTTTGTTTACTGCAAACAGGGGAGGAAATTTGCCATCATTGTGCTACACCAAGTATTTACAGAGCAAGAAATTCAACTCACTGGTGCAAAAGTAGTTCATTCCCTTTCAGGTATTGTTTCTGATGCTTTGAACCAGTTGCTCAATACCATGGCTGTCAGTGGAAGTTCACCCTAATAACAAACTGCCTCACAGGCTCTCCTACTACTCCTTCTTTCTTTTTTAAATCTATGCCATAAAATTATACTTCACATATATTTTATTTCCACTCAAATTCAACACTAGGCATGGGAACATATTTCTATGCTACAGGTACTTCAGTAAAAATCTATGAGTAGTTTAATTTAAAAGCCATGGACAGCAACCTGAAGGAATTTTTGACCATGCAAAATGTTTTATAAATAGTTCCATGTGCGCTGTTCTTCTGGAGTCTCACTAGAGACGAATAATGACCTTGTATTTCATTCTCATTTACTCTGAATTAGCCAAACCTTCTGGTTTTAATTACATACTTAATACACCTGGCATGGTCTAATTACAGAAAACAAAACATCATTTAAACAAAGGGTGACCTTGAACTCAGTCTATCAAAATAACGGTTAACTTTAAGTTTTCAGTGTTTAACGAACTGCCAAGACATGCAATAGCAATTTTCCAAATGTGATCATATGCCTTTAGAGCAACAGACTTATTGCATTAGGAAACATCTGTACACACCCTTTATGGCTTTCCTCATTATTAATGCAAATCCCTCTTAGATTTCAATAGTGCTATAAACAGTTCTATAGGTAAACACCAAGGCTGCACTACTGATCTGTTTAATGTGTTCGACTATACCAGATCTAGATTTGTCAAGCAGCAGCTTGTTGAAGCTGAAGTAACTATTTTTAGTGATTTTCTATGGGTATTGCAACTATGAACAAAGGGAACACACAGCTATAGCCATGACAACATGCCTCAAAAGAGGCAACAAAGGCTTCTAATATCAGAAACTTAATTAAATACTGCTGCAATGTGATTACTTATCTGCATGAAACAGAGTATTTGCTTTAATTCCATCTACAGTTGTGCTGAAGAGTTTCAGTGACAGATTGGCTTCAGAAGAGTATTTCAATATAATAATGAATGGTCTTCACATATATAACATTTTTTAAATCTTACTCGTGATCAAGTAATGCTAAGAAGAATATTTATTAAAGCATCTGGGATTTAAAATCAACAGAATGTAATGCCTACACAAAATTCAGTAAGGCCTAAAATCCCTGTAATATCACCAGATCATGTATCATTTTCCATTGGTTATTGCTGCAGACCCAGTGCTTCCCAGCTCAGTATGTCAGAACAGCAAATGTGAAGTGCATTTGAGGTAAATTATGTGAATAACAATATTAAGAAAGGACAGGAATTAGAATTTGAGCATGCTCAACAAAGATCTCCCAAACTAATGGCTATTTCACAAGGAGATGGCATTCAAAGATGTATTCACAAAATACTGGTCTATGTTCCATATTCCTGACCATAGCATACTTCCAAAACAGAACACTCCAGCACACAAGAGCAGATAAGTTGATAATTAGAGATTTTGACAATATTTCAGCATGGGACAGACTACTGTCACTGCTGACACTGCCCATGTTTTGAACACAGATGACAAGAAAGTGTTATGCATGTATCCTATATAAATAAGCAAATATATTCAGGGCTGTCATTAATGTTGACAAATACCCATCGCTTAATTTACTTGGCTGGTAACCTAAAAATAACATTGATTGTCTAAAGGAGAAAAGCATCCTAAACTTTTAACACCTCATGGACAGGGTTCAATAAATACATTAAAATAAATGAAATAATAAGAAAATATTTTACCACATAAACCATACATGTATGAGATTGCGATTAAATAATTATACATATCACTAATTATTTAACTGAACTGCAACAGGATCCAAACCAAGACTCCACTGCCTGACACAGACACATTCCAAATTGCCCAGGAGGGAATATGATCTAAATGAGATTCATCACAAAGAAGTACATCTGAGAAAACAAAGATGAGTTATAATGGAGTGAGCAGAATTTTCATTTCACATGAGACCTGATGGCAGGACTCCTGTGTCTTATTCCACCTCTGCTGTGAACTCATTGTGAAATCACTCCCTTTCTGTTTCTCTGTCATCATTCTCCTGATAACAGCATTTATTAACTTTTTTCCATTACAAGACTATAATTAAGGAAGTCCTTGAATAAATACTCAGACCTGAATCCTTCTCACTGTGCTCTCTCAACCAAAAGGTCTCTGTCAGGGCAATTATGTTGCTTTAGCTCTACCAGAAATCCTGTTTTCACCACACAGGCTGTGCCAGATACACAAACATGGCACCCACTAACACACCACAAAAATAACGTGTCGTAAGTTCTAGCAGTATTCCATTCTCTTCAGATCTAGAGTGGTTATGCTACATGGAAATGAAAATAATCCTGTCCATCAAACAAAGTTACTGACATAAACAACCTGGAGCAAACAGGCATGTTACGTTAGCACAGAGGAATTAAATCAACAGCAGCAGTTAAAAAGGTAATCTGGAAAAAAATCTTTGAGACTATGCAGGCCAAAATGCTGTGTTGCTGAGTTCTCACGAACTCTGAAATGAATGGGCACAAACAGTTAAAATACAGTTTAACTGCACATCAAAAATCATTACAGTTTTGCCTGAAGATCAGCTCCCTAAATAGAAACTGAAATAAAAATAAAAATCACCACTTCACAAGCATAATACCAGAACATTAAAATAATCTTTTTATTCAATTAAATCTGATCAAAAAAACTTGACATTATTTAGTCTCTGCATTGTTCAAAGCACATAGTTAATTCTATTATAATATATATACATATATATATATTTTTTTCGAATGACAGCACAATAAAGTTGTCAAAAATATTGCAAGAAAGGCAAATCTACAATGAAATTAAAAATACATCCCTATTAGCTTTTCTTCTTTTGTACTGGAACCAAGAGACGAACTTAAAAGTTTCAAATACTGTTTCTGTAAGATGACAATCATATTTAAAGTAGTGAATTTAATTAACCTATCTCAATACATGTATAGTAGCAGATAAACTCTTCTCTAAAGTCCTTAATATTGGGCATAAGACATCACAATACAGCCCAAGGCAAAAATCACCCTCTACAAAAAAGCATTCTTACAAACCACTGAATTACATGAACGACAGGCTGAGACTGAAGATAATGGCTCCATCTCTGCTCTCTACAATACACAACTATTTTAATAATCCTGGCAGCCTACCTGAGGGGTAAATTCCTTTCTGCCTGCCAGTGGCCAGCCTCTTCCTTCTGTGAGACCAAAAATTTATTTACACAGTATTTTAAAACAGCTTGCACATGAAACAACAGAGGGCTTTTGTTTGGTTGGTTTATTATTTGACAGTATTTTGTCTTTGTGTCCAAAAAGAAAGACTTGGCTCAAAAGCCTTTTTTTCTGAGTCTGTCTAGAGCCTGTTCAACTGTAGGGAGAGAAAGTGGCTCCTTCAGGAAGATGACACAGAGCCCAGCTAACCTCCCCTGGCTGTTGTCAAAGCATCTATAAGGATTTTTACAAGGGTTTCCTGTGTTACGGTTCCAGAACCAGGGATGACTTGTCCCAAATTAAAATGAGTGTTCTGATGACAGATGTCCTGTTCCTGGAGAACGAGCTATTCCCACCTGAGAATGCTCATGATGCAAGTACAGAACTGACACATGGGGGAACCAATCATATTCTTGGACTGCTACTGACAACCTGGTTATGCTTCAGGAATCTTCAAAGTAGACATGAGTGCCAAATCTTTATAATAATTCCTGGAGTGCATATTTAAACACTATATATATATTTTTTTTTCCAGTTGTGCAATCTTCTCCCTAAGGCAGACATGTAAGGGAAGATTTAATAACCTATATACATTGAGTAAGTTATTCCTCCTTGAGGAGCAAGAATTGTTGAAGATTGTTCAAAGAGCTTTAACTACACATAACATCATAAAATTTTAAACTGAAGATAAAAACCATATTGTTTAGCTGTCAGAACCATAAAAATGTGGCACAGCACCCCCCAAGGAAAGTAATGGAAGTACCTTCAATTCAGACATCTTAAGATACTCTGGAAACAATATTTGGTAGCGCATTTACTTTAGTAGGGATACAGGGAAAAAAAATTTATTAAGTGATTTTAATTTCTCATTTTTCAGTTTAATAATAGTTTGGACAAGAACTACCTGACTAAATAAAAATAATAGAGTAAAACATAAGAAAAGAAACTACTGGAATCAATATTTAGTTGCTAATTTACTTCAGGACAACCTCCCACATGTATTCAAATTCAAATTACCATGTGAACACATCCCAAGTATAGGAAGCTCAAACACCACTCAAAGAATAAACTATTTTTCTCATTTTGGATATTGTATTGGATATTACTAGTAGGCTTGTGTGGTTTTGGGCTTAATGTTTTCTTTATGTTATGTCTTATTTAAAACATAAAAGAAAAGTGAAAGTCAAGTTTATCTAAAATAAAAATTTTGAAAGACCATAAAAAATCATGGTAGTCTACACAGGTACCCTTTTATATCCTTTTCAAGAAAAGTACCCATTTACAATATTTTTGGACCTTTCTGCTTCCAATTTGAAGGACGAAAATAACGTGTGCCATTCTTCCCTAACAAATTAAAGAGTCAGTATTTCTAGATGATTTTGGAAAACTCCAAATAAATGATCAAAAAGCAATGATCCTCAAGCAGTAGAGTATTTAGGAAATATTGTCTTTGGAAAAATTTTGCCTGCCCAGAAATCAGCAGCAGAAGCAAGTTCTCTTCAAATGCAAGTGTTTTCCAGGTAACCCTGTCTACTCACAATTTAGTGGCAAATGCAAACTACTCTTGAGACTCTACAGATTTTTCCATGTAACTGAAGATTGACTCTTTACTAAAGGAATGTTATTATAGACACAATTAGTAAATTACAACCTAAAAAACATAGGCAAGCCAACGTCATGCTTTGCTGACTTAGAGGTAGAGACCTGGTACTTGCAAAGAAGAAAGATGAAAGAGTCAGTGTCATTAGGTATTCTCAGAGAGGCAAAGTCAGAGGTAAACCTTACCCACATAAGAAAGTTAGTTGATTGGTAAAAATTACTGGCTAGAGTCCGTACCAAAAACCATGATAAATCATAGCTGACATGGATTAATTTAATAAAAATTATTTAATTTAATCATTCATTCATTAACTGGTACCACACAGTGTTGTGCTTAACGAGTCTATTGAATGAAAAGGTGGAATAAAGAGACAAAGTGAATCTGTCTGTATACTAGCAAGAGGAAACAAAAGGCAAGAAAAAAATATTTAAAACAATGGTTGCTCTTATTAGTTTTACACAGCAAGGTGTAAAACAGGTTTTGACTCTGTATTTTACTTATGGAGTTGTCAGGTGACTGGGATTTGACAACGATTCCAACAGAAACAAAGCAGCCTCTCAAACAAACCTCCAACCACCTTCTACCCAATTTCAAGAGTAATCTTCTTTCTATTCTTTCTTTTTTCATACTGTATGACAATCCAAGAAATTTTAGTTTTAACCAAAATACCAACAGCTGCTGAAATACAAGAATGTGAATGTCTTCTATAGTAATATTAACATGTAAATGTATAACTCAATATATTATACCAACTATTTACCTCCACAACTCTGCTTCTCTAATATGGTTACAATTAGATTGTATTGCCATGGAGAATAACTGCAGTCCAAGCTTTCCCCTAATTTTGATTGCTGCAGAAGTTTCTCCTTTCATCTTTGTCCCAGAATGCCTTACTACTGAACAGAAATCCTAGTTCTTCTAAATGCCAGATAGAAAATCAAAACCATAAACCTGGCAGTAAAAGAGAACAAGCATTACAGTTTCCAATGTTACCAGAAAACTTGCAGCCCCATGGTGGTTTTATTATTTTCATTTTCTTGCAATAGTGTGTGAAATTAACAACCCCAAAGTGTAAATGAGTGCAAAGAACCACACATTTAGATGTAGGATTCTTCAAACAGAAGTTTCTTCTGATTTTACATTTTCTTCTCTCTTAATTTCAATTATTTCATTAAACTAGAGGATGAATGCAGAAGTACTCTTCCTGAAATTCGCCACTTAATTCCCAAGGGGCTTTTTTTTTTTTAATAAATAATAATATACAGCACTACCTAAAATCACCTACTAAGCTGGAACCAGAACATCCTGGAAATGTAATGCTCTATGCACAACCCTAGAAAGATCTGGGAGTTTTGGTCTTTGAAATACTCACAGGCATATGCACTGTAGGTCATGCTGTGGAGGCTGCATATGTGAGGTACCAACTGATAAATGTGTATCCTTGGCTCCTCACATCCAGAATCCCCAGTAACTTTTAATGGGATCTCATATTGAGTTAGGAATACCAGCATGAATGCAATTCCTTGCAGAAGTTCCATTACAAGCTAAACTCACTGGTTTCATTTGAAGGGGAGATGCAAAACCTTAAGGAAAGCAGTAACTTAAGAACCACTTGAGCTGCATCATGCACAGAAGCCCCCAGTGATCCAGTGATGGTACCATGCTTACAAAAAAGGTCAAATGGAATTTATAGGGACAAATCTGCAAGTCTCAAGGATAGACATTTCTCACATCTCAAAGCACACTTGTGCTCATGTGGATACACATCAATCACACCTCTAGTTCTCTTGCAGTTGATCCTGACCCAGCATGCTATCACACTATCTCTTTGTGTGGAAATCATCATGTGCACTGGCATTTTTGCCACCTCTGAATAGCTGAACAATCTTCCTAAATGTTCCTGACCGCATAAAAAAATGAATATTGAAAAAAAAAGAAAATAAAAAATCTGATATCTCAGATGTGTGTGACCTTGGTAAGAACCCAGGCAGGGTGATTTCCTGGCTTGATTCACATGCTGCAGGAACCGCATAAAATGCAAACTTACACGGTTTTTTCCAGTATAAAGAAATACGACTAAGTATGTGGCAATCACTAGAAAATATTGTTTTCACTCCAAAAATTAAAAAATCAAATGCAGTCATGAGCTTTGAGAGATGATCCATAAGGGGATGTAAAGGTAACATTAAAGTATCGCTAAAATGCTGGTTCATTACATCAGCCAGAAAACTATTATAAATTTTCCTATTGGGAAATTTCGCTGAAGAATAAAATGAACTCGTTCCAGGAACAAGGTGTACTCCTAAAGAGTGCCTAAGAATTATCAGTTATTTTTGTTTTCAAAAATTATTCTGACCAAGGGAAAAGAGACCTCCCCCTCAAAACACAGGGGATGAGTACAAAGCTGGCCAAAACCCACAGAAACTGGTTCACTTGGCAGTGTGTATACATATAGTGAGCTTCCAAGCACTTTTTGATACGGGTGTTCTCGGAGGACCCATGTAGGATCAGGAGACTTTCCACAATCTGGAGTGACATGCAAGGCATCAGGCAATGAAAAGTCCCATGACAGTAAGCCTGAAAACCTAAAATTAACTGTTATCATGGAGAAGAGATTATAGAATAAAAATTGCCTCAATGAAGCTAGGGATAACTTAGGTCTTTTAAATATTGTAACTTTCTATGGATCAGTAATAATCAGCCCCAAAATCAGCTCAGCTGGTTAGAGCATGGTGCTAATAACGCCAAAGTCACAAGTTTGATTTCCATTCACTTAAGAGTTTGACTCAACCAGTGAATTCCTTCCAACCTGGAATATTTGCTAAATCTGTGAACAAATTTGCAAGAAAAAGATGAATAAAATGTCTTCGACTAGAGGATTAAAAAAGTATTCAAATGGGATCCTGTGGATAAACCAGGCCGAGACCAAAAATATTTATTCACCTAATAAAAAATATTTCTTCTTCATTATCAGTGAAAAAATAGGCCCATTTAAGCATCTCAAGTCCCACAAAACTGGCTTGAGTACCTTTTCCAAGCCTGTTCACTCCAAATTCTCCCGTCCCCATTACCCAATATTATGAGGGTGAGTCAATATGAGTTTAATATTACATATATCAATTCCCCATATGATCACCTTTTCTACAGAGCATAAAGATCTCATGTCTCCTTTTGTGCTCACAGAAATGATTGTCCTGGTATGTTCTTGGCATTCTTGACATACAGAGGCTTAGACTCTTCTCAATGCTCAATTACTGCAGTGGAGACCATGGTGAGATGGGCCAGGTGGAACCAATGGCTTGACCACAAACTGCCCTTTGGGTGCATCTGAGCAAAGCAAGTGCCTGCCTCATGAACTCACCAGCTGTAAGACTGACATGCATGTTCCTACTTGCCAATCACCTAACTCTTGCAAAATGCCAAGAGCCTCTGAGCCAGCTCTGACAATCACAGCTCTGAGGACAGCGAGTCACTCCAGTGAACAGCCAAGAAATGCATTCAGGCCACCCTGTAGCCCTTGTGCTGCAGACAAGGCCTTCTTCTGAGAAGTTCCAGAGAAAACTGACAACTTTAATGAGTAGGAATTTGGAAGCAGTACTTCTGTACATGTGTCATAGGGCAATTTGAGGACAGGTCCAAAAAAAGAAATGAAAAAGCAGCTAGACTGATTCTCTGTATCTGGCATGTGTGAGCAGCTATGTAGAAACTCACTGAAGTGATCTTAACTGTAGGACAGATGGTATTTGTGCTTTAGATCACTGAGGGGGAACCAGACCTGGCACTCTTTCCAATAAAGCGAGCATCTGCAACAGCACTTCTTAGTGAGCTGTGACTGCATGACAGAAGTGCTGTATCAGGAAAAGACAGAGAAGAGCTGATACAGATCATGAAAAATCATTCTTATGTCAGAAATGCAGATGAGCTTTTAGCTATGGATGACTGCTCTAATGAGTCTTAGCAGGTGAGGTGGGTTAAGTCTTGCTAACAGCCAAATGCCCACCCAGCTGCTCACTCCCTCCTCTTTCTTATCAGGACAGAGGGAGAAAATAAGATGAGAAAGCTCGTGCCTCAAGACAAAACCAGGGAGATTGCTTAGCATTTAGCATCACAGGAAAAATACTTGACATGGGGCAAATTTAATTTATTGCCAATATAAACAGACTTGTGTAGTGAGAACCAACCAACAGCAACAACAACAGAAAACCACTGAAGCAAAATCTGGTCTCTTTTCCTTCCCAGGCCTGGCTTGACTCCTTCACTACAGACTGCTACTCATAGCAACTACACCCCAACAACACAGAGGGATGGAGGGTGAGCAGTTATGGTCAGCCAGTAACAGTTCCTTGTTTTCACTCCTTCCTCCCCATAGTTTTCATAGAATCATAGAATGGTTTGTGTTAGAAGGGACTTTAAAGACCATCTATAATCCAATCTCCTTGCCATAGGAAAGAGCATCTTTCACTAGATCAGGTTACTCAAAGCCCCATCCAATATTTGAACACTTCCATGGATGGAGCACCCCCAAGTTCTCTGTGCAATCTGTTCCTGTGTCTCAGCCACCTTATAAAAAAAATTCTTTCTGTTCAAAAATGCACTTGAAGCTCACTGAATCACTTTAAAGTCATTGCACCTTGTCTTCTACTACAGGCCCTGGCAGAAAGTCTCTCTCCATCTTTTTCTAGAACTGCACTGTATATATTGAAAGGCCACAGTATGGCCTCCCCAAAGCCTTCTCTTGGCCAGACTGAACAACCACAACTGTTTCAGTCTTTCCTCCCTCATTTTTATGTCCTTCCTCTGGACCCAGTCCAACACTGAGGATTCTAAGGCTGGATGCAGTATTCAGGTGAGGACTCATGAGAGCTGCGTAGAGGGGAAGAATCACCTCCCTGCACCTGCTGCCTGTGCATTTTAATGCAGCTGCAAATGCATATTCACAGAATCATTCAGTGATTTTGGTTCGAAGGTACCTTTAAAGACCTTTAAGGCTGCTTCCACTTTTCCTGAAAGCAGAAATAATTGATACATGATCTCTTACATCTTATCTCAACACTCCCTATTCTCATGTCAGTATGCATAACCTGGGCATACTCTACTCACATCTACTGGGCAACTCTGTCACCTGCACTATTTCCTGAAGGCCAGGCTGGACTCACTCTCTGCCACAATGACTGGTGGTCAAAACACTGTGTCTTGTTCAGAGCAGAGCATCTGCTCATATTACTCCTACCTCTTGACAAGCAGAAAGACAGGTGATCTTCCTTGTTTTGATGTATTCTCTGTTCCCTCCAACCATGCTCCCAGTAGTTTATTCCTCCTTTAGATTTCCTCTCTCTGCCAGTCAGCATCCACGATCTGGGTACCAGTAGTTAATAATTTGGTTCTTAGACCTCACTGATGTTGTGTAATGAAAGGCTTTTTTGTGTGCATCAAATAAGTGTTGCTTTTCTCCCTCCTTTTCCTTTTTAAATTGATATGAAATGACATTCTTGATTGTATATAAAAAACTGTGAAAGAATGTTAAGTCAAATACTTGAAAGTCACTAAGGAGGAACATCTTATGATTCCTTAGAGAACCTCAATTTTGCTTTTTTCCTAATTATAGCACGGTAACACATTCTTTAATTACATGACTAAGGGTTAAAAATCAGTTAAATAATAGGTCCATAAGGGGTCAACTGATCATAAATTATGATTATCTTAATGAGTTAACTCCTTAACTTTTGACCATTTGATTTCAGCATCTGAACATAGTTTTTTAATTCTTTTTTCTGCATTTAATGAAATTAGTTGAGAACCCTTCAAAAACACTACTTTTCCCCATGTAACCAACAAACTAAAGGTCACAGACGAACATCCTCCTTTATACTTGGTCTTATAATCTGCTTCTTAGAGATGAAGGAAGACTTTCAATCCATGGTTCAACAAGAACAAGTCCAAAATAATGCAAATAGATTTGGGGAATAAATAAAAAAAACCAAAACCTGCTAGTTAGAGTATTCTATTCTGTCATAGCTCCCTCCCAGTAAGGTAAAGGCTCCAGTATTACTCTAAGGTGCTTTGGTGGGATTCCAACTACTCCTGTGAATTTGAGAATTAAAAACAAGGTCTTCCTCTTGAAATTTGTGCTTAGCAAGAATGTCCTTTTAGACACAGGTCATGTTACAACCACTCTTCTAACATAACATGAAAAATGCCCTAAATTGAAAATTATATTGCACCACTACTAACCAAACTTTATCATACTATACTGCTGTCTACCTTCTACGTGACAGCTCTCACAAGAAGCACAGGACACTCCAGATGTCAGGTGAAGTTCACTGCACTAATTTTCAGTTTGAAACTGTAAAATATTGTCTTGAATTGACCATCTGCAAAATCCTCTCACCTCCACGTTACAATGGCAACTGCCAGCAACAGAGGAATTTCAGGTAGCAATTCACTGATTAAAACTGTCAGGGTAATTTTTCAATGAAAGTGTCTCAGCTCTGGAATTAATTTCCCCTTAACCTATGGTCTAGCAGCTTATGTTTGCTGACTTCCATGACATGGGATATGGACTTGCAGAAGAAAATTACCATTGTATTTGGTGACAGGACAGTATGAGTACCACAGGGTACTATCATTCCTTGGAGGTGTTCTATTTTGGGAAGCAGCAATGAGATGAGATGCACAAAGGAAGAAATTAATTGAAATCAAGCTAAATTAATAAAGTGCTCGGTAGGGTTTGGAAAGTATGTTTTCTAATGATCTGTGTTAATTCTAGGGTAGGACAGGAATCTGTAAAGAAGGTGGGTGCAGGGAGCACAGTTTGATGTTGGAAGCAGTCCAGCCACTCCACGCACACATGACTGCTGAACCTCTCAAACTTCTCAGCACTCGTCCTCGGTGAGCTGTGGTTCCCATGGCAACAGCTCTTTAAGACATGGAAAACAGGTCAGGTAGTTTCAAACTAACCACTGTTTCCAATGTCACTGTTTTCCCATGCAGTTTTGGACTAGCCCACCTCTGAGATGATCACTGGGCTGCTGCTACAGAGTCATCAGCCAGCAGAGAGAAGCAAACAAGGCCCTTGAGTTTCACAGGGACGCATAAGTAACATGGAGTTTGGCCTCCCTCCACCTACCACTCTTTCCCCTAAATTCTTTAGAAATCCCCTTCAGAGGTATCAGCTCTTTCCCATCTTTTTCTCTGCAAATATTCTTTACTCTGAAAACTGTTTGGGACTTGAGATTTTTAGTTTTCTTTCTGAAATAAAAAGGCACTGCAAAAATTTTTATTTCAATCCTGTTAACCGCTGAGTGTAAGCAAAAGGTGCATTATTTGGCTGTAACATAATTCCTTCAAAAGGCTGTAACAGTAGCATTCCAAACTTCATGTAAGGAAGAATAACCATTACAAACTAGGCCTTTAAACCCCATGACAAGGAAGTCAACCAGCAAGAGACAACAAATGAAACAGCTGATCATGTACACACCAATCTGCACTACAACCAACACACTCCTGCCAACTTCTTCTCTCTTTCTCTCAAGTAGCACTGAAGGTGGACTGCACACAGTTCCTCACATCTTGACTAATTTTAAGTCACAGAAAAAATATAAAAGGACAACCCTTAGTTTCATTTCTTAATTTAATGTCTTTGCTACTTGAACCTGCCTCAATGTAGGTGTACTTACACGGGTCTCTTCATCTTGCCTCCCAGTTGTATTCTAATAGTTAATGGAAACTCTTCAGACAGTAACAGTGATGAAATTTACAGCTTTGCAAATGCAAAACAAAAAGCCCATTTCATCGTATACACACACATCACAAGTACCATAGAAATACTGTACTTCTATCTCTATGAACATTATCAGCATAATAGTTCTCATCTTGAAGTGGTTAGCTGTCTCTCTAGAATACGTGTTCTTCTTGTGTGTGGAGGGCATTTTGAATATGTGACTATAATTAATGGCAATCTTAAAGGAACCCAAATGTTCACGCTGTCGAAAGAAAGCCTTCTCTCCCATTCACACACTTCTTCAAGTAATTTCCTATGCCAAAAAGCACAATGTTCAAAGAGGATACCACAAAATAAAAGAGGCAGTCATTTCAGGACAGGTCTCTTTTACTAATGGAACTTTTTGCATCCAGGTAACTTTTTAGGGTAACGCGAAAGCTTGGTTTGTGACTTTGAAGAACACTTTTTCCTCCATTTTTACTTGAAAGAACAATATTAAAATATAAAAATCAACTGCATACACTGGACTGTAGTGACACCATGAGGGAAAAAAAATTCAAACATGTTATTAGAAGGTTCCACCTAATGCACATCTAAAAGCACTACAGCATGGTCCTACAGCACCATACAGTCAAGGCTGCACAGGCTGCAAAGTTCCTGCTTCTCAGTTGCACACCTGATCTTGCCCATGACCTAATCTGCTGCAATATGAAGTAAGTTAAATTTTTTAAAATGGTTTAAGGTAACGTGTTTTAGTTCTCACGAAGGCACATAAAAACTGTCCTGGAAATGCAGTCAGGACTCTCAGCAGAGCATCAAGCAGATTCTTGTAATAGCTCTAACCATGCTACTGTACCTTTAGAGCTGTCCTACTGAACAATTTTGTCCTGGAACATTTACGCCAAGAAATTAGATTATCTCATTACTATTGTTTTATCTGTACAACTCCTCATGTCAAACTCAAATATAAGTAATACCATGATCATCAAACAGATGCCACAGAAGCGTTTGTTCTTCAAGTGTTTCTTTCTTAGGAACTGGGTGAACTTCCCCTAAACTAAGGAATGCTGAGAGAAACAGTCTAAGTTGTGAAATTTCTAACCCAAAATCTAAATGCAGTTTCACATTTTGGCACACAAGTGAAAGTAGCTTCTTTAACAGTCTGAGCAGTGAAACTTAGCATGAACATCAGGAGTTTTGCCACTGACTTTAGCAAGTATGAGATTAAGTCTTTATGGAGTGCTTGCCAGTAACAGCAGCTTTGTAACTAGGCTTGCACAGCTTAATTTTTAAATGATTACTCATATAAAAATATAAAGTAGATATAAAATCTTGTAAAATTAATTTTTTTTTGCTTTGTCCGATTTGTCATGTGTGTGTCCTCCACACACCAGGGGATTTCACACTGGGTTTTTTTTGTTTTGTTTTTTTGGGTTTTTAAACTTTTTTAAGTACTGGTGCTGTCTATGAGGTACTTTTCTGTCCAGGCACAGGTAACAACATCAGTGAATGAAAAAAAAAGGTCAAGTCTCCAAATTGTTAGATTACAAATTTACACTGCGCACATCTCACCTTTTTAACCAAAAATAAAATGAAAAGTTCATAGCAATGCCACAATTTTCAATAAGCAAAAGTAAATGTGGATTATAATGAATGTTTAGTCACAGATCTAATGTAAAAGAATGACATTTGGGTAATTTTAACATACATTTTTCATACATTACTAAAATACAAGTAAATGAGAATAATAAGTTATTCAGAAACTACAGAAATACAAATTTTGCTCTCAAGTTTCACAGGAGTTCCTTTTTACCTCTGAGTTATGCAAGTCATAAGAAAAGAAATAAAATTTACATGTAAGGCAAAATATTTTGGACAATCCTTGGACTTGGAATATGTGTACTAAGTCAAATCTAATCAGATAACTGAAGATATTAATTTAAAATAACTAATAACTCCAAGTATTTGAGCCCATTGCTTGAAGTTAATGCCTTACTGCAGAAGTGTCTTTCTTTAAATTCTACAAGATATTTGCAAACTGAAACCACACAGATTTTTTTCCATTCTTCATAAAGCTCAATAGTATTAAATGTCAGCCATTTAATTTCCAGCATTTTGTTTATGAAACATTGTTAACATCTATGCTTAATATACAGTCTACACATGGTATTTATTGGCTGCCGATCAAAACATGAGGCACAGAAATCTAATACAAGTGTTGTGATTATTCAGAGTTAGCCACACAGTCACTAAGCTCATCCAATTTTTTTTTCTGATTAATTGCTAGAATCCTATCTGACAAGATCCCATTTGAGTAAAAAAAAAAGGCCGGGGGAAGGGGGCGGTGCAAGAAAACCTAAACTGCTAAAAACATCCCATGTTCTTTACCATAGAAGATAGAAAAATTAACTTTAAACAATCTTGCAATATTCCAGACACCCACTCTCCCGAGGCAAGTTTTATTTTTACTCCTTTTCATTAGCATTAATTATCATAGCAAAGAGTAGAAGAGCGGATTTTGTTTCCTGGTGGTAAATTTGCATGATAGTCACACAGAGATGATTTCGGAGAATTCTGCTGAAATCCTGAACTGGAACAAGCCCTCCTTGGTATGAACATTCACTTTGGAGATCAGACATTATACACAAAGGTGTGGTACACTGTCTCAACATTAACAATGATTCCTGCAACATGAAAACTCCTTGGACTAAATATCTACTTTAATTGTAAGGGAAAACAGAATAGAAACCTGAATCTGAATTGGTTTGATGGACAAAAAAAGAACATTTAAAACTTGTCTAGCCACAATTGCTTTTTTACAAGTTTTTCAGAGCTCCTTCTTAACCATGCACATTACTGAGCTATTACACAATGATCCTAAGGAGGTCTCTTAGTACAGACAACTGGTTACTAAGGTAACAAGATGTTACTTTAAACCAGCAGCACTGTCCCAGCTCATCAGCTCCACTCATGTCTTCTCTTTGTTCTTTTTAAACTGTGCTCAATTCACAGACTTGTTGTACAACCAAATACACATACTAGAGCTATGTTTCAGTTTCTCAACTCATTTTCCTCATTTGAGCTAGAGGTAAAGAAAAAAAGGCACTAAGATGATGCAAACATTTAAACTCTTTGAAGTGAAGTAGTTTCATTCTTAACTCTATACTAAGAATTTGAAAGTTGTCTGAAAAGTAAGTTTTAAAACGTTTTCTCACTAGAAACTGTTTTAGAATTTAAAAACGCACTGCACATTGAAACTATTTGATACAATAAAGTAAGATTGCAGGGAGCCTTTAAAGTTTTGGGAGGAAAAACCTGGTTAAGTTTTACTGACTGAATCTTGGCTGAAATTTTCCAGAGGCAGACTCACTTTTGGAAATAACAGTTGACTGCTAATTGCAAAAACGATTAAGGCTACTCAAGGTCTAGCTCCTCCAAAACACTGATGCTCCTAATAAACAAATTGAGTATGGCACTATTTTTGAGAGCTCAAGCTTGTAAAACCTAAGTGTTCTCAACCTCTTTTATGAATACAAACATCAGGCATCAGCAGTAGCTTAAAAAGCCATAAAAGTAAGGCCATTGGAAACATTTACAGGAGCAGGTCACCTGTAACAATCCTCTGCTCCAAGTGGGATTAACTCCACCAAAACAGTTCCTGATGTGTTTATCTAACCAGGTCTTTAACACTTACAATGGCAACTTCTGCAGCCCTCTGAGGTAACCTGCTATTCTAGGTAGTTATCCATTCTTCTTACTATCTAACTTCAAATAAATTGGTGCAATTCAAGCCTGACCTCTAGCCTTATATTCAGAGGATATGTCAATGATAAATAAAAGCCTTTTGCTCTGTTTAACATGTAATAGTGCAAAACGCTTTTTGTTCTAGAAGGGTGTTTACTGTGCTCTTTTAAGGTACAAAAATTTATATAATCTTTATTAGACAGCACGATTCCCTTTCCAAAGCTGCCAAAGTATAGCACTGGCATTTTGTTATGCCTGACTCAGTTGTCAGAATAACAGCTTTATAACAGTTCTACAATTTAAGATAAACAGAAAGCATTGATTCTGTTTACTGCCTAAAAAATTACCAGGGTTGATTTTCAGGTATTTACTTCTACACTAACAAAAGGGAAATATTCAAAGAGAATGCTGTATTCAATACCACTTGGAGGAACACTGTGCTCAGGCATTGTATTTCCTCTCTCTGAATGAAAAATAATTCTCCTTTTGTGATTAGAATATATAAACAGAATTTAGTTAAATCAGCCAGAATCTGACTTAGAGAGATTTTTTAAAAGTATAATATGTTGTTTTGTTATCTTTTCCTACAAAATCTCAGCAACCAGTACTACACTTCTAATTTATGTGTCAGGCTGAACAGCTGCATGATAAACCTAACAAACCATGGCCATGACCTGCAAACCATCCACTGTGGACTCCTAATACCAACATCTCCCACATTGACCTACCCACCTATGTACCTTTCACTTTTTGTAAATAATCACCCAAGACACAAGAAGTTTTTCTAACAGCCACCTACTTTAAAAGATACAGAAAATCTCCACTGCTGATGGTCACACTTTCCTCACAAAATGACCTAGAGAAAGCACGTCATTTTCATTATATTCCTTTTCCAGCCATGCCTGCACTGAATGGAATGAAATCCTGCAAGGAAACTACCAGCACCAATTATACCTTTATCTCACAGGCGTCTGGCCCACGCAAACACAGAAACCTAAGTTTCATATTTGCTAAGTTAAGAAAACATTCTTCCTGTCAGCATCTGGAAATGCTTCATGACATTCAAGCAACTAATTAAAAACAAAGCAAAATTAGTCTATATTAATATTTCATTTAAAATTTTCAAATCTTAGAAGCCAATCAGAAATGGCTGAAAATAGATTAAATATGTTAATTCCCATTAATTTGAAAGAGGACTGTTCCAAACAAACTCATCCACTGCTTAAATAAAGTCAGCATAAACCCAGCCAAGATTCTGGACGAAGACATATTTCCGATGAAGTTAACTCAGCTTAGTTTTATTAGTGAAGTTTTAATTCAGTTCTGAATGATCTTCATTCATTTTATGCTATTTAATTTTTTACAGAATCATTTGTTACATTATACATTTATAAATACTAACCAAAGTCTCATTATCTGCAGTACTATTATTCCAAAATTATTATATTCTAATGCATTTGTTCCTTTTGAAACCCAGGGAAATATTCTGCCTACAGTAACAGATGGCTTTTTAATTTTTTGTTGCTATTCCAGAATCTTTAAGTCACCCAAAATGCATCTACTTAAACATGATACTGCAGTTATCATGCAAAACATGAGCTACATGTTCACTGTTTAATATTTAACAATCTGGATACCATTCCTGTTTGGAAATAATTCTACAAGAGACAGAAATCATTACCCTAGCACTGCTATAATAAACAGATTTGCCTTTTTACATTTTATTGTCTCATAACAAAAAGTAAATGACTTATTTAAAATGAAATAACATAATCAATTAGTGCAAATGAAGTTTAGCAACTCATTTTGACTAATGCTAATTCAGAGGTTATCATCAATTAGGTTCATGTAAATCCTTTGTTAAAATCATGTCCCACTCTAACACACATTACTAAGGGGCAGAAGGATTTATAGGGCAATTTTACATCTTAATGAGATCTAAAATGTCATGATACAGTAAAAAAATAAGAAGCAGCAGGTTATTTCACAGCATGTACACATTGCATGTCAATTTAGCAAGCTAAGATTTATCTGGGCATCCTCACATAACAAAAACCTGGAGCTCTTCTCGCCCAGAACTGAAAGTTCACCTTTTCGTGGTGAAAACTAATTTCTATTATAAATGTTATACAACATAAAATCTTCAACTGTGAAAGACAACAAAAAATTTAAGCAAGCTCCTTTAACCACACCCTGCAGTTATCCTACTCATTTAATGCACAGCTCTCTCCAGCATGCACCTATTGCATGGGAAACATTGCTCATGGAAAGAACAAAGCTTTCTGAACAGCAGCGTGGTCACATGAACACATAATAGCTACAAAACACAACAGGTCTTAAAAGAACTGGCCAGGCAGATGAGTGAAGCAAACACACTGCTTGCTCTCATTCTGATCCAAACTGCTGACTTCTGAGCTAAAACTGAAAGTCAGCCCATTAAATAGTTAAGCTTCCTTATGAAAAGCTGCTTATACAGTGCATCATTAATACTTCCAGGAATCTCACACCCATACATTACAGAGCTTTACTGCATTTTTACTAATTCAATGACACTATGCCACTATTCTTTACAATGAGTAGTATCTTGCTGATTACACTTACTGGTATCAAGGTTTGCCGTGCATAAAGCATCTCTTAACCCCAAGCAAAACTGACAGAATTAAGACTAAAAATACTGCTTGAATTACACCATCTTCCACATGCCCCTTTAAAAGAATTAAAATGTGTCAGAGAATTGCCTATAGACTGGTAGAATTCCTGAAAGCAAAAATCTACAATGATCCTTGAGTGTGAGATACACATTAACAATTTAATATAGAAGCTGAAGTTTGAATAAACATTAGATTGGGTTTTTGAAAGAGCTATCTATCAAATAAGAGCTTCAACAGCTCCACTTCAAAGGTGAAGTGGAAAAGCAAAACAAAACATTACAAGTACTTCCCCAGAAATACATTTCCCTAAAATTCACTGATATCAAAGACCCATACTTTCTGGGTTTGAGAATTTATCACGAGACATGAAAAACAGACAGCAGATTAATGGAAAACAAAGATTAAAGCCAGCAATTCTCTACAAATTCCTACTCACAGAAAACAAAACATTCAAACATGTTTAAGGTTGAATGTTTTTGTTTGGTCATAGTTTCTTTTTAAAAAGCAAGAAGAAATGTATTATAAAAATTCCAAATACCTCTTTTGCATGAAAAACATTACTTCAAGTGCAGAAGTAACTATAACAGGGTATATTTAAAATAATGTAACATTCAAGTGAGGATACAGGAGCAGAATTAACAGAATTAAAGTTTTGTGCAATATACCTGGTTCAATACAACATAAAACTTGAAGGTCTGCAGTGACAATTTTTTCTTATCAATTACTGGAACATGACATCAATAACCAGCACAGACTGATCACAAAACTGAAGGCCCACAGGAACAAAAGTCAGAGATAGATCTTAAATTCCCACATGGCATCAGTGAAAAAGAATTAAGATCAGCTTTTGCATTTCAAAACAGATGCACTTCAACAGAGAAAAAACCAAAGCATAAATATATACTTACAGAACAAATAATGCTGCTAAAATTACTTTTTTCAAAGCTCAGATTGATGACCAAAGCATGTTATTTTCTTGGAAAAGTCTTCTAGCTATATTTGTGTTGGCAAGTAGTTTTTAAAACATTTACATCACGGCAGAAAACTATGTTCACACCAAAACTTTCAAACCAGACCTAGCACTCAGTTCACTTGCCTTATTTTATGTTTGTTTATCCGTTTTTTAAGAACAGATTCCTATATCATTTATTTACATTCTCTAAAAGCAAATATGTAAGACTAACTGCTCTATGTACATTACATTTATTTATACATTTCAACTGATAAAATAAAGTAACAATATTTTATCAGACAGTACAACAGACTAAGAATAGGATAAAATATCACTTTGACCAAAAGCAAATACAGTATTTGGCCACAAGAATTAGCTCCCAGTTCTGCATGATTCACCTTACAATGCAGGAATTAGCAAACTAATTAGTTGCAGGGATTTATAAGGTTTGTTTTCACTTTCTTTTCCCTTCTCTTTCCCACCTCAATATCATTTCTGCTTCCTCACTCATGCTTTAACAGACACATACACTAATCCATTTCTAGGGCTTTCCACCTAATACACTTAAATATGTCTTCTTAGCATGACCCTGCCATTCACCCTGGCTCACAAGAGAAGTGTTCACTGGCTGCCAGAACTGCCATGATGTATTTGGCTTACAAGGGTAAGAAATAATGAATTAAGAATTAATTCAGCAAATGAGTTTGGTGACTTCTGGCTTACAGAGCATCCTTCCTCTTCTACACAGAAAGCTGGATAACTAATAGAATATACTAGCATTAAGTTGAATTTTGATCATTTTTATTTTAGTTCTAGTGTATCAATCCCTTCTTTAAATAAAATTATGACTGTCATCATTTACAGTTTGGATACCTTTTTAAATCCCATTAAGGCTAATTCCAAACAAAACAGCATGGAATTATTTAGTTCAAGAAGTTTCCATCATTTATCCCTTTCATGAATCATGTAAAGACTTCAATGTCAGCAGCTGGAAACATGTTGATCTCACAAAGAACAGACAATACATTATGCATGCTGCCCACTGATTTATCCTTTGAAAAAGTCTCTTGCAGGCCACTTGCCAATACTGCCACTCACTGTTTAAAATATAAATAGAAGTGCTTCTAGAATTTATAAGTAAATAGTAATTGTCAGTGGTTCAAATCAGCAGGCAGTTAACACCCATATCCTGTGCAACATCAGCTGGTACCAGATGCTTTAGAGAAAAGTATTTTTGAGTGGACTACCCTGAAGCAGAACATCCACTACTGATGAATCTTCCTAAACACTTTCTTAGGATGGTTTAGAGCTCTTCATCATGTTTAAAACAAAATACCATCGCACACACACAGAGCCTATACAAATAGTTATTCACTTTTGAAAAAATCCTATTTGGTTTTCAATCAGAAGAATTTTCTAGGAACGAGCCTCACAACACTGCCTTTTCAGGAGGCCATGGACAAACTGCAAATCACATGAATTCCATGAGATGCAGGAACAGATTGCTCAGACAAGTTGGGGATGCCCCATCATTGGAAGTTTTCAAGGTTACAGCTTTAAACAGCTAGTGAAAAAATGACCTTCTAAAGGCTCCTTCCAACTCAAACCATTCCAGGATTCCAGGATTCTGAAGTCTGTACTTGCCAGTCTAACACCACTAGGAAGGTTTGCTTACAAAACAGAGCAGTTCAGTTTCTGAAGATCAGAACTCCTCGGGTTTTATTCTAGGACAAATTCCTATTTCAAGAAGGCAGCTTCATTGTACAATGTCAACGAATTCCACACAATTATCCATGTGTGAATTATTCATGAGTAAGTACTTACAGAATCAGCATCTTAACATTTACAAAAAGAATGATTTTTGCCTGCATTTCTTCACATGTAATGGAAAAGACAGGATGAATTTACAATTGTTCTAAAGGCAGTTTTATTGCCACTATAAAAACTGCACTGAAGCAATGGCCAGTTACTTTCCAATGAATAGTGAAACTAACTGTTTTGTTAGCCAATCATCAGGATGATGATTACTGCATTTGATGGGGGGGAAGCTTAAAAAAACTCCACCCAAACCAAAATCCAACTAAAACAAAACTCTCCAGCAGCAACAGCTTGTACTATGCTATTTAACTGGCTTTACCTCAGCAGTTTAAATTTAAGAGTCAGCTTTAAGTAGAAATGCAGCAAGTGAAAACTGGAAAGAAAATTCCACACCTACAGCTGTCACCTAAAATTAAACACAACATTTCTCTTGAAATCTCAAGTGGGCTTCGAAAAGGCACCATGTGATCATATTTAGCTACTGCACTGTAGTTAAGAACATTTCATCCACAACAGCTAAACAAAGATTTCATTGAAACATGTTAAAAATTAGCAAAGGTGAAAACCAGGTAATTACTTACAAATCTCTAATTATATATTTTATTTTGAGTACAATCTGTAACTTAGGAACATTTTCTTTTTGACCTCGTTATAATTTGCAACATAAGCAAAATGAAATAAACTACACATACTTTGGTGGGTAAAAACTTCACCCTAAAATAGATGAACTTGAGTTAGGTAGAATAATTCTTTGTAAAGAGATGTGTGTTATTGGAATAGTACCAGGAAGACGACTTGTGCAAAACAGTAGGTGGTCTTAAACATCTCCAAGGAGATTGATTAAATGGCTCCAATCCAGTTTAAAATGCTTATCATTTTACTGAGACATACAGCAAACATGACAACATTCCATGTCTGTAGCTATTTTTTTTTTCACATAGAATTGCATCAAATTTTAAAGCTGCTTTACAGCACACAAATTTTAATGAGCCAAAAACATTTTTAAAAAGGAGCAATTACAAAGTAATATGTCACACACCAGTCCTTATTAAAAAGGTCCTGTGTTAATCAGGTGTACTTATTTCAACAACCAGGATGAGGCATAAAGATTATATATTTGGGCACTATTGTCAGAAGTTTACTTTTTTTTATTTGTATTAATATAGTTAGAGAAAGTGATTAACTATTTTTGGCACATATAAAATAAACTGCATGCAAGAGATTAAACATTAAAAAAGTACTTACGAAATCAAAGTCTCCGTCTTGAGGGACTTTCCAGTTATCAGGGAAAACATTTTTGGATATGTGGTAAGGTTCATGCATGTTCTGATTACAGTTTTCAGGGCTTTTATTCTTGGAATCTTGTTTATCAAAGTAGTCCATGAAAGAAGGTCTTTGAACTTGTGGTGAAGTAGCATTTCCTTAGTTGAAAGAAAACAGAGAAAAAAAAGGTAAAAAACTATTCAAAGATTAAAGAATTAATATAAACTAAACTTCACTAATTAATTTTCCTGAGGTTTGCAGAAACTAATACAGTCATCTTCACGTGATGCAAGCCTCTGTTTGTCCCCTGAGGATCTTTGGCACAAAAGCTCATAGCCAAAGTATGATATTTTTGTAGCAAGATACAACGTGGAGAAATGTTCAAAACATTTCAGAGTTGCACGCACAAATAATATTAGAAGTTACTTCATGCAGTATCAATTTGTTGTTACAGAGACTGAATAATATGAGATGCTAAGCATCCCTTTGGGTGCTGAATGCCCCTAACTTCAATGTCTGGTCCAGAGGGACTTGTAGGAAAGGAAGAGTTTCACTAAAGGTGGAATTGAATAATTATTTAGAAAAAGAGCTTGCACAATTCAACTACACAAATTGTGTCTAGATGCTGCTTAATTTAATACATTATCAATGAAGACACCCAGAAACTTACAGGATCACCCTCTACAAATGGTTGCAAAGCACCCTGTCTCCATAGTTGGGGGATTTTTGTCCCATCTAACTGCTGCAAAAGCCTTAAGAAGCAGCTAAAGATCAGCATGAATTCCTGCTCCCTTATCCTTTCCACAAAACCAAAACTAAAAAAGAAAAAAAATCTTCAGTCCTAAATGATGGGAATTTGTTTTCATTTGTGGGATTTCAAAGAAGTTCATTACTAAATAGCACAATAAATAAATAAATGTAACTGACACCTCAGAGACCATATTCTGCATGGCACTGAGACATGAAACATACTTGCTGGAAGTGTAACACATTCAACACAAAGATATATTAAATATATTTCCACAAACAAAATGTGAAACAGGATGAGAGATAAATAACTAAGATGGGGGGAAAAAACCGAGCACCAAAAACCAGGCAAAACTATACATTTAAATTATAAGCATAACAAAGTCATAGGGATTTGTGGTTTATATACTTGTTTTAAAAAGTGAAACTGAAAATATCTTTTGAACTTGTGTTGAACATGACCCCTAGGACTTGCTAATCTCCTTATCTGGCTTTCCACTTTTTACTCATTCACTAAGAGGAGTTTTTCCCCCCTCTTTCACTTTTTATTTAATACTCTATTTCCATCCCCTTTGTCTAAAGATTTTTAAATTCATTCTAATTTAATTGCTTATTTTTGTACTGCCATCTTTTCAAAGAATCATCATGGCTGCAAGAGACATTGAAGATCATCTAGTTCAACCACAGATCCAGAAACACCAGAATCACCACAACCATGTCCCACATGTGTCTGGCTGCCACATCCAGACACTTCTTGACACTTCCAGACATTCCAGAGATGTAACCCTCACCACCTCCCTTGGTAGCCCATTCCAATGCTTACTTTTTCTGTGGGAAAAAAAAAACATAATTCAAATATCTAATCTGAACCTCCATTGGTAAAACTTAAGGCCATTCCCTCTCATCCTTTCACTTAAGACATGGCAGAAGAGATCTACTCCCAACCTGGCTCCAAGCTCCTTTCAGATAATTGTGGAGGGCAATAAGGTCACCCCTAAGCCTCCTTTTCTCCAGGACAAACACTCTCAGCTCCTCACAGGACGTGCTCCAGACCCTTCACCAGCTCCACTGCCCTTCTCTGGACAGTCTCCAGCACCTCAGTGTCTTTCTTGAAATGAGGGACACCAAACTGAACACAGGATTCAAGGTATGGCCTCCCCAGGGCCCAGCACATGGGGAAAACCACTGCCCTGGACCTGCTGGCCACAATTCTTCATAGGAGCAAAGACTGCATATTGATTTATTGCTTCTTTTCTTTCTGCTTTTGTAAAATTTTTCTGTTCTAGTAAGATTTCTTCTGGCATTTTTTAATGTATCCTACTGTCATGCTCTAAGCTTTAGTGAATTTGACTTCAGCTGCTTTCCTTCAACTCCACAATGACTCCTTCAATCAATCTGCTTTTTCCATACACACCCTCTTTTGCTCACATTTTTAGCTGATTTTCCTCTCAGTTTTTGCTATGTTTTTTTCATACATTTCCTTCTAATCCCAGATCTCTATTCACCATGTCTTAATTAGCAACAACTATGACCTAACAATTCAGTGAATTAAACTCCAGACTGAATTTAACTGCCCAGACAGCAGATATTTCTTCTCCAGAATCTCCCAAGTTTACCCCCACTGAACTCAAGATCACTTGAAGAAAGTTTCTTCATCTCTTGAATCTGGGACTGAGGAAGGGATGAGAAGTAAATGAGAGGGATCCCAAGTAACTACAGAAAAGAGCACTACAGAGCAAAAATCATAGTCATAGAATTGAGTTAGAAGGGACCTTTAAAAACCACCTGATTCCAACTCCTCTTCCACAGGCAGGAACACTTCCACTGGACCAAGTTTCTCCAATTCCCATCCAACCTGGCCTTGAACTTCCAGGGATGGGGCATCCACAACTTCCCTGGGCAACCTGTTCCAGTATTTTAACACCCTCATAGTAAATAACTTCTTCCCAATATCTACTCTAATCCTGCCCTCTTTAGTTTAAGCCATTAACCTTGTCCTGTCACTACAGGCTGCTGTCAATAGTCCCTCTCCAGCTCTCCTGCAGGCTCCCTGTTAGGTACTGCAAGGTCCTACAAGGTCCTACAAGGTCCTACAAGGTCTCCCTGGCACATTCTCTTCTCCAGGCTGAACAACCCCAGTCTCAGCCAGTTTTCATATCAGAGGTGCTCCACCTCTCCATCATTCTCATGGGTCCCCCCCTGGATTCACTCCAACAGCTCATGCCCTTCTTATTTTGGGGGTCCTAGGGCTGAACACAGCATTATGGGTGGAGTTTCATGAGGGCTGAGTAGAGCAGAAGAAAAATGGAAGAATCTAAATTTTAGAAACGCACACATTTGGAAAACAGATCCAAGAGAAGATAGTAGCATGAAGGAGGTAGAATTAAGAACAGAAATACAATGCCCTTCCTCAGTACAAACTGTTCATTACTTGGTGATGGCTGCCCAAAACCCCTGAAACTGTTTGTACCTAAAAGACAGGACACCACATTGCTGGCATTTCACAACCAATTTTTTCTTCTGCTGAGATGGCTGTACTTAAGTTTCATCCTCAAGTCACAGTTATAAACAAAAAGATTACCAGTGTCTCTGTTCAAAACTCTCAGTACCAAAATGTTGGCCCATTACAGGTAAGGCAAATCTCCATCTTCTCATGTAACAGGCAACACCAAAGATTTTCCAAGCACTGCTCACAAATTTAAAAATTATTTATAAATATCTTCCTTATACATGTAAGAGAAGAGTACCTACAAATGTAAAACAAACCAACCCCTCTGAATTCCTTGCTACCAAATGCATATTATGGAAACTGGGTGAACAGGACTGAAATTACTCCAAGGTAAGCAAAGAACATTTATTTTTTACTTTAAGAACTTCTTTTATTTGTTTTGCTAAATAAGAATTTAGAACTCACTTCTCATTTCAACTGAGCATACAGTCAGTTAACCAAATTAAAAGAACAAGAGCTGTTTACCTTCACTACAAATAAAAAACTCCCAGACAAAATGAGAAATAGGACTGCAAAATGGTGGGACCCGTAGTATTTCAACTTTTTTTTTTTGTTTCTTCCTCCAATGTAAAAAAATCCTAAAGGATTTATTTAGAAATTTATTTCTAAGGTTTTGTTTTTATTTTCATAAATAAAAAAATGAAAAAAGAGACACTATTTCAATCTTCAGCTAACCTAACAGGTTCAGCTTGTGTTTGATAGGAATGTGTTGACATCTACCAGTTTAAAGACCATGTGAAAGCTCCTATCTATGTCTTTTGAATTTACTTTATAAAACACTCAGGCTCATTATGCCAGAGCAAACTCATACAGGCTGCACCTTTTTTTTTTTTTAAATAAGATCATTTTGGTCTGAAAATACTTTTTCTAACTTTCATGAACAAGATAGTAATGTTATCTTCTCAACCTTCTTTCAAGAACCAAGAAAATCAGAAGTACAATACATAAAGATTCCCTTAAGGACAATTAATTCACTCATCTATTCAGTAAATTACATTTGCCACAAAAAATCTACAGCACAGTCAGTATCACTCCACATTTGCACTGAAAACCTATTGTGCAACAACCTATTCCACTCTAGAAGGATTTGGATTTTTCAGTTCTTCTAATTATTTGCTTTTCAGTAAGCATTGATCACATTTAAAAATGTTTTCCACAGTTTCAATATTTAAGAATATACGTCTCCTATCATCCCCACACTTGCCTACTTCAAAGATGTCTTTGGAAAAAAAACAAATAAAACAACAGTCAGAAATTGCTGGCAAGCCACAGAACACAGAGAGCACCATTGATGCTTAAATGCTGAAAACACATTTTACCTCAGCAATACCCCTGAAAGGAACACAGCCAAAAGGGATGTCCCCAAATAGTTATGTAAGCAAATTTCTTCCCAAAAGTATACCAAATAAAATGAATGAGGCAACGACATAACACAACCCCAACTCTATGACACTGTTTCAAAAACATATCTCAACTAAAATAAATAATTCTCAACACACATTTCAAAATAAGGAGGAATGCACACTCCATTCTAATGCATGTTTTAGTAAAATCCAACTAATGTCATCTACCATGAAAAATTATATTGTAGTGAAGCATTTCCAGCAGAAAAGTATTATATGAAAATCACATTGACTTTAAGCCAGTTTAAAAGTTCTGCTGTTAGTTAACAAGTAAGATCAGCAGATGAGGGTGACCATGTCCCACTGTGATTTCCTTGGAGGGTAGGGGGGCTGGGATTCTGTTTGTTTGGCATTTTGGAGTGGAGGGTTTACAATGTTCTGTGGAAAGTTTGTAAGTTTTTCTCTCACTCTGTGACTACCAGGACACTGGACATCTTCTGCAGCTGAGTATGTACTGAGGAAAGCTTTCTTCCTTCTGCCAAAAGCCACGAGATTCCAAAGCCCTCCATATTCTGTGGATCTCCATCTACCACTCAAGTGAGGAACATTTTCAGCTGCTTGGAAGCCCCTTAGGGATCTGGCTCTCCTCTCTGAAGTGCCTCTGTGAACATTTTGTCAGTATTTTCATTCCCTCAAAATAAATTGCTTTGTCACTATTAGAGTCAGAAGCTATAAAGCAATCAGCTTTCATTCTTCTTTAGCCCTGTATCTACCTACATGCTCTCACCCCTATTGCAAAGGCTACCAGAGCTTATACAACATCATATCCTACTTCAGCTTTATATTCCATACATTCCTGCCACTACTCTCTCCCCCCACAAGGCCTGCAACACAGTGGCAGCATTCTGGGAAATGGGACACAGCAGCCTAGAATTTTGACCTCAGTCTTCAGGCAAATGCACTTAACAGTGAACTAGCATGTAAAAAGCCGTCACAGCCACCTCCTTCAGCCAGGTTTTAAGCAGGAATTGTGCCTGTATTTTATGAGTGGGGAAAGTTCTGCTGCTTTCACAGACCTCAGAGAATTAGAGGTCAGGCTACCCAGAACCACAAGGAAGCAGCATTAGTAACCCTGTCACCAGTTCCTTAGGCCAGAGCAGCTGGGAGTCCACCACAGGACACAGCTAAGGAATATTTGATTATTGAGAGCCATGCAACGAAGTGGTGACTGAGTTCACAGCTTTTGTACCACAGTGACTTACATACCCAAGTCTTCATTCTGTTTCAGGCCTCATTCAGTCTTTTGTTGCTGTATTTATGGCATCTATTTACCAGAAATAATTGCAACCAGCATTTAAATGAAAGTCCACTATCTAAAGCTTTCAGAGCCTTTTTGAAGGACTATGACCCCAAGTTACAATTTTAAATGGGGAAAAATTTCCAGCACAAAACACTGCTTTGCTTCTTGAGAATAAGACTTGTAAAACTGGTTTAATAATTTTTGATCTTTTTCTCCCCACTCTTTGGAAAAAAAAAATAATCAATGATACTATTGTAATCATGGAATATGCTGAGTTGGAAAGGATCCACCAGGATCATTGAGTCCAACTCCTTGGCCCTGCATAGAACATCCCAAGAATCACAACATGTGCCTGAGAGCATTGTTCAAACATTTCCCATTAGTCCATTCCAGCCGAATTACACTTTATTTCTATTTTTAGGAAAACAAAGAAAATCCATTATTAAATTAGCATTTTACAACAGCTTTCAAAGGCAGAATTGCCAACAGCATTATTTTTTAAAAAATCCCAATTTTTAAAATACACTACTATTAGTGTCATAAATGAACAACTTTATTACCAATCACAGAAAATGGCCTGAGAACCAACACAGACCTATAAACATATAACACTTCTTTTTATATATATAAGTACAGGAGTAAAGCACTAGTACACCTGTATATGGCACCAAACAAACCATCTTACTGGGAGCACAGCAAACATGCTTGACCAAAACTACATCTGTGAAATACCAATGCCCAGGCTCCAGCACCACTGAAGCCAGCCCATAATTAGTTTCTTACAAAATTCCTACTGGACTTAGGTCATAAGTTTTTATAAAACATGTGGCACAGCTTTTGCTTTTTAGCTGAAAAGACAGCTGTAGGATTTAGGCCTTTCTTAGAGATTTGAAGCACCACTCTACAGCTATCCCAGAGCAGACTGAGTTACCCTGAATGCTGAAATAACTAAAAATAATGAATAAGCCAGCTCATAAATTCTTCTATCAACATACAGGTTCTACAGCATGGTGCATGTCCCACTATAATCAAAAATACCATTATACAGTAAGGCAAAGTTGAGCAAGTAAGTGCTGGAACCAAACCTGTTGCCTGACAGCTGAATGATTAAAAGTTCACTTGCCTCAGGCTCCCTCCAGTTTGCCAACTTTGCTGGAGTTACTCTGCTCAAGACAAATCATCTGTAAGGGGGGGAGGACAGGGAAGGAAACCTGCTGTCCCAAAGATTATATTCTTATGTTTGACTAGAAGGAAGAATGTGTTTAAGAATTATATTCACTAAACATAAAATATTCATGTCTTATAGGGCAAAAAGTAGTAAGACAAAAACCTGATTACATTTCTATATTCTAGTTGTCAAAAGCCACCTCACGAGTTCTCTGTCCTCCTCTTTTAATACATTCATTACCAACCACAAACTATCCAGAAGCTTCACCAAAGTCTGAAGCAACATTTAGAAACCCAGATTAAACCCAAACTGTACTAAGAGACAACTTGTTTTCCAGCCCAAAGCAGATGGCAAATATAAATTTAACGGGACAAAAAAGAGAAGCAGGGGAAATGTTACTGAAAAGCAGAAAAGAGAACAACCACAAGTACTGTTGGTGCACCAGAAAGCCCTAACACTAAGCCATGCTGAAAAACCACAAGGGGAATGTGAGGAAGCTGGTTTGAACATTAGTGTCTCCACTGACATATGAAAAAGCTTCTACACAAAAATAAGTAAAACCCAGGCAACTGAACAAAAGAAGTTATATTTCCATCATTCTCACTTTTTCCTCTACTCCACATCAAACCTCCTAAAGCTGAGTTCCTCCCAACTCTCTCATGTTCTGCATTTTCTTTCCTCCTTCCAGGTACATACCAGAGTCTCTGTTCAGAGCATGCACAGGCATACCAAGCAAGACAGCATAAATGTTGTTTATTACTAGACTGTATAATGTATGTTGGGGTAGGAGGACAGGCGTCTTTTTGTTCCAAATCCCAATTTTATCTGGGCACAATTCCCTGTTTGTGAAAAAAAATATGGTTTTAGTTATTTTCTGTCATGGCTCCCAGAGGCCTCCAAGCATGGGTACTTATAAATAAAAACATATTATTGTTTCTTATTTTGTCCTTGAGCAGGGAAACAAAAGGCAGAAGGAAACAAAACATGAAACTAAACACAACAGCAATTAAATAAAAAGTTTGTCATAAATATTTTGTGTCTCTAGGAAGGAAATGAAATCCCTCTTCCCTGGTTTACTAAGTTTATTTCTTCAAGCTTCTTGCTTGCAGTATTCCATTATTCAGCAGTATCAAAGACCACTTTTAAGACACTCATTCTGATTTATTATAAACAAATCACACAAACATCCAGAAAGTGCCTACTTTGCCTATAAAGGTACATTGGAAAAAGCAACCAGCCTCTCAAAATCTTGAGCTTTTGTCAAGCACAAAGAAGCACAAAATCTGTGGCTGCCTTTCAGAGACAGCAAGGATTTTTACATTTCTTCCTGGTGACATTTATTTAGGAAACTAGCTGTTGCTTCTGTTTCAGCCAATAGCACAAAAATCACAGAAGCAGAGGATCAGCTACAGTGGAGATGATTTCTAACTATTTTTACCTGAGAGTTGTAAAGGTCTCATTCTCAACTTAGTTCTAGTTTTTAATGTACAAAATGTAAATAATGGGTTCCCGATGCAAAAGACAAGAAATTTTAGAAGTGCTGAAACCAAACCTGTGGCCTGACAGCAGAATGACTGAACCATCACTTGTCATGAGGCAAACCACCTCCAGTGTGCTGCCTTTGCTAGCTGCAGTTACAGGGCTCAAGCATCTACAGGAGAGGAAGGAGGGGAAGGAAACTGTCACCTGTCCCAAGATGATTCTTGTTTGAGGAGGAAGAAGAATGGCATTAATTACAGACCAAATGTCAAGGTGCAGAAAGGCAACTACAGACTGCTACTGGAATCAATTAAAAATTGAAAATAGCACTACATTTAAAAAGCCATGTCCCCAGCAGACAAATAGGACACAAATTAAGAGATTGCAATGCAAACACAATGCCATTCTTTTGATCTGTTTGGCATAGTAACAGGTATTTCCTTTCAGAGCATATCAAAACTACAGGGATAGTGTGGTACATTTTGGTATACTACTTATACAGAACTTACTTAGGAAGTCTGATTTGTCAAGCTACATAGAAACTGCACTGAACCCTAATTCATAATATTTCCACCCTAAGAATTTCTTCCAAGTTTTTTCTTACTGTCTTTCCCCCTTTTTTTAATCACTCAACTGAGAACCCTAAAGAAAAAACAAAACCCAAAACAAACCACAAAAAAGCCAAACAAACGAAATCTACAAAACCCCTTTTTTCCTCCCAACTTCCTGTACACAAAAAACGAAGTTTCTGCTTTGCACTTCCAACTAATCTTGGGAAAATTACATCAGGTATCTACACGCAATCACAAATGTAGCTTTATATTTGCTATTAAACACTCTACAAAGTTATTTATTTGGCACTGATTTCCACTCTTGAGATATTAGCTCTCTGTAATACACACACACAACCCCGCACACCCCCCATAATTGCTTGGGGTTAAAGATTACATTGTGTCTCATGAAATCAGGCAGCTACAGCCTGAGTTAGAGTAATCTATTGATGCTGTCTGTTCAAGCAAATAATTCTATTAAAATTCAAGGACCTCAATCTGCAGTAGTCTTCAGCCAAACAACAAACGTATCAGCAAGTAAGTATGGATATGAACTCTTTTTAAAATGTGTATTTATGGATATTTTAGTGTAAGTTATAATTTTATACACAAAACATCCATAATTTTTTTCTGTTTGTTACGTACTCCCTGACATGCTGATAAAGTCAATTAGAACTTTTTACTTAGGTTTCAATAATCATTCAATAATCATACTGTTGAATTACATTCCAAAAAATAACCAAATAATTATCTGCTTAAAAAATACAGATCTGATAAGTGATCATGAGGTACAAAACGATTTTGCAGCAAAATATATTACTGACTGCTGACCCCAAAGAGAGTCATGATATGTTCCCAGGACCACTGATATTGAAACAGCAGCCTCTCACATAAACACACCAGTTTAATTCCAAGGAACTGGTCCAAATATATGTGGGACAGGAGACAAAGAGCAAGCAGTACAAGGGACAATTCACAGATGGACAATTTGAGAGTCCTCTGGAGAAACTTAGCAAAGCACCAAAACTAGGCTTCTGCTTTGAATCTCCCATTATAGCCAATGTTTTCTCTTCAAATTACAGAGTGCTTAGAGACACAAATACCCCTCTCTCCCTGTTTTAACCACAGACTTGGCACTTAAAAGCCTTTCATGGTACAACATTGTCATGCAGCACAAGGAAAGCAAATGAACAACATACGTTTCATGGTCCCATCTTCCTCTTCATCGTCGTCACTGTTGATCACCATGGTCCCCAGGTCTGACTCCAGCATGGTGCTGTTGTGTTCAATCATTGTCTGAGCACCTTCACTCATTGTACTGGTGGCTCTCATGGTCCCAGCACTCTCTGAATTGGTCTTCACCATGGTGTGAGAGTCCAGCTCATCTTCATCCTAAGGGAAACATTTGCCAGAATGCAGCAGATCATTAAAACAAAACAAAGCTAAGGTGCAAACACTTATTGATTAGTTTTCTATCTTTACGTGACCTAGTTGTACTGCTGGAGTTCCAGGTTTAAAACTTTGAAAGACATCACAAAATAAAGAAAAACAGAAACTCTTCTTTCTCATAGATGCATGGTAGGGTAAGTACAACGTGGCCCACACACTCACTTTGCATTAGCAACCAATTTTGACTTACCTCTGTGATTTTCATGACTCACTTTATCTCTCTGGGTTCCAAAAACCACTAACACAATCTACAGAAAGCAATTTTGTTGTTTTGCAAGGGTCTGTCACAAAGGGTGCTGAACACCCTAAACGCAGGATCATGCCCAGCATCTAAGATTACACACAGAACCCAGATGACAGGCTCATGTTCAATTCAGCTATTGAACAATTTTCCAACAGAATTTGTAAAGTCCCCCTCAGAAACAAAAAATCGACTTACTTCAAGTGTTAACATCTATTTAAGAAAACCTTTGTTATAAAGGTGAGCAACTTGTTAACATCACACATAAAAACAGCCCTTGAGCACATAGTTACCCACTAAGTGTGGGGGAGATAATATCAAGGAGATAGACAGCAGCATTTTGAATTGGTAACAGTAATGGGCCAGGAATTTGAAACAGAGCACTAATGACAATCCAGTTAATGATACATGAAATTCATACAGAATGCCAATATCTGAAAACACTAATGGGAAATCCCACTGGTTCCCAAAACCTGATTTAGATTATACATACAACATCACAGCATTTCAGGAGTAATGTAATGGACTGTGACTATACATATTTTCTGTATGAATAAAATCTATTACTCGAGGAAAAGAAAATTCAGACATTCTCATTTGTTGATTAAATGTAAGTAGTAATATCCATCACTGTGAAGTTCCTCTATGTCCATTTGTTATATTTTAAATACAAATGCTACTTTCACCAGCTTTATAACCATATATGCATCCCTTTCCTCTATTGTGTCAAAATTTCATTTGAGCTCCTTTATAAATGAACTCTTTCCTGATTAACAAAGTATTTTAGCTATAGTTTGAAAGACTACTGGAAAACCCTTTTATCTTTCTTTAATTTGCCCCTTACAAATTACATGCTGCTGCTACATAGAATCATAGAACTGTTTAGGGTGGAAAAGACCCCTAAAATCCTCAATCCAGTTGTCAATCTGACATTGCCAAGCCCACCACTAAATCATGCCCATAAATGCCACATCAACAAGACTTTAAACTACATCCAGGATAACATGTAACATTCAAACCAGACTTTACCCACTAACAAATTTCCCCTTTTTCCTAAATCTTTGCATTGCTTTATAAATTTTAAATATTTAACTACGAAGAGACTACGAAGGGACAGACACAGGATAGGACCAGAAAAAGTAAAGCCCAGACTCAAAGCCCAGTAAGGTCTGGCACTTTCTGTTTCTCACTGAAGTCCTTCCTTTCCTTTCTGCTCACTCCCTGGCATGGCAGACACTTTGCCTCTCACACAGACACTCGTGCACGAGCCAGCTACATGGCCCAAGTGCCTCTTTCACTAAGGGCTGCTCTAGGCAGATACAGAGAACTGAGTGCAGTAATACCAGATCCTGACAATTACCCTATTCCATCTAAGAGCTACAAAAACAGATTTAATTTTATAGAAAGTCTGGCTAACTGCACACCATAGTGAAGCCAGGGTACAGACCTAAACAGATTTAAATTAAAATTCCAAATGTCGAAAGAATCATTATTTTCCAGATTAAAATTAGCAAAAATACTTGAGTTCTTAATTTGCATTCTTTCTGGGGATTTTTTTTTAGTTGCATTCTATTTAGTACCCTACCCTTTAAAAGATTGTGGTATTCCCAAAGATACAGACAGCTTACAGCTACAGCACTAGGCAACTCTGCCAGTAAAAGAATGAGAATATTTTGGTACTGCTCCTCCTGGTGGCAACTTTAATTTTCTTTAATTTCTATCACCAAATGTTACTGTTAACCCCAGCGTTTTCTATGAATTTCATTTTTTCCTTCTAAAAAGGGTACTCAGGGAAAAAAAAAAGCAGCTTTGCAGCGCATTTTTAAAGTGCCAGAACAGTTAAACTACAAGTGTTTCTTTCTGTACTGCAATATAATGCAAAAGTGACTCACAACATACTGATGTTTCACCTATTAACTACTACAAATTTGGAATCTCTAACATACAGATAGGCAAATCTCTGCATTTAAGGTATAGTTACATTATATTTACAGATTAGCTTTACTTATATTAATATCCACTTGCAATGCACATGGCCCTAAACTTACCTTAGCTGAAAAAAGCAATTAAACAAACACTTTCCTGGAGCTCAAAGCTTTTATTTTAGAAGTTAGTGGGGGAAAAAGTGATGACTAACAATATGAACAAGTATAAAATGGAGTCCTAAATTACTATTTTGATAACTTCTGCTTCATTGAAGAAGTGATCTTCTATTTCTTCAATCAAATGAAGTATCTGGACTTGGTCCAAAGAATTGCATTTCATTTCCCAGTCTAAGAGTGCCAAAAGCCTTTATCTTAGTATTATTTCTCAGAGAACGGTTATCTTTTAGTACCTAGGAGACTAAGGATCACAAAAGCCCATCTTAGTACTAAAAGAAACAGTTGTCCCAAAAATGGAAGTACACAGCAATTTTGATGAATGGGGTTTCCTCATACCAGGAATGATGCACTGAGAAAGAACAATAGAAAACTCACTCATGGCCTGAGCATGCCTAGAATAACTAATTTTGTAGCTAAAACAGATTGTTTCCAGAACTGTCATTTCAGTTTTTCTCACAAATATGAGATTCAGCTAATATGGCAGTAGGATACACTGGTTCTGAAAAGGCAACTTTATAAAAATATGCAGTGGATCCAAGTTATGGAAGTGCATATTTACATGAGAGATGAAAATGATTCCATCATGCAAATTCTTATTCATGCCTTAGAGTTCATAAATATTGGTGTAGAATTTGTGATCTGTTGTTAAAAAAGGTAAATACACTGATTAAATAAAAACAAACACAATCTCAATTTTAAACAGGAGAAAAAAAAAAGAAGTATTAAAGCTTAAGTGTCATGTTCTCATACTGTTTATGAAAACAGATCCAAGAATCAAACAATAAAAACAACTAACTCTGGAGTTAAACTGTCTGCTGTTGCCCTGTGTACAAGTAATAAGCACATTGAAATGCTACAGAAATTATAACAGACTACAGAATCTCTGAATAAAATCCTAGTCTAAAGTACAAGTAAAGCACCAGCAACAATCTGCAATCCTGAAAGATTTTCTCTCTGGATCAACTTATTTACCAAAATGTTATTATTAACAAAATCAACTCTTAAAGCATAAAAATGCTTTGATCAGAGGTTTGATTATCAGGATAGAATTATCACAAAGTTTTCAGCAGAAACCACACACTTCATTATATTCTTGTAAAATAAAAGATCTCATCACACAAGAAGTTTTCTCAGTCTAGTTGGCCTTGCATATTTTATCTGAGTCTACATCATTACAGAAGTGAATGAGTCAAGGTGAAAAAGATTAAAGGATTTTTCTGTTGCATTTTGACCGTGAGTAGGGATGAAGACTACTAAAAAACCAAACCAGAGAAGCAGATATGGCAGGGGTTACCTTTAAAACCTCTGTGCCTTTGCTTTGGCATGTAAAAAGAGCACTAGAGGGCAGCAAAGACGGCCAACTAGGCTGCAAGGTATTAAAGGAAGATTTACATGCTGGCAAAATTTAGTATCCTGTAAAATAATTTCATTTACTATTAACACCTCATCATCACCTTTGAAAAATGTAGCTGCAGTCACAGCTATCTTTTTTTAAAGCACTGTAGTAGCTACATAAACACATGATACAGTTTGGTCAAGCACAAGGATTTTCTAAAAGCTCCTAACGTACAAAGCCAAACTTCACCCTGAGTATATGATTAATACTGAGCACACAAAGCTTAGAGCCATCAGTAAAACAGGTAAAAACTTAACTTTCAGCACACAGTCAAATCCCATCACATTCAACAGAATCTGTCACTAAACAGCACCTAAGCTTGTTTTCTGCCTCCAGGTAATTGATACACCAGGTAACCACGACTTGCTGCGTGCTCATACCTCTCTGTAACCAGCTCCTGGCTCTGCACTGCTGGGGATTTTAACAACAGCCTGTGTTTCTAACTTCAGCACACTTAAAGGACTGCACTCTAATTTAATTAACACACGTGTCAACTGCTCTTTGGCATAAAGAAAAATGATACGAAAAGAGAAAGTTTTCACACCATCATTCAAAATTACATGTATATCTAATGACAGCTATAGCTATAGCATATACATGCAAAACATGAGAGAAGCAGGAAAGCAAACATAAAAACCTTCAGCACAGTGTATCAGATTTAAAATACAGAATAACTCATCTGATTCACTAGTTCCTTTACAATAAGAGCATAAATATTGCAAAAATATAAAGGAAGAATTACAGCAATTATTTCTTAGAGTCTCAAAATACAGCTGCCAACTTCTCATAATTAATATAAGATTAACCAAATAACTTTTTGTATGAATGAATAAATAATCTTACATAGGGGAACAATTGATTACCAACAGTTGGCTTTGGTGTTGATAACTGTTAACCATTAAGTGCCCAGGAAAAAAAGGTGATCACTGAAGTAGTAATTTCTTGACTTAATACTCTGAAAGAATTAAACATTTTTGAAAACATAGAGACATTAAAATGTAAAAGAAAACATACAGAGAGCAGTTTGTTAGCTCATTCCTTTAAAGATCCACAGAAACAAATATTTAGACATGTTTTCTGTGAGCTGCCAGGCAACGAGTTACTTTACATTGCCATAATACAGCTGCCCAGCCCCAGCATCCACCTCACATCACACTTCCAAAAATGCACCAGAAGAGATTGGTCATGTCTCATAATGCCTGAACTAACACTTAAACTTTGATATTGGGATTAACCTCCTGTAGAGCACAACACTTGTGATTTTTGCTTAATTAAAAAAACCTGTACAACTACCTCAGCACCTATCAAAACATGGCAGTTTGTCAGAAGGCATTCTCATCACATGAGCAGTCTCCTAACAGGCATAAAATCAATTCTGAGCACTTCTAATGATATTGTATCTCTCAGGAAGGATACAGACACAAAGACAGTATTCAACCTGGGCATTTATTTACAGCTCTCCAATACAAAGTTTTGAACCACAAAATGTATTTACATTATGACTGACAACTCATGCTATAAAATATTCAGACAGTGGTAAAAAAGAAAAATAAGAATCAACTTTAGGGATGTGAGTCTTCCTCACTTGAAGGACAACTACCTGAATTGACCCTGAAAATTAAATAGATAATTGTGAAAACTTTGCATCTGATTATTTCTCCAAACCCATCCACTCCATAGTACTTCCAGTTATGCAAGTCACTTTTAATTTGAGTGCCCATTACTACCGAATATATGACTTTAAGAAGGTATTAAAGCACAAAAACTTATTCAAATGTAACTGTTAGGGTTAAAACAGGTTTCCTAACATAAGGAACTTCACAGTTAGAACATTTCACACCTTTCTTCTTCATGAGTCTCAAATCACGTACTAGTGAGTAAGGAGCAGAACTGCTCACAATTTACATAGGGAATTCTTGGGGGGTTAGATCCATAAATTCAAGCCCCTGACAGGGTAACTGAAGCCATTATTTTTCAATAGTATATGGACTCAATTCACTGCCCATAAGACACCTTTAACATCAATGGAATCTACTTAACACTAAACACCAATATTTGTTCTTGCTTTTAGATGTTGTTAAATATGCATTTCTCAAAGTTGAAGTCTGGTTTTGCATTTCTACACTGAAGACTTTCCAACAGTGTGACTGGAAAAAAAATCCATTTTTGAGCTGTTATTTTTCAAAATTTAAGTGCCAGGTGGCTATTACTTTGCAACTGAACAGTGAGTCCAATTCTCACACAATCTAAAAACATTTAGAGATAATAAAATATGAAGAAATATATGCATTCTTACTAAATAAGGTAACACAGGGACTGTCACCAGCTCTTTCTAGGACTGTTGCCATCACAGCAGACTTATCAAGACCTGTATTATCATTTGAACTGAAGGATCATGTAGTCATGCAAACAACATACAAGCAGCCTGTATTTCTTGTGAGATTCTGTGAAACTGATATATAAGAGGAATGTGCAAGGGTTATTTATCCTTATATTTAAATGCTGGACTGCTGACTTCATCCATTACCAAGCAGCATACCAACTATACCAAACTGGCATTCCTATTATCTGCTTTCCCTTTCCAAAAGGTAAATAATAAGCACTAAGAAGCGCAGAAAGAACTGGTTTATTCTTTTTCTGGCAGTTTCACAAGCAAATTCCAAATTAAATGAAAGATAGAACCTTTGAGCTTATTTTCAAATTATACATTATTTCAAAGTGAAGTGGGGGATTGGGAGGTTGATTGTTTCTTTTTCTAACATGACAAACACAAATATGCTTTCATTTTATTCTTCTAGATTTTTATCCTCATTTCCTTTAATAACTTGTGGGTCCATTGATTAATCTCTGCCTAGTATGCTTAAACAACTAAAATCAGAATTCTACTTAGTTTGGGCTCCACTTACACCTACATGCTGCTCAGAGTCTTCTTCTAAGCAGTAGTAGAGCAACATGCATTCAAGAAACACCTTACAAAAACCATCTCTAATTAAAAAGACAATGGTAACAGTTTCAAAGAATCACAGAATGTTTTGGATAGCAAGGAACCTTAAAGACCATCTAGTTCCAACTCCCCTACTACAGGTAGGGACACCTTCCCTAGATCAGATTGCTCAAAGTGCCATCCAACCTGGCCTACGACACTTTAGGAACAGGGCTATCACAGCTTCTCTGGGCAGCCCGTTCTAGGTGCTACACACCCTTTCCACAAAACTTCTTCCATATCTAATCTAAATCTACCTTCTTTCAGTTAAAAGCCATCACCCCTATACTACATGGTCTTGGGAAAAGTCCTTCCCCAGCTTCCTTGTAGGCCCCCTCTAGGCCTGGTACAAATTCACGCTGCTGTTTCCTACTTTGGCTGGGTTTGCACTTCTGGCTGATCAGAACCTTTGGTGATAGCAACTGGACAAGATTCTGGTGTTATCTCTCCAATGAATCTGTAGTTTCTTATAATGATGTCCTGCATTTAAACTGCTGCAAGACACAGGAAGTCTCTATTATAACCAAACAACTATTAAAACCAATCCAGAACAAAATTTGTTCTGCATTGTGACCCACAAGAGATATTCAGAGGTCACTCCAAAAACTATTTTTGTCAACAAGGAAATCTCTCCTCACCTCACCATCAATATCCTTCATTTCAAGCCCTTGTGCCCTCACTTTTTCTATCAGAGCTGAGTATTTCCAAACTTCTTCACTCAAGGCTTACCAAGCAATACAAAACTACTGGTCATGAATTTACTGATAGCGAAAGTCACACTTACTACCAAACACCACCAGTTTTAACAATTGTTAAATATTTCACCCTAACTACAAATCTTATCACAGATTATTTTCTTAAACTGTAAAACTGTGTGAAATCTTAGGGAGCTAAAAAAAATTCAAAAGCATAAAAAAGACACAAAATTATTTTTGATAGTAGGTACAAAAATCTTCTTTTACTTGATCTTTTTATAATGGGAAACTTTTGAAAATGTTTAAGTCTACAATATGAACTTTACAGCAAAAACACCTGGCCAAGATATTCTTGCATGTCTCCTAACAGCCCCTGTAAAAATAATTTAGTATTATTTATTAATATTAGTTAATCAATTACAGCTTGGAAGTCAGCATCCACAGTGAAAAATAAAAAGGAGTGCACAACATCATATAACAAAGGATGTTAGAGGCATTCTGAAAGAACACATTGCTGAAGTTTTCACCTGGACTCACTCATCCTCTCTTTTTACCATCTTAAAGTCCCACCTAGTGATCCCTTCACTCAAGGGAACACTACAAAGCTTCTTTTTCCAGTTTCTCTCTGTGTCTTTCACTGTGCTGAAGTCATGCCCTTCTCTGTGTTTTTCTACTGCCTTTCTTTTCTGAACTGGCTAGTCTCGTTCACAAGCCCACTTTCATGGCTTTCTCCTGTCACTCTGTTCAGCACTGAAAAGTCAGTTCTGCCTCAAATTTGCCTCTTCCCTTACTCTCCTGCAAAGTTTTCAAACCTCCACTCTTTTCTCACCTCCTGTGCTACTACAGGCAGGGCTGGCCTTTAAAACTCCTCCACATCATGATCACAAAAAAATTGAGCAAGGTATGCAAATGCTGAGCTGTCAACTGCTCTGACCTTCTGCCTTTTATTGAAGAGCAATTTCTTCAAGCAGAGGTTGACTTCTGGTTCTAGGTTTGTTGATGCTCATACACTGGCATACAATTATAGCCCCTAAAATTCTATTCATGTAAGTAAAAAAAATGACAGATTTAGCATTTCCATATACTACAACTGCATTCATTTTTACGAGCAAACCAATCTTCTAACGAAAGTGGATAATCAGAAAAGTTAGGGACTGCATTAGATGAAGTAGTCAGGAAGTGCAGGGAGGTGAGCAATCCTTTCCTTCTGTTTCACACTGCTGAGGCTGCAGCTGGAGTGCTGGGTACACTTCTGAACTCCTCAGAATGTGAGACATGGACACACAGAGAGAGTTAACAGAGGGCCACAAAGATAATAAAGAGACTGGAACATCTCTCCCAGGAGGAGAGACTGAGAGAGTTCGGATTCCTCAACCTCGAGCAGACAAAGCTCATAGGGACCTCATCATTCTGGGCAAGTATCTGAAGGGAAGGTGCAAAGTGGATGCAGTCAGCTTCTTTCCAGGGGTGCCCAGTGACAGGAGCAGAGGCAACAGGCACATAATGAAACACACGAGGCTTCCTGTGAACATCAGGAAATACTTCTTGTGCTGTGAGGGTGGCTGAGCAATGGCACGAGCTACACAGGGAGGTTGTGGAGTTTCCTTCCTTGGAGATGCTCAAAAGCTATCTGGACATGGTCCTGGGAAGCCAAATCTCAGTGGCCCTGCTTAAGTAGGGTCCTGCCAACTTCAACCACTTCATAATTCTGCTTTCTCTTCTCTGTTAACCAAAGATACTCCTGTTACTTTCAGATTTGAGGCACTTACCTTCTAAACTTAGTGACAAGCAGACTCTTGCTGACTTTTTTACTCTTAACTTGTTCCCTTATTGCACCACAAGAGCTCATGGCAGAATCACCAACTACTAAAAGGTAACAAAAATAGATTGCTGCCTCAATCCTGGATTTAAGGTTCTCTTATACTAAATACTAAATGGGGGGAAGTGTGGAGGGAAGGAGTGCAGGGGGTGGCAGAGTGGGGAGTGCAGTGTTATGTTCTGACTTCTGTATCTATGCAAGAATTCATGAGGTGTTGCTAAATGCTGCCTCAGTTGAGGTGAACCAAACTTGTGTCACATCCAGCAGTGGGAGAGGGAGAACACCACATCCTTAACTGGCATGGACTGTGCCTGGCAATGGGATCTGAACCTCAGACTAAGTAATTAGATGTCATGCCTAATTTTGGGATAATGCACAAGACATCAAAAATGCCCAAGCATTTAACATCTCCAGTTCAGAAGGCAGTGGTACAGATGAAAGTAAGCTAGTAAAGATATCAGATTTTTATGTCAGTAATAAATCAGTCTCTTCTGAAATCAACTATTCAATAAGTCAAGTCACAAAAAACAACTCAGCATGTCAAGTCACACACAGGAAAATTTCCTAGTGTAAAAAAAATAATCGCAGCCTTCCCTGCCTTTTTATTATTGACTAAGTAAACAAAATTCAGAGTAAAGAACCTTTATAAAAACAATCTATCAATATTCTCAGAACACACTCTTAATAGAGAGAAAAAACGCTGCCAACCACACTGATTGCTGGGGATACAAAAGACTGCACAGAACCTGCTTGAAAAGTATTCTTATATATAAAGCATCACACAACACTCTGTAACAAGGATTCTACAATTTGCTATAGGACAAACTGCATTTACTGCACTGCTCTTTTCTGTTTGCTCAAAGCTATAACATTCCAGTCTCCATCTTCTCTGTGCTCTTCCTGAACGACCCTGGTACACATTCTATGTGTGGCAATACACTTGCACAAGACTAACCTGAAATAAATTATGTAGGGAAGAGTAATAATGCCAGAACACAGACTTATTCTTCACACTGCCAAACAATTCTAAATGCAACCTACTTATCACACAACCTGCTTCTCTCCTCAAACATATGAGGAATGACATTGTCATCTGAAGAATGAAGTGCTGTCACCATTTTGATGTTACTTGGTTCAAACCACACTGCAATCACTGCTTACTGAGTGTCGTCACTAACTATTCAGTGTATTACACTTAACCAAAAAAACCCAAACAAACACCAAGCAAAGTGCTCTGAACTAAAAACTAAACCACTTGTCTAGAAGTCCACCTGTAGAAGTAGAACCTTAATTTGGGGAGTTTAAATGTTAGTGTGAATAGCTGATGTTGACATGGTTTCTTTTCCCACTTCCTAGAAAAGCTTTTTACTAAGAAATCTCCTGGAATGGTGCTGAAAGCTGGTTTATACAGCACTACTTATAATTAAGAGGGGAATACTCAGAATTCATAGGCTTAAAAGGACCCAGAGAACTGGCAAAAGAAATTATTTGAACACAACTACAGGAAGTAGGACAAAATCAGCAATTTATCTGTAAAGTATAGGTGGTTATAGGAAAAATGGGTACACACCGAATTTTCCTCCTCCTCCTCTAGTTCTCTCTGCTGTTCCTCGTGTCGCTTTGCCTTTATCTCCATAGCTTCTGTGATCAGGTCCCTTAAAATTGAAACTGGCTTGGCATTCTTAATAAATGTATGCTAGGGAAAAAAAAATCATTAAAATATGTAATACCATTACAGCAGTTGTGCTTCAGATTTAATTACAAGTCCTATTCAACACCACAGATTTCAGTGATAAACAGTATCGTACATTACACAATAATCAAAGTCTACACCAACACAACATACAGTATCTTTCAGCTGCTTCATGACTAAAATTTTACTTTAACTATTTTTAATAAATGCAAGCCTTGGGCAATGTAATCACTTAGTAACTGTTTTATAATTGAGGATATAATTTTCCAAAGGAAACGTGCAGTAAGCAGTAAATAGAGTGGTGATGATCTGACATAGAAAACCAAACTTTTTCAGATATTCTGTTTCATAATTGAATTAATCTTAACAAATTGAGAGCATAAATTTGTGGCTCTAACCAGAGCTCCTGTGGCTACTTACTTCAACAAACTTATATTTTAAATGTCATAAAATATTTCTTGATCTACAATGATGAAACACAGAACCAGTAAAAAAAACCCCTGCTTTTAACAGGAAGTCATAACAGACACTTATAACTTTCAATTTTTACTTACCTTGTGATCTACATTTTGGTGTTTTACAATATATAAAATTAAATATTCATAGCATGATCTAAGAATTTGATAGATCTATTATGAAAAACTGCTCTGCAAAATTTTTGTTCTCATTGTGGTGGAGTTCACTGGAACTCATCATTTAACAGCTGCTCTTGCGAGCTCAGCACAGAACAAACGTAGCAGGAGAGTGGTAGAGGAAATAAGAGCCTGGCATAACCTGCCTTGCTCCAGAGGTCCACTCTGCCAACTGTGGCTCACTCAGGAAAGTGCCCACTTGGCTGAACTCAGCCCAAGAACAACTCATTACACTGTCCATCTGCATCAGACCTTTCTAGGACACAGAGCCACCTGCTTCTTCTGACATGACCAGAAGGAAAGACTGAATGTACTCCATGCCTGGTCCACACAGAGGGGCAACCTGGGCTCAATTCTTTTACTAAATACTTGTCTAAATCCCGACATCTACTGAGGGCCTCTAACCACAAAGCAAGGATCCAATTTTAATAGCAAGAACCAGCCCTAAACTACATAAAGAGCAATGAATTTTTAGAAGCAGCAAGAAAAATAAAATGGCAGCAGAGATACATGGGCTGACAGAGAGAAGACAACAAAGTGAAAAATAAATAAGGCATAATAATAGTAAAAATAAGGTTTTCCCTTACAGATTTTCACAACGTTTTGGGTTTGAGGAAATAAAACCCCACAAACATAGAAAGTGCTTTTCCTCAGTAACTTAAATACTGACCTGTAACAGCTGGGTTGCTGTAGCTCTTTGTTCAGGATTTTTCACTAAGCATTTCTTCACAAAATCTGTGAATTCATCAGACCACAGCTCTGGCTTCCGGAAGGTTGGAGGGGGATTTGTAGGAATCATAAAAATAGCCTAGATAAAAATCAAACAATAGCAAGTCTAAACAAAACACATCACCACAGCAGCTGAAGCCAAGTTAAGAAAAAGAAATTACTTTATCCACCTTTCTTATCAGGCTAAGAATCTGGAAGACAAATTTGAAGTATGCAAGGATTTCTACTCAGATCAAGACTCAGGAAGTAAATCCATCTGCTACTAATGTAACTACTTCCCATTAGATTTTCTCTAAACTGTACCCCATTGAGCACAACACTCCTTATTTTATCTACTGCTGTTCATCAATCTGAAGAGATGATTATATTCTTTCAGAAATTCTTAGCAGAAGTGATAGCTCTGCTTGTTTAGACACACATATAAAGTTGTTGTGAATAGCCAAGCTCACCTTCTCCTCTCTTTTATTTTTGCTTGAGAATTGCTTAGGAAATTTGGGAGGATTGCTGTTTCCTTTTCCACTCATAATTTATCAGATGGAGTTTTAAAACATGCTTGTCCAAGTAAGATTTAGCTACATATGCTAAAAGACCTAAGATAACACTAAAAGATGAAGACACAAAGAAAATAATCAAGTAACTCATCTTACAGTACTGAGAACTCTCATGAAATTGAAAATGCTCCATTTTACCTATATAACAGAATTTTTTTCTGTTGAGAACCATATGGAGACAGATTTTTCAACTGGGAAAAAATATTCATCCTCTATAAAAGAATGTTTTTCCTACACAAGATTATAAATATTATGGCATTTTTTTAATATTATTATTTCCAGGTTTTCCTCTAGTTAAAAATACACACTTATAGCACGGGGGGGAAAAAAGCTACATAACTCTGACAGACCACTGCAAAATAATGAAAATTTTTGAGCTTTTGTATGTAATAAATGCATCCAATATCATCTTAAGACACATGATAGCAAAACATTATTCAGAATTAGGTCCACAGACAAGAACAACAGGCTATTATTTTCTTCTAAATCCAAGTTCAATTCAACCACATTTTCCAAAGTCAGGAGGAGTAAAGTTCTTCACTTGTTTTTCCACAAGCATAGGCAGAAATACAAACTCAGGAAAGGGGAAAAAACTGATTCTGCACACTTTTAACATATGCAGAATGATGTAAAAACTGTTTACTAACATTTTAATGGAAAATTAATTCAGTACTGAATAGTCACTTGAATTCAAATACTTGAATGTTTACAAAACCTGCCAATTTGTTTAATAAAGATGTACACTACAACAGCAGCTTTATATTTTCACTGGACAGCCGTGCCAAACAAGTATATGGACTCAGGTAGGAAACGTGGCACTCAGTAACTGGCCTTATCTACTCCACTTGTGATGCAAGATTAATTGTCAGTACAAGTGAAGTGCTTCTGGCAAAAAGCAGTGGCTAACAAATTCAGCTGTTTCTGTCCTTGAAATTAATGATCTCTTCCGAACTTTGAACTGATGACTTCTGATCTTATCTTCAGCTACTCTTTACAGCTTACTCTGCAGTAGCTATTGAAAACACACAGCTGTAACACAAGGCTACCAACTCCTGTTTATGCAGTGTCACAATGGGTACCTCCTGTTTGGTCATAAACATTGACCTCTCTCCCCACAGGCAAGCAAAGATAAGTTACAGATTCCTACTCAGCTCCTCAGTTCTAGGAAAAATGTTTGCCTTGGCCAATTATTTTCATCAAATACACAGCAGTTAAGAACCACAGCGAAGAACTGACTTCTTTGTCATTCACAAAGGACAGTGAGAAGAAAGGGCGAGTTCATCAATCATTCTTCTATGCCAGGCAACAAAAGCCACAACAGGAGATATTCAAGTGTTAGAGTCCTAAAGCCACACTTATGCTTTGTGCATTTGTTGAAAATACCTACTTTGGAAACATATATATTTATGTAATGCTTAAATTGTAGGCTTTTTAAAATCCTACTATGTCACATGAGCTGTATTAGCTGAAAAGAAAAATTATATACGTTTTTGCAACACAAGAAAACATATAGAAACTACTCATTCCACATGTTAAGTCCAAACTGGTAATTATGCCATGCACTTGTTAGTGTGTACCTCTCCTTCCAGTTCTCAGCACTCCATTCTATTAACCAGCCTAAAACTCTGATTTTCAGCTCCGTCTTCCCTCTCTACTGCCTAATTTTGGCTTGCATATTCTTTGCAGAAAAGTTAAGCTCCTTTCCTCTTTCAAAACAGTCCATGACTTAGCTTTCAACTACTTTGTTTCGTTCCAAGAGGCTTGCAAAGCAATCACTGGAGAATTATAAAGCTAGTCCCAAATCTCCAGGAATAAAAACAAAACACTTATCTGACAGGAACTTATTCCTCATTTTTGCTTCTACTTCTTGTCAAAAAGGTCATTTCTATCCTAAAATAACTACATATTACTTTAAAACAAAACTAAGCTATTTCAATCACTCTGGGTGCCAATGGAAGCAGGAAATACTTGGGTTTTTTATGCTTCTTTCATCTTACCTTAGATTTCTCCAGTCCCTCTGTTTTTTCAAACTATTACTTGTACTATTTTTTTTGCCTCCACTCCACTTGTAATTTTGCCAGAAGTTTCCCACAGCTGTTTGTTTTAGTGTAGTTCTCATAGTGGGGCTGAGGACAGTAGTCATTAGCCAAATGTAGCAAAAAGAAACACCAAATATAAGCTACTATGCACCCAGTTACATGAGCTACACTGGCAGTTCCAGCTGCAGGCAATGTTAGAAAGAAATTGTGCAACAGAGGAGGCAGGCTCTGACACATTTGTGAAAGAATTGGGGCTAATTCTTTTCTCTCTCCCACCTTCAACATCACCTTCCACATTTCCTTACATTTCTGAGACAGACTAACAAATCTTACATGAGTAGCACATCAAATATACAACCAAAGAATCAGATTGTACGACTCAGTCTTCAGTTCTAATCATTCAATCATCTTTAAAGAAGAAACCTCTAAAGATGGAAGAAGGATCAGTTTAATCTGTGTTTGTCTTCACCTGCCTATAATAGAGAGGTCATTCCAAATTTGTCCTGAACTGGCCCTTCTCCCTCTGAAACCTGAGCTCAATTCTACCTTCAATCATCTTTCGCACATCGGTCTGAGGCAAATCCTTCACCTTGCAGTGAAACCAGAATTCAAGGCAGATGTAATATATGTATTACAAAAGACAGGAAGAAGATAAAATTATGCAGGGCAGCTTTTGGGGCCACTTCCAAATGGGGCACTGGACAATCCAACACAGTTTCTACCATACCTGTTGCCTGGTAACACTTCCCTGCTCAATCACCAGGAATTACAGCTAAGCTGAATACCAGACTGAGACCCAGGTCTTAAATGACAGCAGAACTGCACAAGTCAGTCCAGGATTTTATTATTCTTAAAGGGCCTAGTATTTTAAATTAAGTCCAGGCTGAAATCAGGGGTGTTTTTTTTCCATGAAGGTTCTTTTACGGACAATTTTATTGGCGTGAAAATGTAATTATGGTGATGATGATGAATTAGGAAACGCCAAAAGAAAAATTAGATGCTCATATACCACACATGGAAATTCCTAATGAGAAAATCCTTGCAGCTCATTCTTCTTGTCAGTCAGGGTAATTTATCTGTATTTCACACAGCCCACAAACACATTAAGTGATCAACAGCAATTTCGTAGAGGTACCACTTCTTCTGGCTTTTAGCTCCTTGAATAACTTATCATCTTGTACTTAGCTGAAATAAGTTACTTGTAATAAAAAGCAGAAAATCTACCCAGTATCAAATGCTACTGAAGAGGACAACAGAGACTTCTATATTGTGGTGATTTTATAATTTTCATGCTGTGAAGCTCCATTGCTAGAATCTACAGAAAAAAACATTTTTATAAACAGGGTAAGGATACGCGACATCACTTTGTGACTTCCAAGTTTTTTAAACAGCAATTATACTACTTAGTTTAGCAATCTACTGTAGGAAACAAACACCAAAACACATTTCAGAGTACAAAAACCCATTTAAGGCTTGTGGAGTTAAATATTGAGTACTGTAAAATTGTAATAACTTTGGAAACAAAGAATCACTTGAAAGACCCATTTTTCTCTTCTTTGTGATACATGTCATAGAACTTCCCTCCTTTCTTCAAAAGCCTTCAAAAAGACTACTAAAAAAACATCAAATATTCAGTTCACAACTCATCAGCTGCCCAAAAATTAAACACCAGCATGGAGAAGGGTGAAATACTGGCAGGTTCTACACTGGATTTGTTTTGTTGAGCATGTTTCCTTTGTGTGGCTTTTTGGGGGCTCTTTTTGGTTTTTTTTTGTTTATATTAATTCAGAATTACAATACTGCAACACAAACAGTGAAAAATAAAGTAACTGAACAACACCTCATGTGTTTGAAGTCAAGAAAGTCGGTTCATAATCTGCTTCACAGCAGGTAATAGATTTATTTGTTAGAAGCACCCTAAAAATCACGGCTTCCTCCTCCCATCTGCAAGTTTAGGTACCTGATCCAAGCTGATTCATACTAGAATTATCAACACAGAATTAAATGCAGGAAGGGATAAGTGAAACTTTAGTTCAGAGAAGTTCTAGACAAACAATAACTGACATGGAATTTTTAACCCTAATGAGGGCAAATATGGTTGACATTTAACATGCAATTCTACTGTGCTCACTCTGGTAGTTTTTAGTAATGGCCACTGATTAGACCATGTACACAATACTACATAAGGTAAAAATTACATTTAAATTACTTTATCATAAAATTACATATATCACCACTAAGAGCACCTGAAAAATAAAATAAAACACCATGGGGGAAAAAACCAAACTAAATAAAACAAACCACAACTCTTACCAGTGGCTTAACAGCCATACACTGTCAAAGCATCCCTCTGGAATAATGACCTTTGGTGATCAAATCCAAGTATCATTCACTTCAGATGTAAAGTAATAAAGTAATAAACACAGAGAAAAGATACATAATGGAAAGACTATTCTCATGATTAACAGCAAAGATGGGTTACTGAAAGATAAGCTATTTACATTGACCTGTATATTTATTATTGCTAGTAAGCTCATAACATTCTGACTGCATTACAGCAGGTCAAGAATGTAAAGATACTGATCTCAAACATTTTGCAATGGTAAGTGCAATTGCAAATCTAGTGAAAAGAATCAACCCTTGCCTTGTTAGCACCATCACGCAACAGAACAGTGCCTCGAGATTCACCTCTGAATTTACTCTGCCTACTAAAGTGGGAATTGGACTAATGAACCCTGTGAGTCCCTTCCAAATTGATATATTCTTTGATTCTAAAACACTGTTTTAAATTTCAAAACAATATTGCAGATTATTTGTTATGTGACAACAGCTCAAATAAGTTAGTGTTCTAAGGCCACAAGTTCATTCCGTTTGGGGTTTTTCATAACTGGTTTTAAACATGCTTACTTAGAAAACCAACTTTTAAATCCCATCACATTTCCTAACTGCAAAGTTCCACCACATCCTCCACGGGTATGTTTAAGGCACAGAATTTCTTTTACTGGCTGTTATGCAATTATCAAGACAAAGAGTAAGCTCCCCCTGCTAACTCAGCTAAAAGGATCATGCCATCTGTATATGCCTGTTCATTATCAACCATTTTGTCAGATGAGTAAGAAAAGTATTTATTACCACCAATCTTCTCCCAGAACTATCACCTCAGCATGCTGCCTCACTGCTTGTGAATTAATTTACAAGTTTATCCGTATCTTTTTTTCATTTCTCAAAGTTTCTTGAATGAAAGATATCTGAAAGCTACTCAACAGATGACATGGAGCTGTATGCAAAGAAATTATTCTATCTGCTCTGATCACCTTGTGTTTGCTTCTTTTTTCTCCCTCTCACTTCAAGCCCAGAAGACCTACCAATATTGTTCCAGGTTTTCTTCTAATATTTAAATAATATTTGGGGAACTCTTCATTACTTTTGCCCATTGTTTTTTACTATTATCTTGTCCCAGCTTTCCATCTTCTTTCAGTTTCAGTTTCTCTATGCAATTCAGATTTCCTGAACCCAACTCTTGAACACAAATTACTCCTGAATTCTGCCACTCAACTGAATATTGTCCTTTTAGTTTAGGGATGTAACGTTCAAGTTCCCATTTCATCTGCAAGGTGCAAGTCATTGATGTCAGTGACATTTCAACAGAAAGACACAGTCAGCAACCTGCTCCTCAAAATTCTTCCCTCTATCAACTTAGATCCTTGAAAGGAGGGCAACAAAAGTCTTTTCAATGTCTGTAGAAATGAAAAACAAAACATGGAAAAATCTGCAATCTCATGAAGGTTTTTTAATCCTTCTTCGGTGTCACTGCGGTTTTCTGTTGTTTCCTTGGGATTTTTTTTTTTGAGTGAGGGGGGCAAGTGTTTTAGGTAAGTGAAATTTTTCAAAAAACAGCATTCAGTGAAAACAAAAATAGTTTCAGGCTACTCAAGATTTTGTGCTTAAACTAACCAGTCAGCTATCAGTTTTGAATTTTAATTGACATATACAGAAATCTTTAGAGGGAAATATTTATTTGCAAATAACCCCTTAGAGGTAGTAAAAAGTGTAAGTATTTAACATTTTATTGAAAGGTTATACTGAGCGTTCCCACCCACAATAATCACAAACCTGCACATTTTTAATGTTCTTGGATATAAAAAAACCTTTTAAATCCCAATGACTTAAAAAAATTCAAGCACTACTGGAAAACAAGACAGTGAAAGTCAGCAAGTCTTACAAAAAACCAAGAGTTTCTAACAGCTGAAAGGAACTGCAGCATTCAGACACCATCTAGGACAGTATTTCTAATAATTTCATTCACCAAAAGGAAAACCTAAAAGAGCAGGAATTTACTTCATTATTCTTATTCTGAAAAGTACCCTCAACTTCAGCACTGGGTGAGCAAGATTCCTTTTATCAAGAGGAGAAAGAAGGATGCACTGCCTGTATGTGTATGTGGGTTTTTTAAGGTTTTCTTTTTATTTGAGGGGAGAAAGTATCAGGAAGGGGGTTGAGATACGAAAAAATAATTAGATTAACTATCTTTAGTTTAGAATGAAGTATCTGCTGTAGTGCTTTAAATTTCTAATTTTTTGCTTGACACAGACTTGGAAAAACAAGTATTTTTTAAACACTGGTATAAAATTTCCTTTCAATAGTGATGAGCAACACCTCCTTTATGAGGAAATCAAAATCATTGTAACAGCCAGTGTCCTGAAGTGGCCCCATCTCTCTAATTCTATTCAAACCCTCAAAGAATCTCTCAGACTAAAATACACATTATGACAGATGCTTGCTCAAGAGCTAGGCAACCCACTGCCTAAAGGCTATTTCCCAGCACACAGGTGGCCAGGAATCAAAAGAGAAGATGTCTTTGTGAATGTTGGTACCTCTCAGACAGGAGCATTCTGCTACCACATAATCACTGTGCTATCATTCCCTCAACAGAACACATGAGATCAAGAACATGAACTTGAACAACTTTTTCCTTTTCAAGCACTGAATTAGTTTCTTATCAGTAACAGAACAAGGAAATGGTTCAGAAAGTGCACGCTGTATTACAGAATCCAGGGAATACTCTTGTGATTAACGTAGTCTTCTTTCACCATAGTTTATTTTACTCCTGATTCAGTACCATCTTGAAAATTCATAAGCATAATGCCTAGAAGGTTCCAAGTTTTTACCCAGAATATGAAACTTACTTTGCCTCCAAGAAAACTCCAATATTTTCTCTTCTTCCCACAGTATTTTCTGCAGTTTCTGAGAAAATGAGGCAATGATTACATCCAGAAACACACTAACATTTAATGAGAAACAAAGTGGAAAAACTGCATTTGCAATGTTATTTACTAGTAGAAGAATTAAGGAGTGAGTAAGTTATATTTGTGAGAAAAAGCTGCAGTAAACTCACTTGACATTAAATGTGAAATCTCTGACATAACCATAGACAGTAGGAATGAAAGAAGGCATTCAAGAAATATGTGGCAGCTCTCCTTTATTTGGGGTATGTTAGATCGCCAGCAGCAGTTTTGTGTTCAGTTTCAGGCATCAAACTTTCGACTGAGAATGGCTTGAAACAGAGTAACTACAAATCTTAGATATTTAAAAAGCACACTCTGCAAGAAAAGATTGAATGAATCAGGATTGCTCAGACTAAAGAGGAGGTAACTATAGTGAGAGATACGGTAACAGTCCCCAACATGTTAAATGCCACTTCAAAGAGGGACAAAGTCTAAAAGAATCGAAGAGGAGCTAATGAGTTTAAATTTTAACAAGGCATATTCAGGTTATATTGTAGGAAAGTTGCCAATAAACTAACCAGGAAGTTCCTGGATTTGTCATCTTATTTTACAAAAAATATAGACAAATACAGTTTCAGAATTTCATTATCAAAATTTGGGCATGTGTTTTGAAGATCTTTTCTGCAACTTCCTCATTTGCATTGGGCTCATATAAAATTAATTTTAAAAATAAAGTTAAAAAAAGAGGATTATTGTGTTTGGTCAGCCCAGGCACTGAAACAGAATGGTCATGTTTAACACAAGAAACATGAAAAGAACAATGCCTTTCAAGACTGTTTGCTGATTCCTTCACATTTTACAACAGCAGCAGATGAACAGGTGACAGCAAAAAGCCAACCACCAGCACAAACAACCCCTCCACTTGCACTGTGCAAGCTAAGAGCTAAAATTAAACTGACAGATTGCAAACCCCAGATATTAAATGCCAACATCCCACTGATATAATGGAAACAGCTAATTCAATACAGATTTTTAAGTCTATGAAAGACTAATTGAGTTCTTATATCTTAAAGCACTGTCTACCTTCCAGCGAAGAATGAAAACCTCTCCTGTTTCTGCTTCACTGACTCTCAAGGTACAGAGAGAATACAAGAGTCAGTGGGGCTGCTTTCCCAGCTACAAAGTACATACAGAAAACAGAGCTACTGTCCTTGCCTTGCTTGTTTTTCCAGTATTCTTCCTACTGGTTTCAAATAAATGTCATTTATACTGCAGACCCTTAAATTTCATTGCTAGATTAGTGTAACAGCCACATCCTTTCCTATAAGGAAATGTAGTTGCTACAGTAAAACAATTTTTTCTATTCCACAGGCCATGATGCAGTGGAAGGCATTACAAAATAAAATCTGCATAGCTGAATGTCCAGATGAAAAGAGAAGTACGACCAAGGCAGAGTATTACTTACACAATGACACTGATCTTACATTTCATAAAACTAACACTCCTTTTAAACCAAACTGAACAATGCAACTACAAGATCATAGTTAGAGTTAAAATTCAAATATACTGGCTGAACTGATACTTCAGTCCTTCAAGGCACTGTGTTAGCTTGGTAGGTGTAAGCATTGCTCTCTGGAACAGGGTGTGAAAAATACAAACTACAGAATTCAAAAGCAATCCTTCCAAACGACAGGGATAAAGCAATACACCGAATCCTGGACAGGCTAGGTAAATCAGTTTTTAAAAATATCTCTGAAATGGCATTGCGTCTGAGGAAGCTGGAGTTGGTAACAATTGCTCCTAATTTAATAACTGATATGATATACATCCTCAGGAGGGTTCTTCCAAAAATGGAAAATGTTCCAAAGACAAACTGCACACACAAAATTCAGATGCCATGTATTTTTTTAAGAGACAATAAAAAGTAAAATGAACTGTGAGCCAAAGTTAACTCTGTATCTTCAGTTTTATTTATCAAACTGAAAAATCTCTCCAACTTTCTCTTTTCCTGTATAAGACCAAAACTATGAGATGTTCTGTTTGTATTACAATTACACTAATTCAATGCAGGTCACTTGCATTTTACTGAATCCAGATGACATTTAGTAAGCTAAACACAGGCCAATTGGCCTTTTTTTTTAAAGGCGGGGGCTGATTGCCTCTGGGTAGGTCATACAGTGGCTACAGAACACAATTGCTTGAATTACATTTTGACTAACATCAAACACAGAACTGAAGCTAAAAACTACCATTTTTTTTCTGCATGCCTTCTAGATTTCTCATATTGAAATGTACTAATTTAAAAGTCACTTCTTTCTACCCTCAGGCGATAGATACGAACAGACTGACCAAAGTTTTGGTGATTCCTCTCTCTCTACTTAGTTTAAAAATATACATTTTTAATACTCTAAGTAGTGCAAACGATTTAGTTTCCATTTTATTTTTAATATCCCCAGTGGCTAACTAACCTTTTCAAGCCTGCTCATTTGAACATACCACAGTTAAAAAGAAAAACATAGCACCCTATATTCAGTGAGCACTAAAAATAAGCCTCCTCTATTTCTGCAATAACATTTGTATTCTCAAATCAACCTGAACTGCCATGTAATTAGCCATACAATAACCTTTACTGATAATGCAGAGAAACTAGTTCCAGAGGAGTAGGAAAACCCTCAAGCTTATCTCCAAGAAAGAAATAAACAATATGTCTTTCTCAGTGCCTTAGCTGTGACCAATGCTGATTCTCTTTTGACAAAAACACTAGTTATAAAATAGTAATTAAGATCTATGCTATTAGATAAAACACCAGTTTAGACTTAGTGCATCCGACTGCAAATCTGTCAGTGCTATTTTTTCTAATCATGTCTCTCTGGACTTGGCATCCTTTTTTTTCCTTAGAAGTTAACCACCTCTCATGTACTATTATCAATTGCTAAAATAAAATGCAATGCATATTATAAAGTAGTAGCCTCATTAGCAGTTTGTTCTGTAACACACTGAATTATACAGTTAGTTATTATTTGTGTCATCTCAAGGTTTTGCATCTGTCTCCAATTTCACCCAACAGAGGAAACAGAAGCACAACACAGATTAATTAAAACACATTATGCTAATGGCACTCAATGCTAATTAGATGTCCACTAGACTTGGTCATCTTCAAAATACTGCACACCCTACAGGAATTGCACACCCTGCAAGAAGTCATGCAGACAAACTACTTAGTTGTATGTACATGGTATCACTCTACAGGATATCAAGGACATAGAAGAGAAAAATTTTTCATAATTTAGAAAAAAAATTCATAGCATAATATATTTTGGAGGCCAGAAAGATATAAAGGCCCTGAGAGAAAAGACTGCAACAGTGTGAACTGGCCAATTATCTATTTTGCTTTGCTTAAATCAAGTTATAAACAGACCTGAAGAGAAAAGATGAAAAAAATAGCAAGCATCTATTAAGACTTCCACAGTATTTAGCCTGGAATATCTTTAGAAATTTCAGTGCTGCGGTTAGGTCTGTGGTCAGTGTTTTACTGCCCTGTCCAAACACTTACAAATCATATTTTTTACATTTTTGTTAGGGTCTGGTTTAACCTACTGCATTTTGTTGCATTCAAAGGCAAATATCATAGCTTGTCTACAATGACTGACACCACAGAGAAAAATAAAATAAGTCAAAGCAAAGCCCTGTTACTATAGGTACACACAGAAATAACATTCCTTCACAAACAGTTCAGGGAACAAAAATTTACAGCCTATATTGATGAAAAAAATTACAGTTTAGGAATGTGGCTGTTGCAATCACTCAGGTATGCAAACAATACAGCAATAGTTGGAGCAGTGACAAGAAATGCTGATATTGTATAAATGGGCCATATCATACCCTTAATTCCTAGCAGCTTGTCCCCAGTTTATACAAAAATACCTCAGGGCAGACAGGGAAAAGGATTTCTGAGTGCAAAGATTCTTCAAGAGACGGCAGTCATATACAGTTACATGTAAATGGCCTTTCTTCTCTCCTCAAATGATAGGTTAGCACTCATACTCTTGGCTCCTCGAGCAATATGATAACTATTCACTGAGGAAACTGCAGAGCTCACATGAAAAGCATCCCAAAAAGCATCTTCGAGACTCATCCTGCTTGAACAGCCTTTGAATAGCAGGATACTCTACAGCACATGTATGGAACTACCAAGTGAAGGCTTTGCTGACCTGAGAAAGGTACACTATGAAAATGGTGAAGAATTTGCATCTCTGCCTCTTCCTCCAATTGTAGGTATTCATTCCACTGGAGCAGCTTCACAGAAATTCCCCCATCCAGACTGAGATAAGAGTATCTAGAAAGTTCTCTTACAGCAGAGACTACAGAGGCAAGAAATATTCCTAAGCAAGCCGAAAAATAAAGCATGAATGACATGTATGTCAGCTGAGGAATGCATGCAATTTGAAAAAAGTATCAGCTGGTCATTCTCAGCATAAGAAAATAATAACCTAACCCTATAAATGTCTGCACGAAGTCACAGAGTTAATCAAACTCCTCCATTCCTCCTCAGATCCAAGGTCATCAATAAGGAAAACTCCATTGAAAGGTGCAGGTTGAAGGAAATTACTTCAGATTCAAGAATTTCTGAGGGACACCACAGTCACAGAATGGTTGACATTGAAAGAGAACTCTGGAAGTATCTTGTTCAATCCTCCTGACCAAGTAGAACCACTCAGAGGCAGATGCCCAGGACACCTTTTGAATACCTCAAGAATGGTCCAGAACACTTCCTAGCTCAGCAGGGCTCGTAGCACTCAAATACAGCAGGACTGAATTAAAAGTCCCTCATGGAAGCCAATAATTGGAGAAGTAACCCAAGTGATAAAAATCCTAAAGAAAAGGCTTGACATGAAATAGGGAGAATCATCACTTCCTGTGGATTTCCAAGGCAAAAAGAGCTCCTTTGAAGTTCCCTACCTCAAAGATACATTTTGAAGCATTGCTCCAGACCTATGTTTTCCTCAGAAGTATCAGACACTATTCCTGACAAATATTACACTATTGAGCTCAAGGAACAAAGTTTCACAGGGATTTGAAGTTCACTTGACTTCTTCCTTTCTGAGGAGACTGATCCTCACCTGGGAAAAGGCAATCCCTCACAGGACATGGCTTCCCTTGGTCTTACATACACAGAGTGTGCTCAGGCCCCAGAGGAGCTCCTGTGTCTGAAGTGTCTGATGTGAATGATGAGAGAGAGATGCCATCACTGCACTAGAACAGGACAAAGACTGAAGCTACACCAGACAATCGGAATCTCAGCCAGATTCTCAAAGTCAGCTATGAGCAAGTGCAGTGTGGATGCCAATTCAGACATACAGTCCATTCATCCAGGACAAAGCAATAAGTTAATATAAAAGAGGGCCACCGTAGGACTTGGCATTAAGTGCCATGAACTTCTGGAGCTCTCTTTCTTCTGTCACTGCATTTAGAGCTTATGCCTCCTCTCTGCATCCCTACCTATCCAGCCGAACACCGATCACACAGTACACCCAAACCTATTTCAAATCAGAAATGAGAGCAACTGATTTGCAAGACAGCAAGAGCTGAAAAGCTGCTGAAGACTACTGGCTCAGATTTCAGGTACAGCAAGGCTGGGCACGCTGCCTGAAGAAACAGCACTCAACCTGAAAGCACCAAGTGCAAGTGATAAAGCAAGAGCTTCCCTAGAACAGGCAGCAACACCTATAAGCACAGAGAGTGATACCATAATCATTCCTCCTTCAGTTTCTCTTGGCTGCTTAGATGGAACTATGTAGGGTGATGCTCTGAAACAATGACTTGAAAGCAGCACAGCACACTCCAAAGGGCCTTTCCTGTGGCAGAGCCCAAGGCACTGCATAACCAAGACCATCAAGTCTCATGTCCAGAGAATTAGCTTCTTTGTCCATAAATGGATATGCTGACTAAAGAAGGCAATCAGCCTTCATAAGTTAAAGGGAACATAAAAACATAACTAGGAAAAGCATAAAGATGATTAAACAACCTATTCTACCAGAATAAAGAGCACTCACTTAAAGAAATTATTCACTTACTTTAAAAAAGCCTTTATTTTAAGCAGTAGCGAACTCCACAGTCAATCCTAAATGAGCTGACATACAAAAGGAAAGGGAGATGTGAGATTGTTCCACCTTTCCTTTACCCAAAAAATGAAGAGAAGCAGTGTGAAAATACCTGTTACAGACTGCTGGACTGTAATGACTCTGTTAGACTGATACAGATAATTACTCTCTTAGATAATGATTTAGAAGATAACGATGAAAAGAGAAAAGTCAACTGCTTGAGTTGAAATTCAAGCACACATTAAACTAAGACGTTAATCTTAAAAACAGCAGCAAAAGTTTTAGATAGAATAAATTTGGGATAAATTTCTTCAGAGATTCAATGCCTGTAATTATGTTTTTCATTTAAAAATAGCCAATGATTGAAAGTTTTCATGTGAATCTGCCCAGCAGTACAGATAAATACAGTACGATTTCCCAGACACTCTGCCTAGTTCCACTCTAAGGGATATATCTGACATCCAACTGATGTTGAAAATGTGTAAGAAGACTCGTTTTCAACACAGTAGTTAAGCATTACTTGGGCATCCTTTCTTGGCAATAAAACCGAGAGTGTCTCAGTTTAGTATCAGATGGAGATTTAACTTCACTGGAGCTCCTAGGACTAAACATTTTGTGAAGGGCTATACAGAAACCAACAGTTTGCACTCATATGGTTGATAAGAAGATATCATGCAGGTTACTGAACAAACAATGCCTTCTGAGCCTTATTAAACGTGGAGACTAAAAACTATTCATTTTTTTGCCTCACTGAAAACATCCACTTGTAACAGGGATGCATTATTTGCAAATATGTAGAATCAAAGAACTCCTCCTTGTGTGTGTGTACCTATGTATCTATATGGAGTTATTTGAGAGATAAATCCATAAATATATATACCCCTGCATATAAAAGCTAAGTTTCTGTTTATAGATATTGGGATATGTTTATGGATTTTATAGATATAAATGTATTCTCTCAACCCCATAGATATAGGTATTTTTTAAAACCTAGCAACAACAAAAATCTCTAGTTTTCTTCAGCTTCATACAATGGAGGCAGGTTTCCACATGTCTGGAAGTAGCGTGCAACCATGGGAAAAAATACAATGCTCATTTTTGTCTGAAATTACTGAGGCTCCTCACCATCTTCTAGATGAAAATTTTTAAAATTTATTGCTCCCTCTGAATAAGATTTGCCTGTATTCCCCTAGCAAGGCTGTTTGTATTGGAGATGAAAGATAACTCTAGGGTACATGAGCACAAGGTACAGCAGTTAAAGAATGGTGAATTCTTAAAATATATCAGCTACATCCCATTAACTATTCACATGCACACCCTGAACTCATAGTTACTGTTTTTCTCTTTAAGAAGCTGGTGTGCAGAGACAACACAAAACAGGTGAAACTACTACTACTGAAAAATCTGAAAGCAGAGGTTCCCCTGGTGAAGGGATTGTCATGGCTGGCTTCTCATCTTCTGTGTGAAACAGAACTTCAATCTCTCAAGGAGACTTTGCCAAGCTTCACTCCTGTAACTTGACTTGCCTCTTCTCTGTTTGCATGCTGGAGAGCTCCCCTTTGCCTGGCCGAAGAACCAGGAATACCAAAAGGAGGTGGAAGAGATGAAAATTCATATGGAAATTGGGAAAAAAAACCCCCAATGCTTCTGAGCACACCTTGCCTGACCTTCAAAACTCAGACTAAGTTTCAAAACTTGGCTTTAACTTATGCTAGGGGACCAGTCAATTATTACTCTGGCTCTAAACAGGGCCATTTATAACCTTCCACTTCTAGAACAGATCCCTTTACTGGCCAAATAACACTTTTTTTTTGAGAACCACTGTTTATGTATTAAAAACACTGATTAAAATTTAAAAGCAAAACATACATATTTAAAGTGCCTGTAATGAGTAGTCATCATTTTTTTAGAGAATACTCAATAATTTTTTTAGGTAAATTATAAATACACTTAATGCTAAATTTAAGAAGAGAAAACATAACTTAACTTCTAAAGTTGCCAGAGGTTCTGCAGAGAACAGCATCCAAAATCAACACACCTTACCTTTGCATATCATCCCACCAGCATTTGCTTTCTCTGCCAATTGGACTTAACACCCCATTCATACAAACGACTCTCTCAGTGAAAGGAAAGCCATCTTTTGTTGACCATCTCTGGAATGGTTATTTGAAACCAGTAATCACACAATTCTTTCAATTCTTATCATATTACCAGTATTTTATTGGAAACAGATGTAAGCAGCACAACTTAGTAAGAATTATTGAACAACTTTTCTTTCAATTTCATAACAAATTAGGCAATGCTTAGTTGATGCATCTGAAAAAAGTTACAGAATTGCAAGCCCTAAGGCACAGAGCTGGTGTCATAATTTAAACCATCACCATCTGAAATGCAAAGGCATTAGAAACATAATGTTTTACTCTGTTAAACAAATTTCCCTTACAGATGAATTTGTTAATAAATTCTGAAGCCTCAATAGCAACCAAAAGCTCCCATTTCAACATCAGAAGTCTAGTAGAATTCTTACAAACATAATATTAAAATTCCCTAGATGTTTATAAATAAGCAGTGAAGTACAAATAAATAATTAAATGCATTTTTTAAATTAAAGCCCATCTTGGCCATAGCAATCACAAAATTATAAGAGTTTTTGATTCCTATCATGAAAGCAAAACAAAGCTAGAGAAGAGAATAATGCAGAAGTGAAATCATCCTGTGTACACTATAGGCAGCAGAGCCTAGGTAACAATTCTCCAATTTAAGCAGAAAGGAAGATATTTTCACTGTCTGTTTCTAGCTCCAGATTTGATGTCTTGGCCCCTAGTAATCCAGTTTACTGCCTTTAAAGTCACACTGGGAAACTTTTTTTATAAATATAACTTCAAAGGAAACCAATAAATGTGGAGACTTTTGTGAATTGCTGAAATCTGGAGTGTGAAAATTATTTATTTTATTATCTTGATGCAACACACATCAAAAGCACCTTTTGATCCAAGTTATGTTACAGAAGGCAAAAAAAATTCCTGTCAATGCCAGGTTTGGCAGTGTCCCTCTAATCACCACGTGTCTTCTGATAACTATCATTAAATAAATGTGTCACAAATGTAATTCTGATGTTCAGAATAGACCTTCTTCTGTTAATATTAATTTCTACTAATTTTATGGAAAAAAGTTCCTTACAGGTGTGAAAGAAAGCTGAGCCAACCATATTTTTATTTTCTGAATATAGGTAAGGAAACAAGGTAACATCCTAACTAGACTATTAAAAATGAGTAGGAAAAGAACATGCTCAATGCATCACCTGGAAGACAAACATGACTTAATGGCTTAAGAAAATGAACATTATACCCATTGACTTAATCTATAAGAAAGGGATAAAGTACGAAGGGGTCAAGAACAAACTCTTCTATTTATGGGCATGTTAGTCTAGTTGATTTGTATCAAAGCTCTTTTCAGACAACACTAAGCAGCTTTAGGAACCATACCACTAGATTAGAAACACTGCAAAAGAATACACTCTTCTCCTGCAGTAAGTTACTTTTTAAAAAAAATTAGTAGGCTAAATTTTGCAACAGCCAACTTAATGCTGAACTAAGTCTGAATCAAACCTGAACGTGCAGGAAGTCAACAGGCCAGCACAGAAATCCTGCAGCAATGCTTTAGCTGCTTGGTGAAATGCACTTGTGTGTCCACGCTCAGTCCTGGCACGGTGAGTGAATTCAGCAGGAAAGGTTGTGAATCACAGCCTGAAGCAGAGGGTGTCTTTACCCGAGAGAGTAACCATGGAAACGAGCTCGGAGAGCAGGTACGGTGCTTTGGGAACAGAGGCTCCTCAGGGCAGTGCGCTGCTCCAGAGCTGGAGCCCAGCACACCCTGCCCTCAGCTGGGCTGTCAGACACAGCACCCAGCAGCTTTCCACCTCCCATCCTCTGCCTTTCAGCCTGAACTACTGCTCACCCAGGCCTGCAGCAGCCAGACCTTTCTCTAGCACCATCAGCTCACTGCAGTACTTCCAGCCTAGAAAGAACCTTCCAGCTCCTTCACACTCCACGTATTTTCACACCAAGCAAGTGGCAATGCACCAGTTGCTCCACAGTCATGATTTATACATGACAACTCACATGACTGCTAGGAGGACCAAGGTCTAAGAAACTTTGTGCCTATTTCTCTAAATAATTTAATTATTCTGACTGCTTAACAACAGCATGTTTTACAAATTAGGAACTTGCATATGCTTATTTTCACCACCAAGACTCAAATGCCAGCCACTTCTAAATATCAAAAAATACAGCTTGCATGAATTAGTCATATTATTCAGAGAAACAAACAAAAAGCAAGGCATTTACAGTACACACACAGTGGCTCCAGAGAAACTCTTGGAGAAAACTGAAAGGGCACCAGTACGGGCAAAGTCCCCTTGTGTCTGGATGTACCTGCCCAGTGCAGACGTGCCCTCAGTCCCAAGGTCAGAGTTCATGATCATTACATTTCTTAGGGAACATCCCACTTGAAGCGGATGACTGCTCCAACTCATGCATGTTTGCCAATAACTCCTGTGCCAGCTGATGCTACCTGTTTTACGTGCTCCTAGCATGAGAAAAGGAGTAGCAGTAGAGAGAATACTGGGCTGCCATCTCTAATGCCAAGCCTACAGTCACAGCACCAGGACATTGGGGAGTACTGCACCATGGCTACCCATGAACTCCATCAGAGGTACTCTTTTCTGGGAACAGATTACTTCATTATCTTCCAAAATTATTCTAAACTTCTGGGGGAGAATGGAAAATGCAAAACATTTAAGCTTCCCGGACTATCCAGTGTTCCTGTAACTATCACTAAAAATTGGAATTCCTCCTCCAGAACACCAACTTTTTCCTTTTTGTAATCATCAACAGTGTAGCATGGAGCTCAGAGGAGGAGCTCCTCACTGCAGAGGAGGCTTCTGTCAGTAAAGCAGAGCTTTTCAGGCAGACAGGTAATCACAAGCAGTATTTGCAAGCATTATGTCCATGTTTGTGCTTCTGAAACACAAACTGATAATGCATTAAGATAAGCAGCATTTGGAACACCATATATGTAATTTTCATAACAGGAATTCTCAGATACAGTAAAAAAGCAGAATGGGGAGGTAACACTCATTGTTTTTGTTTCTCATGGGAATGCAAATAATGATAACTTACACCTGGAAGGAAACCTTGGATCCATACAGTTTTAAAAGCAAATACACCATGTTATCTAAAGACTACAAATTTTAACTCTACTTTTCTACAGGTAGTTATTACAGCTTTCAAACACACTTTTTGAGACTTAGTACATCAAAAATACTTTCTGTATCTCAATGCATTTTCAAAACAGCAGAACAATACAAACTGGCATTAGTACAGAAAATTCTAATTAAAAAAAAAAAATCACAAATTGTACACCCAAATATTTTACGTTAGTTTGCAGAGTACTGACTGTGTGCTAAAGCTTTGTGTAAGTATTAAGTCAGTAAAATCAAAGCCTGAGCCAGGCTGATTTCATTCTTCTCTAAAACCAGGGTGGTCTACGGGCAATTTTTGATACCACTGGTGTTGCCACGGAAACAAAATGAAAACAGGTGCCATCAAATACGAATTAAAGATTTAGTTCTATTTTAAACCACCTTAAAACAAAGTTTCCATAAACTTAACTGATACTACTACAAATTTGACAATACTTTATAACAAGAAAAGGATTATAAGTTGTCTTTAGACCATCAAGTTTTAACTGAAGCAAATTTAGACTGATTGGCAACCTTTCCTTTTAAATAAATAAATTTCTTCATTAAATATGCATCATCCTCTTTAAAAATTACCTAGTGTACATTTTAAGGCAATATAATACCGTGACAGAAACAGGGTACGTGCAGTCTTAATAAGCTTTCTTCAAATTTTATCCTCCTCCCAATCTAAGCAATTTTTTAGATTCTTTACCAAGTAAACAACCAGTATAGGCTTAAAGCATATAAAAATCTTCTGGTAAGTAGCAAGAACAGCTTAATATTTTCCTCCTAATTTGATTTTGGTTTTCTCCCACATATTAAAAAACCAAATATCACTTTAACTAAAATCCAAGTAAATACACTTCCGCTTTTAAAACTTGTAATAGTGTGCTAAGAATTAGGCAATACAGCAGTCCAGTCTCTAAAGCACTTCCTCCAGGTCAACCAGCTATACTGACAGGAAACATATTTAAGAAAAAAAATGAACATACAATTCACTTCAATAAATAAACATTAGTTCAAGTTTCTAAGAATGCCTTAAAATTGTTTACTGAATTCTTTTTGGCTTAAAAAGACATTAGTTGTATACAAAAATTCAAACAGACATTTCAATTAAAAGCAACATACCTCTTTAATGATGCTAACTGCCAGTACTCTGAATAAAAATTAACCTTGTATATTTAGTGCTAATCCTAGAACTTGAAAGATAATAGGAATAAAATTGAAGTATATTTGTAGCTAATAAGTATAGCTCTTCACTTAAAAGTTTTTAAATCTGTGGCATATTTTGCAATATCCTGCAAGGTATTATAGAATTGCTAATAAAAAGAATTCTCCTAAATCTGTGCATAAACACCTAGCTGAATTACTTTCCACATCCATAGTGCAAGTTAAACAGAAACTGAATAAATTCAGCATACAATGACACATACAAATGATGGAAAGTTATTTTTTTTAATAACAATGGCTGTAAAGCTCATTAATAAAAAAGTTCTGTTATGTTAAAATTGTCATTTTAGATTTAATGAATCCTTATAATTTACTACAAATTGCCTATTTCAATTAAAATTTTCTTGAGATCTTCAAGTAGTAAAATAATTTTGCTTTGCACTCTGATCTATATTTACAGTATTACTAACATCACAAATGTGTGTATCTAGAGCTTTTTGGTGGGGGGTTTGTTTGCTTGCTGGCTTTTAACATTTGCCCAGGAGAAAGCAGCCAGCTCAGCCACAGTGGATACTGTTAACCCACGCCATGCTCAGTCTGTTGAACACATCCCAGGCTTTACCCTCATTAACAGCTCCATCAAATCGCCTTTACCAAGGCTTACAGGTGTAGGGCTTGAGGCAGGGCTCACTCAAGTCATCAAGAATACTTCTATTAATTTCATGGCTTCATTCAACCTCTGTTTACTGTTCCAACATCTTGGAAAAATAACCTTTCCAGGTCCAACATTTACCACTGAAGCACCTTGTATATAAATAGGTAGCGTCAGGGTATGGGCCCTTTTTCAGATTAGCACTTCTAAGAATCTGAATCACTCACAGAAGATGCACAGCATTACATGAAACTAACCAAGATCAAACTCCCTTTAGAGTTCTTTTAGTTAAAAGTTTCAAGTTAACTCACTTGTGTGTAATTATGAAATTACTGTACTGATCCTCCACTTACTTTAAAAGTGATTAATCAAAGTCAGAGAAAACCAACCATCAACTGAAGCGTGTCTCAAATTTCCTATTCAGGGGTAAGTCTAAAAAGATGCACTAATTTAATTTTAATTAAATCCTCATTTAGAAGCATGCAATAAATGTTTTCTATTTAATTCAAATTAAACTCCAGTTCCAGTACAAATTTCAAATATTCTCCACTTCTGCTACTTTATTACACACGACAGATTAACATTCCCTTTTTGCACTCATATGCACCAGCAAACCCAATATAATTTTAGAAAGTAAAGAATTTATACTTTTAACAGTAATAAACATTTGTTCTACTTCCAAAACTTCTAGTGACAAAGAGAATTCTAGTGATGTGAAGGAATGACAATGCATTCTCTAAGCCACAGCCAAACATGTATGCTAGATTGTATAACTCTTCTATAACTTTTAATTGCACTTTATTTATATTGCAAGTTTTATTATAAAAATTTTCAAGCCATCTCTTCTCTGAAAAGAAAGGCAAGATAGATGCAAGAAAAAAGGAGGGTAAATTTTAAAAAGCAATACAGGAAGACAACAATTACATACATCAGATTGAAGATTCTCTCAAAAGCTTTAATGTGAACAGGCATAGGATGCTGTCATCCTCCAATTTCATCACTGAACACACCTCAAGCAATCCAGTGTATTCACAGCAAATCAATGCTAATGTTGTATCATTAAAGAGTTTAATAAACCATGGAGATCTGTCAATCCTTTGTTTGGGAAGCCACGTGGCAAAACCTCTTTGAAAAGTTCCTTGGGATATCAGGGAGAAAATTTTTGCTATCTTTGACGTTTCTGCCAGAGAACAAATGGTATTTTTTCTATCTTGCTTTCACAATGGTATTACAGATCTCTCCTTTGACATAAAATGGGCTGATGTTAAGCACATTATCCCTCTGCATAGCAAGCTGTCCAGTCCTGGGAACTGGATGCTGCCACGCTGGCACATCATTCTCCAGGGGCTCAACACAGGTCACTGAGTCTGGTAAGTCAAGCAATGAATTGCTGTTTGTCATCTAAGAAAATAAATAAAATTTCACATGCTATATTTCATATGTTTTGTGACCAGATACCTCTACACTCGTCTTCAGTGTCTGAGGACAACTCACATACCATTTCTTTTTAGTCCATTTATATATTTTGATTAAGTCATGCCATAGAAATTTTCATTAAAATTCTATGGTAGGCACACTGAAAAACTGGAAGAAATTATATTTCTGTATCACAAGAAACTAGACAATACCCCTAGAACACTTCCCCAGGTTGACTTCCTCACTCATGAGTATTTTCCCCTTCACCTCTACAGCAAGTCAACTGAAGGATTGATAAAAAAAAAATAAGCAAATTATAACCTTTTGAAATTAACTGCCTGCATTAATTCTGCAGAAATTAAATATTAAAAAAGAAGTTATGTCCAAAGGGTTCTATGCCTGTATCCATGACTAGCATTTCCAGAAGAATACAAGATTAAGGAAGAAAGCACTTGAAATCACCTTACATATATAAGTGAACACCAAACATATTTAAACTAAAATCATAAATCATAACTTTAAGTTTGCAGAACCATATACACTTTGAAATGAAAAAGAATTAACAAAATCTACAGAGCAGGATCTCTGCACCTCCTTGAGCAGCTTGCCCAGGAGCCACAAACTTTGTGTAAAACTTTGACAGACTTTATTGCAGGATCACAATTTGCCCTTTATTTCATTTTCAATTCACTGCTAAAAATAACTCAACCACAGTGAAAAGTAGTATCATGCTGACACAGTTACCAAATACCTAAAAACTCTCTTTTTGCCTAGAAAAAGTGCCATTACTGCAGTAGTTAACAGTTGCTCTAATTGTATTCCAGAAAATTTAGAAAAGTATCTCCTCACATTAAGGTACATATAACAACCTACAGAAAACATGCTTTTATATATGCATTAAGAAACAATAGCTCACAAAATAAGCTACAAAGTCCAACCGTTGTTACAATACAGCAGTTTTCTGGTGATCAGTAGATCTATTATCTAGATATTAAGATTCTAGCAAACTCTATGCAAATATTTCATTTAGATAGGACCTCAGGCATTTGCTCATAAAAAATGGAAACATGCATAAATATGCAAATTAAAATGTACAAAATCACTCATTTTATTTTGCCCAACATTTACCATCTCATTCCTGAAGTCTTGTTGAAAGGAGTCAAATCATGATCAGGGTGTTAGGTCTGCCCCTCAACAATTACTTACCACACCATAAGCAGTTCAGGTAAAGATGTCTGTTCACACACTATAAAAACTGATCATTCATTTAAATTAAACAAGTAAATATATATATTTTGAAAAGCAAAATAAATCTTGTATGAAAAGGCCTTTAGTACTTTTTTTTTAATGTACTGTTGAAAGTATTGTCTCATCTTTTTGGTTTTGGATTCATACAAAAATTCCCACAGAGCAATCATTCACATTTTGATCAGAGCAGGTGGACAAGTTGCTTACTAATTTGAATTAGCACCACATTTAATTCTAATTTAAAGCTTTCCTTTATTAAAAACTCATAAGTACATAAGTCACACTTCCTTAGGGTTCAGTTCTGAAAAGTCCTTGAAAAAAAAAAAAGGAAACTACCAAAGATCCAATACCCAGATCAGCACTGGTATTTGTACAGGTGCAACTGGTCTGAACCACTACTACTACTCACCCAAGGAAAAAATGTTACATATCCCATTAGAATATGGACTTATATCTCTCATGGTGATTTATATGGAAAGCAATTCCTTTGAGACTGATTTTTTTTCCTCAGTCTATAGAGAGAACATACTTTATCTTTTGTTAGAAAAATGCAGTCTGGTGTTAACAGTGCTTATTTATTTTTTTCTGGAATAAAGTTATAACACCTACTATTTTAAACTCTGGCTCTAAATACTACCAGAGGCAAATATATTACAAATCAACATTTGCCTTCAACTGCATGCAAACTGAAAGCCACTGGAAGTTCTCCCCATTAAGTTCTGCTGTATCACAGCAATAGCATTTAAAGATGGAAGAACAGAATGAGGTGGAGGAGGAAGGCTTTGTGGGGGAACACTCAGCCACAAAAGGTCTAGAATCCTGTCTGATTTTATCAATATGCCCAACCAGAAAAAGCCTCAAAGGACAGGTAGGACAGCTACAAAAATGTCAGTTTGTCCCTCAGGACAAGCATTTTTAAGAGCTGACTTAAGAGAAGCTCCACAGTTTCCTTAAATAATTACTACATTCTAATCATAATAAATTTACTGATGGCCAGCTGAGACTGGCTTTGCAACTACATTAAGTCAATCTGGCTGATGCCCAAAAACAGACGACCCGTTTCATCTACCAGTCCCAGCCACACATTTTTGTCCCCACCTAGTTCCAGCACCCTGTTAGCAGTATCATTGAAAGCTACTTCTTGTTACTTGGTTAGTTTTCAGATGGATTTCAGATGGATTCATTTTCTGATCCACCTATTAGCCTGGGACCACCTATACCCTCATTCCAGCAGAAATGGGTGTTGAAAACCCATGGAAACAGGCAGGAATACAACCCCTCTGCACCCACCAACTGCATTTAGGTCTGCACAAAGCAAATACAAAAATTCCATTTAAAGCCTAGAGAGGGCCAAAGGTCTTAAAAGAGCTCTCTGAAAACCCTGCAACAAAATAACATTCTTCTCCAATTCCTCTGCTGTCACAGCCATATCACATCAGTGTCTTAGGTCCCCACTCTGAACATGTATTATGTGCATCTTGTATCATCACAGCTCACTGTCATTCTTCCAAAAGATTGTGAAGAGTGGTAAAATAATGAACCGTAATGTACAACCAAATATCCATAATTTAAACTCTTTAAATATTAGCTCACTCTATCTTGATACAGCAGGCAAGAAGACCTCAAGTTACAAATTAACAGTATCTCATAGAAAGTTCTTAAAAGGTAAAGGACTTTTAGAAGTTAATTCAAAGTCTTTTCTAAAGATAAGCAAAAGCACTAAAATAAGAAAACCATATACTTTTACAAACCTGGTCTAATTTAAAAGCAGTAATGCTGAGATAAGATAGGTGAACTCTTAAAGAAAATAACAGAAACCAATGAGATAACACCATCTGTTGGGAGAGAAAAAACACAAGAGTGACTATATGGAAAGACAGAAGTGGTCTTGCTTTTTCCTCTCCTCAATTTCTGGCACAAAAGGCACACAGAAAACTGTCTTCTCAATGGCTGAAAAACTGGTCCCAATCTGATTGCCATGCTCCACATGACATCTCCTTTTTTCTTACAGCCCTACAGAGCAATAATTCTCGCTTCAATCTCCAGTTTTAATGCAATACATTGAGAATAAAAAACTGGGACATTGTAGTTTCTTGTAAGATACAGCAGGAATAAAAGGTTATTACAAACAGATTAGTCCAGGGTGGAAATGACACAGGCTAGGCAGGAGGCATGGATAATCTGGGTAAGTGCCATGGAAAAATAAATATCATGATTGAACTTAAGGCAAATGGAAGCAGTTCAAATTGGCTTCCTCCAATTCACTGCAGAACATGTGATGCCCACATGTCCATTTCCAACAAACTTCACCATAAAAAAAACAAAGACCAACACTGTGAAGTGTTGAAAAACACATCTAGCACCAGCTTCTTCTATGCCACAACAATGTCAATTATTGCAGCTGCCCGATAAGCATGAAAGAAAAGAGTATGGCTTTTTTTTCCCCTTCTCTTTTGTAAGAGAGCTACCAGCATTTATTTGAAGCACACTAACTGTCAGTAACTGTTGACCTTGCAAAGAAGAAGAAATTTATAAAACACATGTTGCAGTTCTATAGTTGGTCTAAAAGGCTCAAAAGCTGAACTCCCCTCAGCTCATTTCCTCTGTCCACTACATGCTTCTACAACTTCTCTGGCCCAGCTCTAGGAGGTTTCTATCACGTTAACTTTCCAGAACATCAGTTCCTTTATCCAACTCCATGTTAGGCCACAAAAATGTCAGTGCTTGCTTAACAGAAAAGTCAGGAGCTCCTGGCTATGGACAGCCTATCTCTAAAAGCAGCAGCCCACACTTAAACTGGTGATAAAAATCTCAGTCTTGCAGGAATAAGTGATCACATCCTTGCATGAACATAAGGAAAAATTTTAGTAAGCGTGGCCTAGAGAAGGACCTCAGAAAGAGCCATGTTTGAGTTTTAACACTAACTTCATGGCAAAGTGCTATTAATCTACTTGTTATTAAAGCCAAATACTAGCAGCAGAAGGATCATATGAAAACTATGCAGCTTAAAGGATGTTCCACCAAAAACAATTCTTACATGACAATTTGAGATCATGGCTTGATTAGCAAAGACAGAATATTCCACAAGCATGTTACCATTTTTTAGCAAAAAAGCAAAATCACAAGTACTATAGTAAAACAGTCCATATTCTCTGTGGTCACATTACAGATTAAAAATATGGAATTTAGTAATAATAAGGATATCACGTGCAGACTGACTGAACAAAACAGTTAATAAATTAAGTTTTGTCTGTGGTAGGACATAAGTATTTGATCACTACAGGTAAGCATCAATGCTGCAGTCAATGGGGACATGGGAACTCAGCTGTGAAATCATGGCTGCAGCTTCAGAGGAGGAGATTGAGCCTTGCTCTAGAACCACAATGAAGTCCTCTTTAATTAGCTCCCACTATAAATTGCTAACTGCTCATCACAGCAGAGCAATCAAAGGCAGATGCAAACACTGTTAACCACATTAATGCTGCCTGCTGCACAATCTACTGCAATCAAAATGCTTTCAGCCCTGCTAGATGGATTAAATGATTTAAGGTTTAAGTGATTTTTTAATCAGCAAATTCCTTGCTGTTCTAGTGACTGTATCACCGTGTTTTAGGGCAACTTTGAGGACATCTGAATTTTTCCCTCCTTTAGAACTACCTGAAAACACTTCTTCTCTGGAAAAACCCACAGAAAATACAGAAGTTTCACTTTTCATCATTAGCAAGAGCAGAAAGGGACTCTGACATCGAATATGTAAGGCAGTCCATAATTGTTAGGTGAGTAAAGCATTAAAACTACTGAGCTGGCAAGTGCTCTTGACCTTTGAGCCTCAAACCAAGTGTGACAACTACAGCTCCTGTTGAACTCAGGTTTGCAACAGGAACAAGTGAAATACCATGGATGACACTTATGCAGTCAAATACATCATGACTGGAATACTTAACCAGAAAAAACCTGCTTTTTCTTTCCCCTCCCACCTGAAATTCCATTTTGCACCCCCCACTTCTTCTTTTCCAGCTGAAACCAGTACAATTTCTTTGGAGTAGTGAGTGTGGTTAAGCAGAGGAAGCTATGGTTGTTTGCATGGAATCTGCTATTTCCTCTCTGCCAAAACACTTGTTTAAAGTAGTCATGTAATATTTCTATTAAGCTGTAAATGCAGTTGACAAGGAAATGGCCTACTGGCAGTGCATTACCTTTGTGGCAGTGCCAACCAGCCTACAGCAAAATAGTGCACATGGTAATTTCACTGTGCATTCCCAGGCAACAAAATTGTGCCTTACATAAATACCACAGAACTCCAGCAACATCTAGAAAAAGCAATGAAAATTTGCCTAAGCTTTCATGCTTGCCTGTATCAATTCTGTGTCATAACTAAAACAAAGTGTCTACATATGGCCAAAAGTCCTGTGAAGCTGTATCATATGACACCAGAAAAACTATTGCAACTTAAATCTGTGTATTTCTTGTTAACCACTGTAACAACTCAGTAATAAAAATTAAGAAAAACTGGAGGTATCAAATACACAAAAGAGTACTAACTACATACAAGCCCTTAAAAACCATAACGTAATTTATTAACAAGAACACATGTTGTATGTAACCCAGAATTGTGTTAAATTACTTTGGCCTTTGATAGCTTTCACTTGATTGCAAGAATTAAACAGATCCACAAGCATTCAAACTCAGTGACCTTTGATTTATAAGCAGCTATTGTCATGCACATAAAAATCCTCTCTGATAATGTAGTCCTCACCTTTCAACAGCTGGAGCAACTACATACAATGATATTAATCAGATGTAATTAAGGCATTTTTTGTATAACCAAAAATCCCAACATGATCAAATGTAACTAATTTGTTATCAATCATTACTCAAAGTATTTTTAGAGGTTATTTCATCTGAACTTAAATTCCCATCAAAATCCAGCTTCAGAGATACTTATTTTGTTCTCACCTTTCACCTGAATATTTTTAATTGTAATTTCAAAACAATTAATTACGCAGAAAAAAAATGGTGCAGGAAAACAATTAAACTGTGCTTCCAAAATTATGTAATGTTTCCAAATGCAAATCACTCACTAGCTTTAACAGAGCTGCACATTGTCATGAAATTTCAGGAAATATCTCTCCTCCAAAGAGTTCACACAACCAAAAATCAAAAACCCTACAAACAAAAACAGCACTAAATACACTTGAATTCAGATGTGCATCACCTTACAGTAATTAATATGACCAGTACCTTTTTCTTCTATAGTAGTGGCTTCTTTGTATTAAGACCATGAGATATGAGGCACCAGCACAAGAAAACTGAATAAAATTAATACGCCTGACATTTTTGCAAAAAATTGCAAAGATTTTTTTGGAGAAAAGAAAATACTTTAAGCAAGATAAAGTGCCTTCTTAATCCGAAATGAGTTTTAAACAATTTTACAACGGAGTGTTTATAGATGCTCAGTGCAATCAGCACAGCTATTCTATAACTCATTACAAAATAATAACAGCATGGCTTACAGTGTTAAGTTATCCCTAGATAAACATTGTTCCCCATGAAGTTCTCCAAGTAATTCCTTTGTAACTGCTAGTCCTCATAAAGCAACTAATTCTATTTACATTTTATTTTGCAAAAAGTAAACTAATTCAGTAAGAGACCTTAGGAGTCACTAATAAATAAAAGCTGTCAGGTGTTACTAATATTAGCACTGCTCCCATAGGAATTCTTTATTTCACCTTTATTTCAAAACTGCCTTCCAAAAGAGAGTGTCTTGGTGATGGAAGTCTCCAAGTGCAGGTACAGTAAAGAACAGATGCTATATATTATCCCAAAGCAAATTAAGAGCTTACTGTTGTAGCTCCCTCTCAAGTGGAGATAACAGCCCTCTGAAACCTTACAGAAACGTGTTAAAACACAGGCAAACTGGAGCCAAGAGGAAGCAATGCAGAAAGTAAAAATTGTTAGTATTAAAATCTCTATTCAAAAACATACAGTTTCATGATTCCAGTATTAGGGGGGTTTAAAATGTTTTGTGGGTTTGAGGGTTTTTTTTTAAATACAACAAACAAAACCACCCACACTTACCCTCATTGGGTGAATATCAGCATATGGAGGCTTTCCTTCAGCCATTTCTATTGAGGTGATACCAAGGGACCAGATGTCTGCCACACAGTTATAGCCAATCTCTTGTATGACTTCAGGAGCCATCCAGAAAGGAGTTCCTATAACAGTGTTACGTTTTGCCATTGTATCCTGTAATTATATGATTTATGCAATTAATCAGAGATGTTTATTTTCAGACTATTTTTATATCAATTCTATATTTAAAAGTTAAATTATCCACCCAAAGGTCAAATGGTAGTGACTTCCAATTAAGACCAAACAGATTCAGCCCATCAGCCAACAGAGGCCAAAGAAGTGATGATAACCATAAACCTTAATCTAGAATTTAAAGGTATAATCAGGCACTTGATATACTGGGCTATAAAAACAAACAACTGAAAACTAAATAGCCCTGCACTACATTAAATAGTGATAAAGAATGCTAGTTCTGCCACTGCCACTAGTGGCAGTGACACTTCTCAGACACAAAATTCAAGGCAGGAGACAAAGGTGAAAGAACAAGGACAGGAGCACTAAAGCATTTCTAAATGATCTTTCCACCGTTACTTACTGTTAACTGGCCAGCCACACCAAAATCAGCTAATTTTGCGTGTCCCTCAGTGTTAAGAAGGATGTTTCCAGCTTTTATATCTCGATGTATTTTTCTCATAAAGTGCAAGTATTCAAGTCCTTTAAGAGTAGATTTCAAAATAGTAGCAATTTCATCTTCCGTTAGCTGCAAGAAAACATAGAAACCATTTTCTAGTATAGACATAAGGTCCATATATTTGACCTATTTAAAACACAATCATTTCACAGTGATTATTATAAAGAGCACAACACTTGACTTTTTTTTAGCAGACCAGAAAAACTTCAGTTTTAAAGCTAAAACAAAAAGAATAAAAAAATCAATTATTAAATGCTAACTATAAAGAAAAAAGATGTGGTGCAGACTTGGCAGGCCAAAATGCTTCTCTTAACTGCAATACATTGCAGAATAACATGCCATCACAAATGATACAATAAGTTGCACATCAACTGGCAACAAGCTGACAGACATTTTACTACCAAAGAAAACACAACACAGTGAAAAAAACTGAGACATATTTCCTTTTCTTTTCTTCATAAACAACTCAGACTCTTGAGTAAGTCATTAGTTAGCAGTCGTTTATCCTCATTGCTTCAGATCAACCCAAGAGGAACACATAAGCTCCTGAACAAATGTTCTCAGAGAAACAGCAAGTCTCTTTTTCAGGTACCAGACCCCCTTGAGAACATTTCTCAGATTTTAATCAGCATTTGCTCTCAAGTAAAAGCAAAAACATGCACATATAATTCATTCCATGCGATGCAATTTCTCAAGGAAACACAAAGAAACCATCCATACAGCTGAAATGCCAGTGAATTACAGCACACAGATGCTTCAATACAAGAACTAGATAAATGAACCTGACACACTCCTAGAAATGCAAGAAACTGCAAAACTGAAGATGAATACTCTGATTTGGCTGCAATGCTGGCTTGTATTTTTCCCCTCCTTCTCTGCTTTTCCAATCCTGCACAGAATTAAATTAAGCAATAGCAATACCTTCCAGTGTCAGTTCTGAAAGTGTTGGTAGACATCCACACCTCCCTCCAAAAAACAACGTAAGAAACAAAAACCCACTCACAATCACTCTAAACCAAAAGAATGAATCAACAAAAAGGAGAAAAAAAATTAGTCAGCAAGATTATCTGTACTTGAGCTGCTCACAAGTTTTAATTATTTAACAAACAGACCCCACTACCCTATTGCAGCTTCTATCCAGTCTCATAAAACCTGGGCGTGGAGCCCAAGGGCACAGTTACATACAATTTTTTAAACAGCAGTCCCAAGCTCCAGTCCCTCCTTTCCCTGCAACCTACAGCAGTAATTCACACTGTGTGTCAGCCCTTCCACTGAACAGCTGTAACAGACAGGTCCTAGGTAAAATCAAACCCATCTGTCAAATTATTTTTCCAACAAAACAGTTCCTGGATTCAACTCATGGTATAGTGAAGAAGAACAAAGCAGAGTAGCTGCTGCTCAAATTTGCATTGCTTTCAAAAAAGCACATGTGTTGATATACCCAGAGAGTTCCAGAGACTTTTATGAACCTTTTCCTATGCAAGCAGAGGATGAAACTGCTGGTGGTACCAGGTCCAAGGCAAGCAGCTACCGCCTCTGCTGGGCATTATGCATTCCCTGCCCACCATTTATCTCTGAGATCTTTCAGTGTTTCTATTCAGCACTACACTTCTCAAAGCCTTTATTTGTGTAACTTTATGCTGACTGCTCTGCTGCTTCAAAGGACTGTATGCCAGAAGAACTGAAAACCCTGTTACACACAGTTCAATAAGACAACTTTCCTGGCATTTTGCCTTGGGAGTAAAACCATCTACCTGATCTGGAGTCAAGCAAAAAGGGACTTTAAATCAACTGTAAGATAAACTGAAGTATGGTTAAAAGGGTATTTAGAGAAAGAGACAATCCTCATTATGTGAGCTAAAAATTCTATGGTGAATCACTAAAACTTGATTATCTGCAGACTCACACCTCAGGCAATTTAAACTCTTGCTATTAACAAACACTTGAATGATTTAAGACATGAGTGTAACACTTTCTACCTAAGCTTACCAAATCCACCCAATTTCAGGAACAATACAATGCTCTGAATCTCCAAAGACTTCCATGCAGTTAATCCTGAACATACAATAGAAAATTATCCTGAGCACTAACAAACAGCAAGATAAGCATACAACTTACTGCCCACTGCCATCTAGAAGGAAGTTTTATGAAAAATGGTGCTTAGAGGACATGGCAGAGATGTCTCTTCAATATGTTGTGCTCCTAAGGAGGTAAATGGTTTTGTAGCTGCATGGCAAAATCTAGCTCTCAAAAGGAGAGGCTAACAGAGCACTGGAACTAAAAGCTGGCAAAGAAGTTATGGAGTGAGAATCTAGCAAACCAAAAGGGAATTCTGGAGTTCTGCAGCCTGAGGTACTATCTGACCCTCAGCAAAGTAAAGCTCTTGCATGGCTAAATGTTACAGAAGAACCAAGCACATCCAAATACACAGTAGTCAAAATTCACCCAGAGATGTGAATACCACTTCTAAGAAGTAGACAGGGAACACATTCATGTTCATCACAAATGGCAGTAACAGGGAAGCACAGGAAAAAATAAGGGAGAACAGATTTAGGCTGTACAAGACACATCAATCCCAGCTCCAGACATCCTAGATTCAACCACTTTGCTTCATTTAATCATCATCTACATGACATGATGGATTCTGCAGCCAGGATGGAGTAATGCAGGGACAAGCATAAACTGGGAAAGAAATGGCTGGTGATCAGCCCCTCAGGAAGGGATCTGTGTGTGCAGGTTGGCAGCAGGCTCAGAAGGAGCCAGCAATGCACTGTGACAGCCCAGAGGGCAAACCCCTCCCTGGTGCACCAAACTCAGCATCACCAGCCGGTCACAGAGGTGACTGTCCTGTTACAGCCTTGGTGTGGCCTCACCCTGAGCTCTGTGTGCTGCTCTGGGCCCCACAGCTGAAGAATGAGGGTAAAGGATGAGAAGGTGTCCAGAGAGGGGCAGCAAAGGGGGTGGAAGGGCTGAAGGTGAAGTCCTGTCAGAAGGGACTGAGGACTGGATTTGTTTCGTTTGGAGAAAAGGAGGCTGAGGAGTGAGCTCACAGCTGTCTACAGCTTCCTGAGGAAGGGACATGGAGAGGGAGATGCTGAGCTCTTCCCCTGGTTTTCAGGGATAGGACATGTGGGAATGCTTCAAAGCTGCAAGAGGGGAATTAGGAAGCATTTCTTAACTGAGGGTTCTTACAGCAGGTGGCTGCCCCAAGCCTGTCAGCGAATTAAGAGGCACTTGGACAAAGCCCTTAATAATATGCTTTTGGTCAGCCCTGAATTAGTCAGGCAGTAGGACCAAATAATCCTGTGAAAAGGACATCTGGACACAGTCCTGGATACAGATTACCTAAAAGCATCAACACCTTTTGACTTTGTATGTACAAGACAGGAGAAAACTGTTTTGTTGGGAAATACTGAAAAAAAATTTTAAACGTGACAAAAAATAACATCCAGTTCTTCTTTACATCATAGAGATCAGCTGACACATAAACTAATGCAAACCTCATGGAATTTAGGGAAACAAATGGAAGCACTTATTTAGCCTACTAACTGATGGAAGCAACAAGGCACCCAAGAACATAAAAGCAGATCCAAAGCTCCTACAGCTATTCGTTTATTCACAAAACCACAAAAAAAACCTCTTAAAATCCACAGCAAAATGCTTCCTAATTATGTCTCCTCACCTCTTTACTCTAAAACAGAATCTGTCCCCATAAGAATGGTCAAAATTCACTATATAGTGACTTATACACTAAGTAGTCTAGTGTCCATGTCCCTACAAGTGACTTTGAACATACAAACAGCTAAGAAAGAACCAGATCATTACATGCTTTGTCATAGCACACAGCTTGCCATCTGCTCAATATCTAGCACTCTCTAGTTCTAGAAGTAGTTTGATATTGACATACAAACAATGCCATTGATAATCACCACACAAAACAATTCAAAGAAACAAAACGATTTGATATTAATATAAAATTATGTTCAATGTTACTATCCTGATCTAGATGTACAGTTCTTATACTGTCCCATTCCTGATCAACCTGTATGGGCAGTATCCTTCCTGTAAAAGAGTTGGTCTATTTTATTCTGAGCTTTTAAATGCAGAACATCATTCTTTCATCAGCACAGCCCTCTACCTTGCAGCTTAGTATAATTACACAGTCATAATGTTTCTGCTTTGTTTCTGATTTCCATTTGTGTCAAGATCCTCACTTAAAACCTTGTGGAACATTTATCTGTTTGGTATCTTTGGCTAGTTCTAATCCTGCATGCTGTCCCTTTGATGGGTTGGTGCTACCCTCTAAATATGAGTCAGCCATGGAGCAGTTTCTAATCTTCACCATCAAAACCACATGCAGATTATACATTAAAAAAAATGTGAATGATAAAAGTGAACAACTCTACAGTCTACATAGAATACATTAGACATGAAGCCAATCTTTAAAATCAAAATATGGAGCAAAGCAGCAAATTCTAGTGTTCCACATCTATAAGGAGACCAGCTCATTCCATATTCATATCTAATTGGCTATGGATGCCACACACCAGGGAGACTGAGGGGTGCATTTATCCAGTCCATCACACACCACCTAATCCATGCAGCTGTTGGGACACCTCATCCACAGGTTCTCTGCACACACTCATTCTCCTTCCTGAGGCCCCTCTAAAGGGGTTTGTTTTAACTGCCTAAATCCATCCCCAGCTGCTCTTTGTACACCAATACATGCACATCAAGTCTGATGCTTCCAGGAAGTATCAGATTACTGCATCTAAATACTCTGATTAGGTTGAGTACATCGGGCAGGTCTATTCTCATGGCAAATACAGGAGCCATTCTTCCACCAGAAGCTACGCAGCTCAAACATTCCCCATCCTAGCATAATCACACACCTCTCCTATTCTTCATTTACACAAAGACAAGGCCAGACTTAAAAAAACCTCAGATGCTGGAGAGATGGGCAAATAAGCAGGGGAGAAGAGATAACAGCTCCCAAAATACACTTCTCTTTTGTAATATTTGACATCTAATTTAGGAATTAAGACAGAAATCTTCAGAGAGAAAAAGAATTGTTAAAGTTACAGTTCTAGCCTGAAACCAGTCTTAGATTCTAGTTCCCATTACTGTATAAAACTACACAGTCCTGAAATTGCTTTCCTTGAACCTCCCTTTCAGGACAACTACAGTTCAGACTTCTTTTTCAAAGCAGATCTGTATGCTGTGTGTAAAGATAGTGCCCCTCAAGCAAAATCACAGCCCCTGTCTTGGAGATCATGACATCACTTATGACAACAAGGTTTGGTCTAAGACTGTCAGATAATCTCTACCTAGTCCTATATTATAACTAACGAGACACCTCAATATTACAGTAATGGACAGAGCAAGAACTCACTACCGTAAGAGAATTACGTATTTTACTCAAATATAACAACTGAGGTGCAGGATCCTAAGGGAGGCAGCAAGAGTTGTTCTTACTGAGCCCAAGCTGCATATAAAATCATACAGAAAATACGCTGCAATAACCATAACAAGTATTCATTGTACAGGTGATGATCAATGTTAGCATTTTTTAGTACTTGTTTTTCACTACATAATCTCAGTAACATAACTTTCATAATATTTCTTGAACCTAATATGCAAGAGACCTCATCTTCACTTTTCTTTCAATTAGCATTTTTGTACTGGAAAATTAAAGATAGTGCTAACACATCAGGCTTCTAGATGTAATTTAAAAATTACTATAGCCTAGCAGCAGCATAAAATTATCTAAAACATATCTAGCGGCTCATATGAAAAACAATTTCAGGAAATCTCAGGTGCCTCCCATGCTTAGCATTAGCCAACAGTAATACACACACACAGGGAGATCAAGAACTAAGCACAATATCAAAGTCAGACTCCTCAGCCCTTCATTACCAAGTTCCAGCTTCCTATAAGGTATCTATGGAATACTGAATCAGATGTTGAGCACAAAGTAATGCAGAACAGTTCAGAACCTCTTTAGCACTGTACTAAGTGCAGATTTTAACTCTGATTCAGCAGCACAAGCATTGGCATGTCTGCACACAGCTGTGATCAGCACCAATGCCAGTCTCCAATGTATGTTTTTATCTCAATCCAGGGAATCATGACGAAGATGTAGAAGAATAACCAGCTGGAGTGTCAGACTCAGCAGCAGTTCAAAATGTAACCAAGAGTCAGCTATAAGCAATTCTCTCAGAGACTGATCATAGGGTGATTACTCCCAACATCTTGATCAACAACCTGAACAATGTGCAAAACCATCACGGTTTGTGGATGACATGAAACAGGATGGAAACAGCCAATACACTAAAAAACAGGGCAGGGCTGCCATGCAGAGGGATCTCAACAGGCAGGAAGAATTAGCTTGACAACAAATACAGTAGTTCAACAAAGGCAGAGTCCCACACCAGGAGAGAAGAACATGAACAGTATGGAGACTGAGAATCAATGTGGCAGGGAGCATTTCTGCAGGAAAGGTTCTGGATGACTCCAGAAGGCAAGCTGAACATCAGTCAGCAGCATCAGCAATGCACCCTAACCACAGACTGGCCTTTCTTTAGGAAAGCACAGCCAGGTCAAGTAAATATTCCCCTCTACTTAGCACTTCTGAAGCCAAATCTGGAACACCATACCCAGTTCCAGGCTGCTATAAAAGAAGGAGCTAGAACAGGACTAGAGAGGATAGAACAAACCAAAACAATCCTCACTGAGCATACAAGAAGAAATAAAAGTTCACAGGGCTTGAGAAAGAGACTGTTGAGTCTCCTGCTTTTCAGATTGTTAAAACTATCTGAACAAGGTCCTAAACACCACCTAAACTTCCTTCCTTGGAACAGATTCACCTAGAGGTCCCTTTCAAATTAAAATTATCACTTATTCCAAATCAGTGGCACACTGTTCACCTTCCTCCTTAACACATCTAAAATAAACATCCAAATTCAAAACAGTAGCCTTTCTTTTACCTGCAGGTTTTCCACATTTCCTCCACTTCCTCCTCACAATAATATATAGCAATAAACCCATCAAAACTTAAAAAATATTCTTTTATTGTAAAATAAAATATATATGGAAGACCGTAATGAAACTTGGCTTAACTCCTTGAATGGAGACAAATTTTATTGCCCAGATTAAAACTTTATATGCAGAGAAGTTGACTCAAACTGGAAATATATTAAAAACCCAGCTGATATTTCTGGCTCTCCAAGGCAAACAATGGTGAGGTTCTTTTGAGGGGAAAGAGCAGTGTGGGGAGGTAATAAGGTTAAACTTCCACCCTCTAATACAACAGGAATAAGATTTTGTGCTTTGTGATGCAAGCTGTATACAGGGTACCAACAGATGACTGACCTGATTAAACATCCATTTAAACAGCTACCTTTTATTGCATGATTTTATTATAAATTTCTCTATATTCTGTATTTACACGGTCATTTCATTGTTTGAGCAACTTAAAACTGGCACTAACTGAAAATTATTTACAAAAGGGGGAAAAAAGCTGCAGTTTGCATTGAGAAATTCTAACTTTTTTTATTTGAAAAATCATTAGCACCTCAGTTTGAAAAATAAGTAACTGATGTAAAACCATAGATGCAACTGCTGCTATTCTCCCAAAATTCCCACAGATCTGTTTTCTGAAACATGGGTGAGGAGGCAAAGGAGATCTATTGACTGTGCAACAAGTCAGTTTGCTCAGATCAGAAAAAAAAATGTGTAAATCCCATCATCTCCCTCTCAACATAGTATAGTCTCTCTCATCTTTTAGCATTGACCAGACTGCAAAGAGATCAGCAGCAAATACAAATATTGTGAAACCCAGCAAATTCAGCCATTAGAACTGAAGTAGTATTTCTGAGCTACCTTCCAAGAAGTACACTTTTTAAACAGAAAGTCAGTGAATTAATTGTAAGATGCTGAACATTTTAGTATTACATGGCTTGTTTTAAGACTGTCCACAAAATGAACCCCAACATTTCAAGCACCTGCATTGGGCAATCTAAGCAGGAAACCACAGAAATCACGCAGGAATCTAATTCTCCTTACAGCTGACTTGTAGATGTTGATGGCACTAGTTAACACCAGTATTTAATTTAATGAAAAGAAGAAGGTTAGATAAAGTTTGGGGAGAGATAATTCTGTCTTCATAGCACCTGTTATAGTATTTCACAAATAAACACTGGACTTCAGAGGATGCATAGAATAATAGCATATTATTCCTCACTGAGGAATTATTCTGCTCACACTGTAGAAAAAGGGGGAAGAGATGACAGTGTATCCCAAAGCTCATTAACCACAGGATGCTGCAGGACCAACCTTTGTTTCCAAACTTCCCCATTTCTGAACGCCTTTGGTCAACTGTATTTGCATGTGATATATACACAGTTATTCTGGAAATGGATGAATACCAGTGTTGCTCAAGCTTCCTTTTCTTTCATAAAAATTGGCCAACACATAACATGCATCTTATTTCTGGCATACAGAGATTATTCAGCTTAGGGAAAAAAATAATTTTCATTAACAAATTTCCAAGCAGACAACTACAGTTTAATGCAAGGTTGAAAGAAAGGTCTATCATTTTGAGAGTTAGATAGAATACATTTTTTAAGGAACTTAAAATGCTACCCTAAAGAACTAAGGAAAAATAATTCCCAGCATTTATGTAACAACCTGAATAGAGCCATAATAAGGATTTTATTAGACAATCACTGAATAATTTCAGTGTTGCATTGCAGAAGCCACTATAAGCTACCCTGCTTTGTAAGGCAAAACACAAAAGAAGGCAAGCGGGACATTTGTGATCAAGTTCTTTCCTCCTTTTCCTCAAACTGGATGCAAAGAAAATTTAAGAATGCTGGCCTAAAGATTAGTCTCTGAATAGTACCACACCTGATTAGCCCATTGAGTCAATTCATCACCTGGAAGGCCCACTGACAGAACATGGTCAGCAGCACATCCAGGATGGACTTGTCCATGGTCACCAAAATCAGATAAGCAAGTGAGCCAATGGAGAAGGAATTTCAATCTTTGTGTATGGACTGTCTGGGTATTAATCAATCCACGTGGGCTCAACTGAGGAATTATACTGCCATAGACACTACTTAAACAAAAAATATAAGAGGTACTAGGCCCTAGATAGCTGCTTTACAGCTGATAATCACATGTACTTTACTAAAGCAAAGGCCTACAAATTGGAACTATTTTAACTGTGAAATTACTGAGAAACAAGGCTTAACTTAAAACTGCAAAACAACATCCTTATGAGCAAAATGGATTCAGCCCAGATAACAAAAGATTTATCCTGGATCCCCATGGTACCATACAGAGAAAGTGAATCCAGTAGGACATTTAAATACAACATCCAGAGATTTGGATACACTATTCACTTGAATCAGTGGAGCTTAAAAAATGAAAAAAAGTAGTAAGCTAAGAAAATGTGGCATAAGGTAATCATTAAGAGTACATGAGGCATTAGATACATAACTGATAAAATGGCATGGAAAGGAGGCAATTTTAGACACAAAATGCACAATCTCTGGGCCCAGTTGCACAGTACCTGTTCAGCTATCTATGCCTACACTTGTTAATTACAATCCTGACCCAAAAAGAGGGGTTGGTGTGATAATCCTATAACATAGCCACTACCTGGTGTGTTTCAGCAAGCTGAATTTGGCTCCCGAACAGCCAGGATTAGAATGACTCAGTTAATCACATCAGTGGATGAGCAAGTGCATCCTTAATTATCATTAGAGAGACAAGATTGGTTTTGTGTAAATATTCTCCCTTATGTTAAGAGCAGCCAGTAAGACTTAGAGTGCTGCTTCACACTGTAATTATCTCATTCCATCGACACTGCAAGTCAGTCTCGTACGTTCTCTTCCTTCCCTTTCCACAGTGCCCATTCCTTGCATCAGACCAAGCCACTGTGCTCCCACAACAAGCCCAGAGTTAGCTCATGAGGGGGTGGGCAGGACAGACCAGAGAGGATGTTCCCCCATCACCTCAAGCTTATCGAAGATCACCCTGCAGCCACAGACAATCACTGCATCTGAGGCAGGGAAAAGGCAGGAGGAGCACATCAGTCAGGGTTGGAGGAGAGCAGCAGAGCTGCCCTTCCTGGCAGCAACCCACAGTCTGAATGCATAAGATACATGTACCTCCCAAACCAGTCTCTGAGAAAAGTAGACAAAACTAGATCTAAGCTTTGTTGCCCAGGACTGATAAACACCACACACCAGATGAGCTAACAAGCACCATGAATTTACTGAAGTGCTGCTGATCTTCCTGGCACACTAGAAGACTCCAGGCAGAATTCCCGGGGTCCATTTAACTTCAAATTAGTGGCTTAGGCCTCTTGGACAAGAATCTGCTCTTGCCAAGCAGAAAACTTCTCCATATGAATAGGCTCCAAACAGTCACTAAAAATTACCCTAACTTTGGATTCTGTTTCACTTGGTTCTGGGCCACTAGAACAAAGCCCAGTGCTGCTCACTTTCTAGACAAACACAATTTTTGAAAAAGTAGGGGAACCACAGAAAGAGAAAAAGATGATCAATAAATTCTTAGTTTTACAGACAAGCAACAAGGACAAATACATATTAATGTTTCCTCCCCAAACAAGAGGAGAAATCCACCTTTTCCTGTGACTTAATGTAATCATGATCATAGAACCATTAAGGTTGGAAGAGACGTTTAAGATCAAAGACAAATGCTAATCCTAATGGCCACTGCATTAAAGGGCTCTTACTTCAACTTCCTCTTTCTCAATTTGTTTTCCTTGAATATGAAGAAGCAGGAAACAAACTTGTCCTTGGCCCAGCCACAGTCTTCATTTGACAGTTTAGGAAAGTTACAGAATACATAACTCCATGTGCCTCACTGTATTCAGTAAATATTCTGACAAAATAAGAAACAACTCCTTCCTTGTTTGCAAGGGAAGATATTTATTTCCGTCTTACAAAAACATTTCTTCTTTCCAGTTAAAGAATAAATAAGTAAAGAAATAAAATGTAAGGTCATCAACAGAATGTTCAAGTACTTTAAGTAGCCTCCTAAACTTCCCATCACACACAGTCTGAGTGATCAGGCTACTGCCCCACAAAGAGAAAGAGAACTCAAACAAGTCCAAAGCCTCTGCCTAAATCCTCCAAAACTTGCAAGACAGAAGCATAGCAAGGAAGAAATGGAGACATTTGCTGTGTAGATTTTTTTGTTAGAGGCACTAGAATACTCCCTATTTTAACCAGAAGGAAAATTCTGCACAGCCTTGTAGCCTGGCTAAATGTAAGCACATGACAAGAAAACTGTGATAGTTGACTGCCTCACCTTCCCAGAGATCTGAAGCACACAGACTTCCCACTCCAGTCATTACCATTTGGGTGTAGTCACAGTCATTTTTTCCTGCTCTTATTTAGCTGCCTCTTGAAACTCAACTCTCAGCATCTACCAAAACTTCTATAACTATACAGTGACCCTCATCATCACGTGCAAAGAAAAACATTTTGCTTTGTATACTCTATCACACATAATCCCTTGTTTTGTAATAAACAGTAAGACATCCGTATCGTACTTTCTTGGTGCTACTCATGGTTTTCAAAATCTTTCACCATATCTTTCCCTCCAGGGTACCTCTTCTCATCACAGAAATCTCCAAATACATTTGGTATCTTTTAGAGAAGTAGTCTTTACCTGTGATCACCCTTGTTACCTTCTTTAACTTCCATAGTTCTGCTGTGTCCTTGGTACCACTGTAATCTCTGACAACCACTTTACTTATTCAACTATTTCTAAAAGTTAAGCTGAAGTGCTTATGAACCTAAGCCTAAAGGCTTTGCCTTCCTCCCCACGCCTAATGTATTTCTTGACATTTACTTGTGCTTATTTTCTCAGTACCACAACACCTTTCAAGTCATTCTCAGTTTCACCCACTAGGAATAGAACCCCTCTCACCAGTAAATACACCCTCTTTCTGAAACAGGATAGCACAGACCCATGTAGTAACCAAAAATTACTACATACACTCTCTTTTCTATACTTAAAACAATTATCCACCTGTGACAGAACTTCCCATTTACACCAGATTACAGTTGTATTTGTTTGAAGAGCCTCTGGTGTGTCCGTAAACATTTCAGCACATCCAACCAAGTTTACACCAGCCAGTACTAATTGTGTCCTTACCAACTCCTTTACAGAGCTTTAGCCATGCACTCCATGGATTGCCTTTACAAAAGCTTTATCATCAGTATCCAGGCATTTACTGATTATTCTGTTTCTTAAAATAGAATTCATGCTATTTAATCGTATTGACTTTAACCACAAACAGCAGTAGAAGAGGTACTTTGTCTGACCATCAGTAAGCATTTGCTCCAAGACTCCAATATCCCTTCCCCTCAAATCTTTAATATATCTACTATGTCAATACCCTTCATCAGATGTAAGAAAAACGAGATAGTCTGATTTTATATTAGTACACACACATTCATATGCACACCCTTTTTAAAATAGAAATTCAAGCATTTTCTATCAATGCACAAACAAGTCTGCTCTTTTTTTTTTAATTCTGTTTTAGATGGCTTATGGTTTGTTTTGGTTTTTCAAATTCTGGTTTAGCTTGTGCCACTTCTTATTGGAGCTCCTGATCCTTGGATAATATACAACTGCAAGAACAGCAATTTTGAAGATTACAGAACTCCAGCAATCTCAAATTGGTTTTGGCTTCTCCCCAGCTATCAGTTCAACATTAGAGCAGCCCTGATACAGCCACCTTTACCAAAGGGGCTCCCTTTAGTCTAGACATCACCTCCACCTCCTAATAAACCTGATTACACTTTCCTTTATGTCTTGTTTTCTAGGCCTAAACATTGCTTTTCTCTCCTTTACTTTCCCCCTCTTCTCTCAAGCAGGGTGCAAGGAACGTTTCAGAGTGCTTACAAAATGTGAAGCCCAGCAAGCAGTGTCACCTCAGAGTAGTAATTGCTGGCAAAAAGAATCCTCATGTTACAGCCCGTTACTGAAAACTATGGACACAAAAGAATTCAGGGTTGTTTGACTCCTTCAACAAAATAGAGAAGCTGTTTCTTAATTAGAACTAACATAACCTGCTGCCTACAGGCTTCCTCCATATCACTGCTGTTACAAGTCCATTAAGACACCTCCATACAACCCTCATTTTGGTTCCCTCTCACATTCCTTAGCTGGCATCTCTTCCCCTTCTCATTCCTTGAGTAATGCCAATTACTTCTCATGCTCCCTAATTACTGAGTGAGAGCAAGACAATTGCATGCCTGTTTCCAAACTATGCAGCTACTAAGTGTCTGTAACGTAGAAGGCATAGGGAAAGAAGCCATAATTTTGCCTTCTACGAAGAAGTAATTTTCAAGAAATTCCCAAGATCTTTGTATTTCAAAACGCATTTGCTTCTGCTGGTGATCACCCCAAAGAGGAATGCAAAGACAGTCAGCAAATTCATGAGCTTGTTTCCTGGGAACCAAGGCACAGATAGGCCCCTTGGCATCAGCCAAGATCCTGTCTTGTAACTCCAGCTTTTACTCTGTCCTGTAATCTTAATTCACAAGTTGATTTTAAGAAGTGCTGTACATATTTTAAAAAAAAACCAACTCACCGTTTTATTACGCAGTCTAATTATGTCTGAAACAGAGCCAGCTCCACAGTATTCCATAACAATCCACAGATCTGTGTTCTTAAAGTAGCTGCCATAGTACTTGACAACATAAGGACTAGATGGGAAAAAAAAAGTTAGATAAATAGATGAATTTGTAGTAGCAGGAAAAAAAACCAGCTACTACATCAAACCTGTTGTTAAAGGCTATGATTTGACACAGCTAAAGAGCAAGTGCAACCAAATACATTTTTAATCTGTTATTAGCTTAATCTATGCCTTGTTAAAACAAATTCTGATTACTTAATAAATTCTGATTACTTACTTAATGCTTTATAATGAATTATAAAGCCACTGCTATGTATATAAGTTTTCAGTAATCTTCAAATACGGACATAGTTTTCCCTAACATTAGTCATCTGATAAAAAGCTTTGTTTTTCCCTCCTCTAAAGCCTCTCATGAATGTTTCTTTTCTTAAAAAGACTGCCTTGTTTACTTCTCTCCAGAGCAAAATAACATGGAAACTCACCCACGTTTTGCAAGAATGAACTTATTTCAGCACAGAGCTAGACTTTCATACTAAAGAGAATCTAGTGCTGTTTTGAAGCTGCCTGGATTTGCAAATGCACTTTCATATTGAAGGGTCTCATGTGAAGTAATAGTACTGTCACAAACAGAACATATTGCTTTGCTACTTATCCGTTTGTCACCTGACAATGATTCCTTGGAATCACTTGCAGAAGAAAGGCAGAAACAGATGTGGTAAACATAAAAAGGATTATCCTTCAAAAGTTATTAGATGGTGTATTTATGGAAATAAAAGACCGAAGGCTTGGGGTGGGATTTTTTGCAGGAACTTTAAAAAGAAGGTTACAGTTCGATTGTCACCTATCTCCAACAAAGTCAGGAAGTGAGATACTGAGATTTCAGACCGTGGTTTCTCATCAGAACACCTACATCATGGGGTGGAATCAAACACTGTTTTGTTTCAGAGCAAGAAACTGTATTTTAGATATTTCTGGCAGGAACACTCTATAAAGATAACAGATAAAAGAAGAAGAGAGGATCTATGTCTTCTGCAACATGACACTATTTTTACAAAAAGACAGGTCAACACTATCAAAAACTATTTCATTTAAGAGTAACAGCTAGCACTAAATTAATTTGCCCTTTCAGAAGAAAAGGTGGGTCAGTCTTTTCCTAACTAGTCCAAGTGTCTACCATTTACAAGCATAACATATTGATCTTAGTTCTGAAAAATTCATGAAGGGAGGAAGGCTGTATTACTTCTAAAGAAAAGCCACTGATTTTTGTGACCATCTCTTGCCAGATTTATACTACACTGGTATTTCCAGCAACACAGCCAAGACTTCAGCATCACCTCTTAATGGTGGGGGAAAGGGGAGAAGGTGAAGAGGGGGCAGGAGGCAAAAATGAAGAGACAAAGGGCACAAGAATAATAGGAGAGAAAAACAGAATGTGTCTCATTCCTCTCTCCCTCATTCATCCTCTATTTTCATAACACACACATTTAAAACAGAACAAATAAATCAGTAAACCCAGGCACTGCTTTACTCTGGCCAAAGGATACAAGTGCTATGTGTGTGTGTGTATATATATCAAAATATCACAACTGGGTAAAATTATCAATTAAGACAAGATGATCTTTTAAAAACATCAAGTGCTGGGCAATCTCAAAGCACTGCTCATATTTGCCTCAAGACTGATACTAATAAATCTGATTTTGAAGTTGCAGCGCGAAACTCCATAAACCACAGAAAATTAAGGGAATTTCTGCATCCTTCCTTCAAAGCTTCCATTTCTACAAGATCTGCAATCATAAGATTTGTAAACAAGTGTAAGGTAACAGTCCACCAGCACTATTACAAGATTGTTCGCTTTTTATCATCCTGCAAGAAAATAGTAGCCAAGAGAATACTGTTCTGGAAGTTAACTGCTAGCCATTAATCTTCTGCTAGAAACATCTTTACCAATCTTCTGAAACAGGTAACTCAGAATTTCACAAAGCCTAAGACATTTAAAGGAAACAGTTACCTTTGGCCTTCACAGTGCAAGTAAAGTGCAGCAAGCATGGAGAATTCTAAGCAGAGGCCAGTATTTATTCTTTCAACAGTTTCTGTTATGTACACTATTTGTACTTCCTGCAATCCAAACTAAGGGGAGGAGGAGGTCCACAGTGGTTCCTTTAATTAAAAAGCCTATGTTGTCCAATTTACTTTTACGTTAAAAAGTTTGCAGCTGCTTATATTTTAGCTATTTTCACAAGTACAAATACATTTTCACACAGACTCTTAGAAAGGGAACAGAAATATTATACCTACCTGTCACATTGTTGCATTATAGAGATTTCTTTAATTATTTCTTGAAGATCTGACTCCACAGGGACCTGTTTAATTGCTACAACTTGCCCGGATTCTTTGTGTATTGCTTTAAACACGCTACCATAAGACCTAAAAATAAGAGGCACTTTATTTAAAAACCAAGACAAACTTCTCCTGATTTCCATTATGCACAAAAAGTCACAGAAGCCATATGCTCATGCAGAAGTTCTAGCATTTTTCAGGCTGCAAAAAGATCAGTTCTACCAGGACCTCAGAAAATGCTGAAGAATTAATCTTTGTCAAGACTTAAGAGTTTCTAATTCCACTATAGGTGCAAGTGCATTTGCTGTGTTAACATACAACAGACATCAAAAATGCATAAATATGTGATGGAAAGCGTGGAAATCTACTGATGCATTTGCTTCAGTAATAAAATTTGTCTATAAAGGCATTTCTTAGGACATTTACAGTCACTCTCTCTGTAACTTAATATTCCAACATATGCTTTATGTATTGTTTCCCTCTGGTCCTATGCCCCTGTAAATAGCTGTACTTACCCTTCACCAAGCTTCTCCAGAACATCAAAGACTTCTTCAGGCTGCTTAGTTAAACTATCTTCACTTAGCTTTTTCAGTTTGCTAAAAGAAAGACAAAAGTTATTTATTTATTTGGGGGAGAGAACTCGACCAAATTTTCACAGAAACAAGAAGACAGAATAAATTATTACAAAGAAAAATATATTCCAATGAAAATAAACTATTTAATGTGCAGCAACAAAATTTTAATCAACTATCATCTTAGATTAATAAAGTTATGACAATTTTTGTCATTAGCACTTTCCCACTAATGTTTGCTCAATTCAAAGCAGCACGGGACCAATTCACTCTTCAAACCACTTCCTTTGTTAAAGTAGAAACAGACAAAGATTACAGAAAAGTTTACCTTCCCCAGAAAAACAGTCAGTATGCAAACACATGTCCCTTACTGCCTAGAGGATGCCACATTGTTCTCTAATCACAAACCAATCCTTCACCCACAAGAAGCACTCAGTTTCTAAATTGTACCACTCATTAGCCACTGAATGATGCCATTAAAAGCAGAAATCTGAAGTAGATGATTCTGGGAGCATATGGTAGCACTTGCCAGGTAGCAGCAGAACACTGAAATTCCAAGAGCTGAGTACTGTAAGAGCTGTTGGGGCAGCTTCTCTTGCATCTCAGTGAATACAGATAGGAACAGGATGCATCAAAATCTCTTATTACATAACATCACCATATTCTGCCCTTAGTTCTCTCTCACACAGTCTCAAACCACTCAGTAACACCCTATGATTTCTTCCAGCACTTTCAACCCCCTTTGTACCACCATTTGTTGTCCTTTACAAGCAGTCCTAGCCTTTCCCTGGTCTCCAGCATTCCCAGCTTTCCAGGCCCTCAGACTCCTGGCAAATCTCAAAACACAACTTGCAACAACACACACACATTGCAGCAAGGACAGGCGGCTGCAACTTGGAAATCCTTCACCCTAAAGTTACAGGGAATTTTGCTGCAGGATTGAAGCAACAAGTTCATGACAGCCAAGGGTACTATTAAAGTAGAAGATGAGCTGAAGAATAGCTGGTGCTGTAGTGATAAATATAGACAATGTATTCCATATGCAGGAGGAGGAAAAGGGTAAAAAACCAGAAACTTTAAACAGCAGTTCATTGAGAACTCACAGGAAATAAGTTATCCCTCAACACTTTCTAGAAATAAACACAAAATAGGGGAAGGGAGCAGGGCATGGACAGAAAAAGATTGACAAATCTTAATAGTGGAAGAAGAGTGACCTGAAAAAAAAGCCCTTCATATTGAGATGCAAAATTAATAATAATTGAAGCGAATGACCAGTGAGGGAACTCATGAGTCAAAATAGACTTGTAATTGCCAACCACCTAAGAAAAACCAAAAAATTTAAAGTAATTGTAAAAGCACACAAGTCATATGGATTGGTGTTAAACAAAGGAAGCAAGGTGAGGAAAAGGCACAAGGGTGCACACTTACACATCAAAGAACTGTTTCACAGATGTAGCAATTATTTGAAAACAGAAAGCATCCACGATCAGTAAGGAAAGGTGCATTAACTACAATAAAGACCGTGTAGTTTGCTACAGCAAACAGTCAAGAAGCTGGAAAGCCTGTGTTTAGGGAAAATAAAAATCTTCCCAGCAAAGGAAAGGCACAACTCATGAACATGGAGAAAAACATCAAGAAATTAAAATGAAAACAGCTAAATAATGTCCACAACACCGGCCTATGAGAACAAAACTCTTCTTTTTCACTCTCTCTGATGATTAGACACTAGAAAGCAAAAAGACAGAACTTATATCTTGCAGAAAAGCACATATTTCATTACTGAACAAGCATATGTTGAGAGAAATCAAAGAGGAAAAAATATTTTGCAGGTAGGTATTAAAGTAATAAACCATTCATTTTGCTTTTGTTCCAAATTTTCTTCCTCTCTGAACAGGTTATATGCAACCTTAAATGCAGCATTTAAGAATAAGTCGCTGCAATCATCCCTTTCTTGCCATCAAAAAACCCATGCCCAGTATGTTCATAATATAAGCAGAGCCCTGAAAAATCAAAAGCATAACCTTTAGCTAAGTCTCTCAGACAAAGAGCTGCAGAACAAAAGATGCACTAAACAGAAAAGCAGAGGGACTGAACATTTCAGTAACAGCAAGAAAAGAAAAAGCATTCAGTATCCCTGACTGGAAATGCCCACAAAAGAGAACACTTCCACCTGCTCATCAAAAGAGTAACACCTGCTAAAATGAGAAGGAAGAAAAAACAAAAAATCGACACCAAAAGGGTTTCAACAGCACCACTAACGCCAAGACATTGTGAGTGCTTGAGAAGAGTTAGTGAAACAATCACAAACAGCCATAAAGTGATCAAAACCAATGTTATCATCAAATAACAGACTATCTGGAGTATATGAGAAGCAACCAGGAGATCAAAGAAACAAGCCACCTGTAGTTTTAAAATTATTTTAATATTATCCACCACTGACAAACATGCTATGAGACCAAATGGCACTTACACTAAAGCAGCTTAACACAAAACCTATTTACAGTAGGAAAGGTATGTCCAGCTCAGGAATGTCATCACCAAATACCCTGCTCAAAGCACCTCCCACTCCTTCACAAACACTGTAACAGTACAGAGGCTGGCCCCGGTGCTCAAGTGATAGCATCCACACCACAGTTCTCTGAACCATAGAAAAATCCTAATGACTCAGACTTATAATAATGATTTCTGTTTCTATATCTTTAAATGAATATTCAGCTCTTGAACTACAGAACATCACGCGATATACCCTGAAGGGCTGCAATAAAGGAAGTATTTATGAAAACTCTATGACAAACAAGGAGGAGAGTGGCGACCGGTGTAACTGGCTGCAAAGCACCAAGTAGAATACAAGAAGAGACTAGAAATCTTATCTTGTTAGTTAAAAGCAAGCAACAATCTGGGGACAGAGAAACACAGCCAAGACTTCAGCATCAGCTCTTAATGGTGGGGGAAAGGGAAGAAGGTGAAGAGGGGGCAGGAGGCAAAAATGAAGAGACAAAGGGCACAAGAACAATAGGAGAGAAAGACAGAATGTGTCTCATTCCTCTCTCCCTCATTCATCCTCTATTTTCATAACACAAGCATTTAAAACAGAACAAATAAATCAGTAAACCCAGGCACTGCTTTACTCTGGCCAATATATGTGTGTATGTGTATATATATATATATATATATCACAATAAGTCTAAAGGAGATGCAGAGAAGTTCAGTATAAAACCTGGGTAGAAAGTCATCCCGGGTCATTTTTTTCTTCTAGAATCTAAACTATCAGGTAGTGATTATGAGCTACTTTAGAGGTCTTCCAGAAGGGAAGCCATTCCTTAAACCAGAAGGAGTAACTAAAATGCACTTCTGGGGAAGACCTGTCAAAAGGATTTTCTTGTTCCAAGAAGGTTTGACTTTCTACATAACACCTGGTCTCTTAAAAATACATCCTAGCAGATAATTATACTTTCATAAATCCAATTCATAGGAGAAAACAATTAATTCCTAGTCTGACCAGAATCTTGTCATTGAGTATATCAACAAAACTCTAGAAAAGGAAAACCTAGAAAATTTAAGATGCACTCAAACCCAGCAAAAAGATCTGAAAAAATCTGAACTGCAACATAAAAGAGCACAAAATTTCCTCCCCAAAAACAAAAAAGAAACAAAGTATGAGCATAGTACCCTACAGTCATTATATACTGATTTTAAAAATAAATTGGTGATGTGCTACAGAGGTAGGGATAAAAAAATCCCTGAAAGTTCAAAAATAAAAATAAAGCTGGAATAAAGAATAGAACACCATCAGCCAGTTAAGAAAAACTAGACAGCAGCTCTATGAAACACGAATATATGTAGTTTCTTGTGCAGAAGAACTAGCACATTGAAACATTTAAAAAGAATGGCTGGGATCAATTATACTGATATATTAAAAGAGAAGTAGCAGGAGAAATCACTGCAGTCATCTGAAGTAAAGGTGACACGAGGAAGCCTTGGGACATTCACTCTGCTTCACACCACCGGCACAAGTAGAAGCAAGATTAAGACATCTTCCACCACTGTACTGTGTATTCACATTTAGTGTTCTGCCAATAAAGCCCAAACATTTTTGTCCCATCATTTTCAGGAGGAACTTGACAATTGCCAACGTGTCCCTTGACACAAACATTTAAAAGTACACTTTTTTCACAAACAGTTCATATCCTAAGAACAAGTTCTTCCTCTTTCCACAAAACCTGAAAGTTGTGTTTTTCAGTGACAATGAAACTCAGGTTTAAAGAAAGGACTGGAAAGGCCTAATTAACACTTCCCATGCTCCTTAAGCAGCCTTTCATTTGGCAGAAGCATGCAGGAGACGAGTAAGGTTAAAAACTATGTACTTGAGAAAATTCTGTCACTATTTTCTTTTTCCCTTGTATGCAACCTGTATCCTCACACATGAGCTTGCCAAGACATACAGAAAAACACAACAACATAGGAAAATTACAACACTAAGAGGCAAATTTTGTAACTATTTCAAGGGCAAATTTTCTTTTCAGTGGGAAAAAAAAATCTATAAATCTCATCTGAAGCACAGTTAGAGATTCAGATGCAAGAAAACATTGTGTCAACTACTGCACAAATTGTTCAGCATAAAATCAGAACATCTACTCTAAATTATTTTTAAAGTAAAAAAATATTCTGAAAAGGACTCTCCCTTAGAAGACTTGTGCTACTGCTGTAGTACATTAGTCAAAGATAAAAAGTGAATTATTTTGACAGCACCCCCACTGAAAAGTCACAACGGCCTAGAATGTCACTTGGCCATCAACACTGCTGCTTTCTGAAGGGCTTTATTAAGGATTTATCCAACAGGCAATTGCATTGTGTGCTCCTCTACAGGGAAGTGGGGATAAAGTACCTTACCCCTCTAAGGGAACACTGGGATTCTAGGACATCCATGCAGCTTTTCAGTGTACATATGAAATTCTTGCAACCTCTAAATGGATGCTTGCACCACAGATATGATGCCAACAGGTCCCTCTCAGAAACTGCTCCTGGGGGCAACAGGCACCAAAGTAAAGAATTCTAGTGTTCACATTTGTTCTGCCACGTAAACAAACCACTACTGCATGTAAGCACCAAAAATTCAGACCACAAAAAATAATCTGCACTTCTTCCAGACTTGCAGAAAAAGGGGGTGGCCTAAAAGAACAGCTGGGAATACCAACCATCAGGAAACTGTACAAAACTACCCATAAAGGAGATATTATGCACAGTCATGAAAAATCCTATGAAATAACCGGAGGTAATATCTTATGAAAAACTGAGTTCAAATATTCCCTTCCACTAAAGAAGCAAACCTAAGTTCTCATCACAGATTTCCAGAAACAAAAAACACGTGGAGTATAAAAACATGCCAGAGGTTAGACATTCCCACACCTAGCTCTCTCTGACTGAATCCCAAGATTTAAACATCTCTCAGTTTCAGTTAGGCCAGACACACATCTCCAGCTAGGCAATAAAGTTACAGCAAATGCCACATCTTCCCCAAAACATCTGGTAGGTTACACTAACTTCACGGTTTGATTTTCAACCCTGTGATATCACCAGATCCCAAGGAATCCCAAGATTCCACTGCTGCTGGTGACACTAATTACTCCTCAAGCATTTCCATTTTTTTTCCTAAATCCCTGCTGGTGCCTGTCCGACTTCCTTAATTTGAGACATGCAGCACTGTCAGCCTGAAACTACAGTGTAGGCCCATCCCTCCTTACCCCACTGTCTGATGAAACCACCCTAGATAACAACTACAAACACGATCTTTTTTAAAGTTTTCCACTGTAGGTACTGCCACTTGATGTTATCTGAGGGAAATCATCAGATGTTCAAGACTACATTCTTCTCAAGTCCTATCATCCTGCAGGAAGCTGCTTTTAAAGAATTTTAAAGGCTCTAAACAGAGTATGTAGAGGTTTTCAAGATGAATGTAAAAACTGATTGGATATCCTTTATCACGGATTTATATTGTAGAGTCCCTAGATTTTTTATTATCAGTAAGCAAAAGTACAATCAGAGCTCAAAGACAGTAAATATATACGTAAACCATGTGACTACATTCCGTACTCCACACAACTACAGTCTGTGTATTGTACAACTATACCCAAGAAAGGCTTGTTCCAATCGAAATATACAGTTACGTTTATCTTTAACACAAAGCAAAAGTATTTTATGCACTAAGAAGTCAAATGATAAATTACTTTTAAAATCGTGCACAGCAATGAATATGACCTGACAGCCTATATATTTGAGAAAACACATCTACGGTGGGAATATTCTTGGGGTTTGCCTCTTCCCACTCCCTGATTTGCAATTGCAACTATGCAACGCCCACCCCAACAAGCATCCATCCCTCCAGCAGAACACAAGGACACTTTCCAACGTGAAAAGAGAACTACTCGTGTGTGCTCCTGCCACGAACCCGAACTATCGACTGAGAGACCCCCAGGCCAGAGAGGGCTCTGCTCGGCGATAAGTTTCCCTCACTTCACATCAACAATGTTCTTAACTCAAGCAGCCCTTAAGGGTTCGTCCCCAACGGGGCATTTACCGGAGAGGCTATTTCTTGCCACTCACCCTACAGAAACGCTTCCCAAGGTGTCAGAGCCCTCCGGCCGCTCGGCAGGGCTCAGCCCCGTCCCTGTCCCTGTCCCACAGCCCCTCACAGACCCCGGGACCGAGGCCTCACTCTGGCCGTGCCACAGGGGAAGGGGCCGCCGGGGAGGGTCGTTACCTCTTGGGCGCTGTCTGCTCCATGCCGTCGCCGCCGCCCCCCGGGG
>JAHLSL010000021.1:4428074-4444471 GCA_025920805.1 Petroica traversi | reverse complement strand
CCCCTCAAAAGCTTTACCGTGTCGGCCGAGGCGGCTCGGGGCGGGTGTCCGGGCCTTGCACCCGCCTGTGCGCGCCGGGCGAGGCAGCGGCTCCAGCCCCTCGCACAAAGGCAAGGTTTCCGTGGACGAGCGGCTCCAGAGCAGCGCTGAGGGGAAGGCTGAGGTCGGGCACGGCAGGACGGGGGAGCTGCTCCCCGAGCCGCCTCGGCTGACACGGTAAAGCTTTTGAGGGGAAAAGTGCCGGCTTTTGGGCGTGTGGTGCCAAAGCACACAAGTTACCCCGCAAAGCAGGGGAAGCCGTCACGTAATTACTCAAGCAGCAGGTTTCAGGCTCCAGAGCACCATGTGACAGCTGCAATTTCACCGCTTTACAACTTCGGCTTTCTGCTGTTAATGTACTTGAATCTGTCGGACCCAAGTAGATCAGCCAAGTCAATATAAGAAAAGCTTACATGCTCAAGCCAATTTCTGTGTCCCTTCCTGACAGTAGGCTTATTTGCCTAACTAATGGAAGTTCAAGGTAGTAAAACACCTAGGCAAGTCCCATAAAAATACTGAGATGCCTACGTTCCGCTTCAGACTGATTTTAGATGTGCAAGTATTACAACACTCTCACTTCATTTAAAAAATCTGCACTCCATACATAATTTTGTCTCTTTGATGTGCATTAGCCAGGGAATTTAGAATGAGTGAAGTCCTACTGTTGTGCAAGTCCTGTACTTTGTCTGAGTCAATCCAACCCAGTTGACTCACTGTGGTTGGGCCAAATGCACAATGGCAATATTGAATGAACCCACAAAACAAATCACACACCACCATATGACCTTTTAGGTTTCTTTGTTTTTCTGAGTCATGGAAAAACTGCAGTGGAACATCTTCCTTTGCACAACAGATTAATGCAGAGCTCTTCCAAGTATCATCCCACAATCCACAGTGGCTCACCAGCAGATGTGTCCATACCATAAACACCAGTTTGTGCCAAAAAAAAAAAATCCACCGAGGACAAGGAGCCAGCAGATGCCTGAGATGGGATATGGTATGAGTGCCTCAGAAAGTGGCAAGGAGGAATCCCACAAGACGTCCCTTTTTCCAGTTCAAGGACAGGTGAGGTCAGGCAGATAGCAAATGCCATGTGGATGGTGTCCAGCTTTGTTCTGCAGGGTATTTGGCTATACCCACTGACTAAGTACTATTTACAGTTCACCAGTTTCACCTAATGAAGGGAAGCCTGACATCCCAATTTGGCTTTAACACTCCTGGAATGCAAGGGTTGTCTCCACATCCTTTAACACAAATATTTAAGGCAGTATTTTGTCCAGGTTACTTCAGAGGAGGCAGGGTTTGCTCCCACATCTCAAGCCAAAGCTGCCACAGACTATACATTAAAGCAAGGAAAAGGATTCTTAGAAATAAAATACTTGTACTATATTATAGTTGTAACAGCAATACAAAGAAACAGAGCCAAGAAGTGCTCCCTCTTCCCATTCACACATATATTTCATTTTCTGGAAAAACTTAGGGTGAACAGTCCAATCTTCCACTCTTACCTCTTCCTTAAACAACAGTTGACAAGAAAATTTTTCCAAGCAAAAAATAGCAGATTTAGATATTTTCTCTGTTCGTCCAAAACTATTTAATACCACAATTCCCACATAAAAAAAAATGCCCTAACTCCTCAGTAACTGAGGAAGATGGAGCAGGACTGTCCTCCATCTATGCCACTGAAGAAAGAAGAGGATATAAAAAACCCAAGATGTCTGAAACAGGAGAAGTTAGGAAGGCTGGCTTTATAAAATAGTGGGGCAGACAGTGCCAAAAAAAAGTATGGACTAATTCCATGCCTCTCTCTCACAGAAATTTAAGTTGTATCCTATGCAATTGCCAGAAAGCTTTCTAAGTACATTTAAACTGAAAATAAAACATCAGTAAGATAGCATATATTCCACAGTATTTTTCAAGATCACTTTATTCATCTCTTACAATTTTAAGTGGTACTTTTAGTCAATGGGATTGGAATAAATAACACTATCTCACCTTCCCCTGTGACATGAATTTGAGAACCGTGCTGTGAAATATGACACTGATTTGGTATTCATTACAATACTGAATGTAGCCACTGGCAAAGAAGGAACTTTGAAAGGGAAAACAGATTCCCTCTGTTCTACAGCCTCATTCAGAGTTTCCAGCCAAGAGAAGTCTAGATGTTCTGGAGGCATGAATGCACTATGAGATTGCTGGTGTCTAGACAAGATGGAGATGAGGAAGTTGCAGACAACCTACATGAGTATTCCCATGATTTCTTCCAACAGCAGGACTATCTAACACTTCTAAGAAGGCAGCTGAGAAGAAAAGGCTTGAAGTCGCCCAATCCTAAAAATGTAGGAGAAAACTAACTGAATTATTCTTTTTCTTCTAAAGTATTTTATCCACTTTACAAATTTACCTGCCTGAATTAGGACTCCCTTCTCTGCAGAACTGGCATCAACATCAAATATAATTCCTTAGACCAAAGAATGGATGAAGACCATACTTAGATTTTGAGAACTATAATTATTTTATATTATAATGTAGTTTTGTAAACAGATAAAATCATTTCTATTATAATTACTTTTACTGCAATGAAATCAGGAATTATGATGGTTTGGACAACTCTTAGGTGCTGTGTAACCACAAATTAATGTAGTCCTCAAGCCCCTAAAAATATTAACATAAAGTTCCTAAATATCAATCCTAGCTCAGTTGGATATAGCTCATAATAAAACTAAGAAGAATAAAAACTACTTGAGAAGCTCATGTCTGAGTTTCTAACAGGTATTACTAATGTCAGGATTTAAATTACAAATATATACTTCAAAGTCATTCATAAACATCATGCAAATAAATTACCTATGACATAGCAGGGACCTTATCTAGTTCCTTTGATAGCAAATAAAAGCAACCTTTACTTCAGAAAGTATTCGATCAGGCTCATTTAAACAAAGTTCATTGTAATGAATACATGAAGCTACTGTAAAACAGCAGAATTAATAAATAGTGCATGTTTTCCAAGAGGTACTTGTCATGAACATTCCCCAAACAAAATACCCCTAGTCCTTCATCATGCCTGTGGTGCTTTTCACAGCCCAGCTCTTCATCCCATGTGCTTTCTACCCTTTCACCATGGTACCCCCATTTCTTTCACAGAGGTTCTTCAGTCCTCTCTCTCTTGATGTGGAATTTTAATCCCACATTAGTTCCATTCACCTGCTTGGCACACCAGAACAGACAAAATCCATATGGACCCCCAAGAACCCTCCCAGCTCTGTTCTCCATAGAACCTCCCACGTCACTGATGTCTCACCTTGGCCCACCCTGGCATTACCCCACAGAGTTGCAAGGATGCTGTGTGTCCATCACGCCTGCAGATTAGCTCGCAGGAGAAGATGGTTGGCTCACAGGAGGAGGCTGCAGGCTAGTCCCCAGCATGGTCCCAAACCCAGGGAAGGACAGAGTTTCCCTTATTTTCCTTTGCTGTAGGGCGTTCTCTCCTCTACTCCTGAGTTCTGTAAAAATAGGAACTTACTATAATCACAGATCTCCAGCTTTTCATGAAAATTGTGTAAAACTAGTATGATAAGTCACAAACGATTGAGAAAGGCAGGGAATGGCAGGCAGGCACAAAATGAATGCAAGAGCCTGCTTTCCTTGGCATGCAATTCATAAATTCAGTAGATAAATAGTCAACAACAACATGTTTGCATGTCTCTCCCTGTGACTGCCTGATAGTGATCTGGTATGCTGAAAGTTAAGGAAAAGGCCTTGAATGAAATACCAGCTTGTTTATACAAAAGATAAGGAAAACTGACTTCTGCCTGTATTTTTTTTTCTTACCTATCATGTCTAATGTGATGTAACCTTGAAGACTTATCTAAGAATTTGTTATATACTTTCCTAACCTTGTCTGTCATAAAATAGTTATAAATAAAATATAAAAGAACAGCATATTTTCAAGTCTGGAATAAAATATATACTTTTCTACTGTGACTTTCAAAGTAACTTTAGGAATAAAGAACAGGCAGAGAGGGGGGGTCTCCTTTCCTGAACTATTCACAATTTAATGGTTAATTAATGTCACTAAAAGGAAAATTAATTTTTGCTGGTCCAACAAAAGAAAGCTGCAGAAAATAAAAAGTCAGGTAATACAAATATAGCAATATAGATTCTGCTATCCATATCCAGTCTGTTAAAATCAGCATGATTCACAAAATTCCTAGTTAACATTTAAAAGAGCCATTAAAAACCCATAAAATATAAGCTGCACTGCTGAAATTCCTCTCACTACCTAATATACATTATTTTGATATCCAAAATATTATTACTGGACCTAAAGACATTTGTTGATTAGGATAGGATTTTACTGTTGACTAACCATTTAGCTCACAGTCTTGGTAACAGGCTATATATAGACTTACCATTTGCTATTTTTCCTATTATAGCACATTATGGTAAAAATAAACCATGGATACAGAGTTGCTATTTACAGCTGACCACAGAAGATATTCCAGTCTGTACTACAGCTGCATTGATTGTGCTCATGGGATCTACGGATTGGCATTAATGTGAATAGAAGATCATTTTGGTTTGTGAAACAATTACTGTTGTTGTGGTAATACTGAGGGTTACTCGGGATTCTCTTCTGCACAAAAATATTCCTCCTCTTTCTGAGAGCAACCATCTGCTCTCCCGTCTGCAAAGAAGTGTGCTCACACCCTGGAGAATAAATAAATAACATTTAACTAGCAAGCCTTGATGCCTGCACTAGGGGTGGAAACCAGTATCAATAACAAAAGAAAGATTGAATCATCATTACTTGATGAAGCAAGTACCTCATGAAACCAGTTTCAACTGCATGAGAACACACAGCCTTATGTCCAAGGCTTCTACCACCATGGTGGCTGGGTTTTCTCCTATCTTTCTTTAGCTCCTGAGCTGAGAATTTTAATAATACATGGCAGAACTATTTAGGGAGGATAAGGATTTTTTTTTTTTACAGTTTTTAGGGATAAAGATTTCAAGAGGCTAACAAGAACCATTCTTTCAATTCAAAGGAGGGAAGTTTCCTTGCCCTTGTGGGCCTTTCATCTAAGTGCTGGAAGAGGAGTAAAAATATGTGTGAAGCCAAATGACAGAATAACAAATAAGGAGAAGCCAATCTAAAAGCACATAGTGAATACTGAGCACTACAAAAGCAATGCCATGAAGTGCTTACAGTTTATTCACTTGCAGGGTTTGGGTTTTTTTCAGTAAAACCCTTCCTGTTTATTTCTGAAGTGCATCTCCAGCTTGCTCCATAAATATTAAAAAGCAAGTGTTTTTATGAGGAAGAATCACTCATCTAAATGCTTTACAATCCAGAAACCACATTTCAATTTTGTACTTCTTTCCAACTTTCCCAACCAAAACATGCCAGAAGATCATAATTCAAGCGCAAATACACTACTTGTATAACATGTGCAGTCACACTTTAAAAAAAAAAATAATCCAAAACCTAAATATACTTCCAGTCTTAAAACTTCACCAAAAAAATGTACAGGGACATAACAGCCAATTCATGACTGACTGTGAAGTATTGTGTCTGATTACAAGATAAGGTCCCGTGGAAAGTGGAACAAAAATCTAAACAAGAAAATGCCAGGATTAGCACTTACATTCCCATATTGCTCTTAAAAGCAGTGGGAAGCCTTCCCTGCAGCAGCCTGTGTGCTAAAGAAACACCAAAACAGCAAATAATAAAGTTTCACAGAACTGGATTTGTAGGATGCACCCATTTGAGTCTCCTCTGAGCAGGTTTGGCTTGGTTCTATAGGGGAGAGTTTAATGGCATCCTCACCTCTGCCCAGGATGAGTCCTTAAACTGCTGTCACTACTGAGCAGGGGAACTTTCTGCTCAAAACAAGACTTTGAGGTGACTAAAGTGTACATGGGTAATGTTATAAAACCACAGCAAAACATAGAGCAAGTTAATATCTAGAGAGATAATTAACCCCATGAAATTTGAGAACTATGCTTTTTCTATTATTCCTTCCTTAAAAGTAATATTCTTAGTGGATGATTAATGGATTTCTTTAATACCACAAGAGAATTTATCAACAGCCATCAAAACAGCCCGTTTTTACCCTGCCTGGAGTTAGCAAAAAAGGAAAAAAAAAAGTTTTGGTTGTGTAATTTTCTTTTCAGAGCTGAGGAAAATAGAGCAATCCCATATGCTAGGAGTTTTTTTAATAGAAACAGTTTATTTACCACATAAGGAATATCACATGCATACCACTTCCACCTAACATGAATCACTCCTTCCAGTTGAGAGAACTAAGGTCTTTTATCTTCCTCAGGGTGGAGTCCATCTCCTCCCATAGATCCCTACAGAATAAAACTGCTAATCGTTTTAAGATTTAAAGGCATTACTTCTTTTGCTTTTTTGTGTTCATATATCACATTTCAATGTCTTCTAAACAAGAGAGAGCTTAATGTTTCTGTGTAACCTTGAATAGGCCAGTACACAGCTTTTATTGCTTCATCCTTGAGCTCTTCTGTAGTTCCATGGTCTAATTTTTTATACTGGTGATATTAAGCTGCTCTTACTAGATTAACAATGTGCAGTATCAATTCCTTAAAGCTAATTTTAAAATGGATGTGCTAATTTTAACACTAGGCAAAACAAGTAAAAGCTGAAACAGAAAAAAAAAAGCCAAACTACATGTTTTAATATATGCTGTGTCTCTCCTTCAGTAAGGCTAATAGCAAATCACTGTTCTATGCAGTTCAAACCAGGCAGAATGTCTTTAGGATCTGATCTTAAATCTGTTGACATCAGCAGAGTCTTTCTTTCAAATATACTACTTTGAGGATCAGTCCTTAAAGAAGAATCCTGTCTAATTTTCTCATGGGAGTGTGAATATAAAGACAGATTTTTGCTTGACTAGTTTTTCCATACTTGGCCCAATTAATCTCCTAGGAGGATGGAGGAAAACTCAAGATTGGAGATCATATTAGACACTACCATTTATTTGAAATAACCTCTTAATAATGTGTCATTGGCTCATTAGATTAAAACTTGTGCAGTCAGAGAAGATAAAGAGTGTAGAAGTGGACCCCTTATTGTGGGATAAATACTAAGCATCTGAAATTTTAGACAGTGGGAAAATCTGCTGTTCCTAGTCACAAGGGCACTTATGCAATCTTGTAAAATATGCATTGTCTGCTATTGTATTATGCATTACAATATCTATGTATAAGATGCATTGCAATGGTATAGCAATTTTAAGTGAGAAAATGTGTAGGAAGATTAAATCGACACAACTGTGTTAGTATGCCCACAAATATATAGAGCACTAATTTTACATAAAGTAACAGGAACAACACATTTTAAACACAAATGCTTGGCTCAAATGTTATTGACATTTTTCTTGACCTTTTAAAATGATTTTTCAGAAATTAGTACCTCATTTTTATGGGTGTGGGATACTCAAAAGCTCTAAATTAAAGGCCTCAAAAGCAGTCTTCAAAACTGTGTTCTAAAGTATATTGAATTAGGGTACACAAGACCAGTTTTTGGCACCTGTTGTTGAAATGAAGGGGGGGGAAAGCACATTGAAAAAAGATTATGCATTATTTTTTAGGAATTCAGCAATTTCTTGGAGAGATTAAATTTACTACAGCCTTGAAATAACAGAGTTAGGGCACATTTTGAATGGTTGCAGGACTGGGTAACAGCACAGGAGCCTCAGGGGATTTTATTGTAGTTAACTCATCCTTCTGTTCTGTACTGTCTTTTACATCCTGCTTTTACATGCAAAAGAAAAAGGTTGTACTTAATACAATATTTATAGCTATAAGTAATAGTCAGTTCCTTTCTGGTTTTACTGTAGCAGCATGTATAAGAAATACACAGAACTATATATTACTGCTACTACTTTGCAAAATGTTGTATATATTGCAAAGCTGGCTCTCTAATAGAAGGCAGTTAAAGACCTCTGCACTGAAATCTGCCAAAGCTGATACTGCAATCACAAACATGTGTTGTTACACTTCTTGTGGCTCATCTCCACATGGTGCAGCTGTTGTGTTGGCTAAAGAAAATGCAGGCCCAAGGGAAACAAATTTAATTCAGCTGGGGTGACTTCCACTAAAAAAGTGCTTTAAGGAGAACAGGTGTCTTACAGTAAGAGGGATTGTTTGAGAGCTTTCCCCAAGGTTGCTTTGCTCCTAGGAAAGCTATTCTAAAGTGGTATGCCTCTGATAATAATCTTTAGCGGTCTAATTTTTAAATAATGCCCTTCAGAAATGCAGAGGATTCCAGAAATTCTATTTTTGTTTGTTCGGCTCGGTCCTAGGACAGGAAAGCTAGTATAGAACTTTATGCTGCACATTAAGAGCTGGAGGAAGCCTCATTGCTGTTATTCAGATTCCTTGGCTTCAAGAAGGTTTATTTAATCAAAAAATTATTGTACCAGGATGACCTGCAGCCCATGTGAGTCCCTAGCTGACACCCCTAGAGCTGTGCCTGTTTAAACCTGTGTAACTATTGTTTTAAGCTTAATTTTTTACTAAATTCACTTAAATGTAGCTCCCTCCTAAATATGTTCCTAATTAGTCAAAATAAATAAGCTAAGATATACTGTGTTCTCTAAGAAAACAGTATTAAGTATAAGACTTTTTTTCTTTTCCAGGGAGGCATTTACCTTATGAACTATGATACTTTCTCTAGCTCCATCATGCATTCCTACCTCTCTGCTTGCTGTGTCCTCTGGTTTATCAGGTTACTGCAGAGGGCTGTCTCTTGTGTAGATGTCTTCACACTGCACTTTCTTCCTTTTGGCCTGTTTTTTCTAACTCCTACAAGTTCAGAATTCCTCCTCTTTGTGGCAACAGAAATCCAAACCAGCGATGCTTTTTCCACACAGATCCCATTCCTGCAGAGTTTGTTCTCTTACAGGATGCATAGGAGTTGCTTTCAGCTCTTCCTTACACATCTTAACTAAAGGAATGTTATGACAAAATTCTGTTTTTATTTTTGCAAAGTTAAGCTTCTTAGCTCCTTCTTCCATATTTATTGCTACATCTTGTGTCTTCAGAGTGGTGTCTTGGATGCTCCTGATGCTTCAAGAGTGTCCTATGCAGACCCTAGGCTGTTTATCTCAATTTTTCTCAGATTTCTGACTTGAAGACCCAGTACTCCTCCTTTTGAATAAACTCAACAAGGTCATTAGGAAAATTCATGAGAATTTTGATCTCTGTGTCTGCACATGAAGACCTGCAACAAATCTTGGATTTTCACCAACTTCCCCTCACCAAGGGAAAGAAAATTGGAAGGAACTGCCATGGTCATGCCTGAATTCAAAAGCCAGGAGTAGATGGACCATGCCCTGCCAGTGAGGGGAAAAAAGTATTCCAATTAACAAAATAAGGAGAAACAACTGTGTAGTGAAACCTGCATTTGCAGTGAAACGACTAGGGAGACACTATTTAGTGTGTATTTATACAACCAGTATCCCAAATACTGGGGAGAAAGAAAAGAGAATTATTATTTGTAGAGTGAGATGAATTCAACGAAGTGTCTGAGTATCACTGAGGGAAGCTGCTTAAAGTGATATCTGAATTTAAACCTCTTGCTTTTCATGGCTTTGGACTGTGTGCTTATCAGAGAAGTTTTATGTTTGAGGTTCAGGGAGAGGGTGATGGCCATGTCCTCTGAATGCTTTCAGATGACTGATTTTCAGAATGCTGCTGGCATTCTTCCAGCTGGAGGCCTGGCCATTAGATAAGCTTAACATTATGGTGGCCATTTGCAAAACAGATGAGAGCAGGAATGGCAAGAGGAAATGAGAAACCCAAGAAACCTACTGAAAATAAAGATCTAGCACTGGAAGGAAAAGTCTTAGGTCCTTCCACTGAAAGAAAAGCTCTTAAGCATAAATTTTCAGCTGATAAAAGTATAACTACTACCCCAAGGGAGACAAAAACACTGGCTGAAGCAATACTACACAAGTGCCAGCTTAAAGAAACCTAGGAAACGTTGCACTAGCTTCCTGTGTGAGAGTCTAGACAAAGGTTTTTAGATATTGCCAGATAGGATACATTTACTTCTGCTTCCAGGTAGGGGATTTTTGTTTGGTTTGGATTTTATTTTTAATGGTGCTCTACTGGCTAAGATCCATGTTTAATAATCCCACCTCTGCCAGTATTTAAATAGTGTTAAATGGCATTGGAGCCTTACACTAGCAGAATGTTTGACAGATATCATTTGGCAGATCCTGTGGTGGCCATTCACATCACCCTTACAGCTGCCTCTTCCTTCTCTGCCAGAAATTACTGCTTCTGGAAGTGGCTTGGCAGTAGGATCATACCTGTACTGCAGCAATTCTTGTTCAGCCAGATGCTGTAATTCAAACTTGCAAGCACAGATAGCTGAGGGCCACTTATTTTAGTTCTACATTTAGTAGCTGAAGTCTCCTTTGCACTGGTATTTGGAAATGTTGTGAGCAGTGATCCTTGGTTACCACGTTTTCACTATCAGGCTTTCACATGGCAATGGAACTTGATGTGGTGGAAACAGGAATGCGGCTCTCTCCATGATAATTTCCTGGCACAGAGAAAATATGAAGTCATCTTTTTTTAATCAACTAACCTCACCTGAGTAAATATTCTAGCAATTCCAATTTTTAATTTTATTATCATAGTCTGTTGCTCAAGCTGTGTTTTCTGACTGTGCAGCAGTAATAGTGCTATGAGCACATGAAGATTTTTCAAACTGGCATTGTATTCGGTTCCTTTTACATTTCCACACATAATCTGCATAACATTATTAAATCTTTCCTGTACATTATTTAGCCTCTGGGATCAAATGAAATCATACATAACTGGAACTCTTTGGACTTTGACAGATGTCCTCTGGCAGATTTTTTGCAGCGGTTTTTTACTTGTTACTGCTTTTAGCTATTTTCTTGGCCTTTTCCTGGAACTGGACGTGTGTCAGCTGCTCTGGTGGAAAACACTAACCTCTTAGCTTTTAAAGATGATAAAAGTTACTGTACCAGACTTTGAACTGAAGTGACTCGAAGGAAAGATATGGTCCTTTTCACCAGCTCACCTGCAGGAAGAGTAGTGCTCCACAGAGAGCTGTCAAGAGGGTTGGGAAGGTAATGTGGAGGACTTGCTTGCAAGCTTCTGGAGGAATATATACAGCATCTTGCCTCTGGTTCTTTTTTCATGGCAGAGCACTGGAAATCTGGGTAGTCTCCTAAAACAGTGAAAGTCGTGAAAAAAAATACTAAACTTTTGCAGTTCTGTTTTGAAATAATACAGATTCTCCTGAAACTGATCTGCTTTGTGGGCTTTCTGCTGTGGAGCCATGAAGTTACCCTAAGTGATACTGTACCTAGACAGTGCAAGTTTCCTTTCATCTCTACACCTGCACGAGGCTTTTTATGTGTGGGAGAGCTTTTTCTACCTTGTATACTTTCTAAGTAACCTCTTTGATAAAGAGAATCCTAGACTTATTATTTCTGCCTAAGTTACTATTCTTTCTACAAATAGAAATAGTCATCCCAACATCCGTCATTTGTTTTTTAAAACCCCTGTATCAACCATATAATATAGAAAAAAAAATCTCACACCATCAAATTTTAATGAGTTCAGGCATTTTTTGAGCAACTGAGTATTTAAATCTGTGAATAAACTGAAGAATGTGTCACTGCATTCAAGAAGCACACTTTCATTTTAAGAAACCACAGCTGCAACAATAAGATGGAAATTTGACACACACTAGGTTGGAGGTGGCAAGGATTAAAGGTAAGGGATTAGAAAAAAACCCCTTATGCTGTTGACCAGAATATGGGACATAAATCAATGACTAAGTTTGGCTAAGCTTTGCCTTATGGAGGTATGCAGCACTGCAGCTTCACAGTTATCAGTATTTGTCATCTTGAGTATCAGTACACATTTGCCAGATGCAAAAGAGGGGCCCAGAGAGAACATGGGGGATGAGGAGAAGAAAATTAATAGTTTCAGTGACAATGTACAGTATTTTGATGTGAAACAGAACTTCTGTAATATTTCAAGGGGCTTACATACATATATATATGTATATATATATATATATATATGTATGGACAAAAGCTGTTGGAAAGAAGCCTTTGACTTCAAAATGTGCCTGATTAAAAAGAATACTGATAAAAACTGAGACGAGAACAGCTGGAACTTTGATTGCAGTTATGCTTTCTTCTGGATGTTTATTTCTAGATCACTTTTGCAGCTGCTTTTATCTACTCCTTAGAAGTTCTTTTAGATTTGAGGAACCATTAACTGTAAAAGTAAACATCAGCTCAAGTCTGGTTTTATAGATCTTGAAACCATTGAGGGTGGGAAAGATAATGTGAGACTAATGCTGAGCTAGATCAGACTTAAGTGGTGCTTTGAACAGCCTTTTAGCATTTCAGGCTCCACCTGTAATTCTAACAGAACATTGAGTATTTCTAATATTGTTCCTTATTAAGCAGTTAGGAATTTCTAAGCTCTAGGAATTAAAATACTCTTTTTGGAAAACTTAAATTCATGTCTCACTGTCATTTAAGATAGAATACTTTCAAGTATGCTTCCCCTATCTAGGTAGAGAGATGGTCCTTAAAACTAGTTCTGCTGCCTTTCAGTATCTGTCATATATAAATATTATGCTTTGAATAAAACAGATCTGCAGTTTTGACTCCACTTCACTCTGTTTTGTTATTGTAGTTGTTTAAGAGTTCTTTAATAACTGTGGTTTTTATTTGCTTAAGAGATGCCTGTTTGGAGACTGGAGAAAGGTCAGGGTTAACCCTGCTTAACCTTAGCTAATGACCTATATTGGTGGTCTCTTTTTTAGATCTCAGGAGTGTCAGCAATGATGCTGTGGCCACTGACTGATTTTCATGCCAGGTCCCACTGGAATAAAAACACTGTTATACTTAACTTTATGTTTTTTCCCAATAGAAATTTTGAACACACTAAATTGGTCAAAGCCCTCTGGTCAAAGTCACTGAGACTTCACTATTTTCAAATTTAAGATTTTAAAAATTCAAGAACAAGATATATTTTATTAAAAAATCCTTTCAGATGGCTCCATGAGGGACCATTCCTGGATTTGAAAAATATTCTTCAGTTTCTATATTCAGCTTTCATTTCTCTGTCCTGAGCATTTCTGCTAATGGTGGAGATTTCCTGACAATTCTTCTTCACAGGCATTCTCTTTAGGTTCCCTGAAAGCCCCAAGTCTTGCAGATGCCATTGATCCTTGTCCCCATCACAGCCAGGGAGGCTGTCATTCCAAAGCATTCCTTGGCCCAGGGCCTCTTCTGCTCTGTTCCTCACAGCCACAGCCTCCCAAAAGAGCAGGGTGCTTTCCCTGCTTCCCAGGCAGACTCCACCCAGCACTTCAGGAACACTCAGCCTCATGGACACGGTGAGATTCAAAAGCTCCTGGTTGCATTTGAGCAACCAGCAGTCATGAGGACAAATGAGTGGAAAAGGAGAATATATATTGCACTGGAAAGTTTGCAGTGTGGCTGATAATATCTCTTTCCCCTTCTTCTCTGGAGCTGAAAATAAGAGGCCTTGAATCAGTTCTGTTCCTGCTTCAATGCCATGTCCTTGGCTTTCAGCACTCCTCTGGTATTAAAATGAGTTTTGATGCTGAAATGAATGGGATTTGTGTTTTTCTTGGAGACAGTTCCCAAAGGGGAATTTGAAAGAACAGTATAACAACTAATAATTTTCACCACCCTAGCATGGGTGGGCAAGCCAAATAAATGAAAGAGTTAATGGAAACAAGGCAGACCTGCAATAATCATTGATACTGTTTGTGAGACAGACCATGCCATCTACTCTAGACTAAACAAGGAAAAGGGCCATTTGCAAGCTTCATCCTCCCCTTCACCATCCCATCTAAGTCCCTCAAATACTTCTGCGGGGTCTGTGAAAGGGAACTAAGGAGAACAAGCAAAATGCCAGTCCCCTGAGCAGGAACCTGTACCATCGTGGGAACAGAAAACAAAAGTCCATGAGCAGAGAAATGGAAATCCACTGCTGGATCTTCTCTCTGATTTGTCCTGTTTTCACATGGTTTCAGTTTGTTGCTGACTCATGATACCCAGACACCAGAGACTGTCTGCCATGGCACACTGGCTCAGCTCAGCAGGAAGGGAAGGAAAATGAGATAGAAGAGCATTCATTACCAGAAAGTCTTCTGACTGGTCTGTGCCTAGCTCAGATCTATTCTTGAACTGATCTGTTCCTTTTCCCAGCTGTTGCTCTGACAGAGCGATCTTGCCCTGAGCTTTCCCCACAGTGGCTGTGGAGAGTTCATGGAGAAAAAGGACTCTTTTCCCATGCCAGAAGCTGAATTCAAACGGTTCTCCACTACCAAATCCCTATGGGATATCAATCAGCATCTCATCCACAGACTCTGTGTTGGTCAACTGTCCTTTCACCCAACAGGATGATGCACACTGTAGTGCTATGAGGTGGCAGCAGAAGCTGAGAACACCAGCACTAAAGGCAAAAACAAGGTAGTCATACAGATATCAGTGCCAGCAACTTAACTCATGGAAAAGGACATGAAAGCAGGCATGATGAAAATTCTTGCCTAGAACAGTAACAGCTCTTGGGTTTTTTATAAACTTTTGTTCATTTGTTTATTTTTATGAGGCAGTCTGAAAATAATATCCCTGATTAAGTAAATATTTAAAACCAGCACTAAACCACGCATTCAGCAAATGACTGGCATAAAAGGACATTGAAGCACCTGCTTAGATACTGCCCTGGGTAGCAGAGATTTAAGAATGCACTTAAATGCTTTTTTTATCATCATACCGACTAGAGATACAGAGTTATGCTCAGCCTTGGCAGTGTCTTTAAGTGCTTTCTAATGCCTTACTTGCTTTCCTTCGATTTCCTTGTATTTCAGCAACCTTCAATAACTTGACCTTCGAAAACCCTGATTTTATTAAGAAGTGCAGGGTTTCATCAGTAAGGTTTGTCTGGATATTGTAGGAGTGAGTCTGCCAGGGAATAGCTGTTAGTTCTTTGTAATATCCATTATTGTCCTTTTCTTTGAATTAGATGCCACAAACAACTGAAAAAACCAGAGATTACTAGAGACATTGTGCACATCTGTAAGTGATGATTTGCATATGCTTGCACCGTGCTTGTAATGCTCTGAAAATATCTGAGATGCTCTGTAGTATCCTGGTTTATAACATATCCTTCACCACAGTTTACACATTGAGAATGCATGCTAAAAACAGGAAACCCGCATATGGAGGGTAGGTAAAAGAGGATTATAGTATACATGCATTCAGCAGAATAGTCCCAGTTTAAGAGTATCATAAGCATCAGGCTTGCATAAACAAATCAGTGCTTAACCCACAGATGTATCTAATGACCAGATGGATTCTGCATGTTTACAACTGGAAAAAAACTCTCTGAGCTTCTCTATTGTTTGTTGACTTACACCCTATAATATTAATTTTATTTGTGAAACCAAGTTATTCAGTGGGATATTGCAAGTTCTTAAAAGGAAATTGAGTTACTTAATATGTGCCACAGGAGAAGATGTATGGGTCTGTTCTCTGCTGCCTTGGAGTTCTCATGTCCTAGGTGAGTTACGAGGCATGCGACCAAACGTACAACTGCATTTCTTAACCCAATTTATCGCTTTTATACAATATTTCTTTTAGATTTCCCCCCTAGCAGTTGGCTCAGGGATTGCAAACTTCATGATCCTCTTGGCCCGAGGCAGCTGCAGAACTTCATGTGAGCCTGAACCCCCCTTTAACTCAGGAGTGTGTTCTCCAGACCCGTGGCTGTGCAGCAGGCAGGCGGCCCTGAAGCCCTGCCGACCTTCACCTTGCAGCTGTCCTTTGACACGTGTGCCAAGAGAGGTAAAATGCCCCCACCAGAGAGGAAGCAGAGCTTGTCAGCCTGGGGACCCTCTGCAGTCCCGAAGCTCAGCTTGTGGGGGTCGGCAGTGAGGAGTGGAGCAATAGGAAAGGGGCCCACTCGTGTGCAGTGGGTGTCTGTGCTTCCACAGCACAGCCCTGCTCAGGGTTTCTGTGCTACGGCAGGAGACACTTCAGCCAAAAGGTTGCTTAAACCAAACTAGCAAGGTACGGGAGGTTGTACTGCTTTATGTCTTGACATCTGCTCGCCTCAGACACCACAGAAACCTCTCATTGCTGATGGCAGGGGAAGGAACATTTTAGGCCAGGAAAGTCCGCTTCTCGAGGGCTCGGGGCCCGCCGTCGTGGCAGCACCGCAGCCGGCGGCGGCCTGCGCCCCATCCGTCTGTCCGTCCGCACCGCGCTATTGCACCGCGCTATTGCACCGCG
>JAHLSL010000021.1:4356013-4418074 GCA_025920805.1 Petroica traversi | reverse complement strand
CCCGGAGCGGGAGGGCGGCGCGGAGCCTGTTTTCCGTGTGCCCCTGGGGCGCGGAACATCCCGACTCGAGAACTGTAAAATAAGGCTTTTGGGGCAGGATAGGGAGAGGCGGGCGGCCTCCCGGCCGCACGGGGCTCCTCTCGTTCGTGTCCTCCCCCAGATCTCAGGTTGCGGGTTGCGATGAGAAAAAGTGCAGTGATACGTTAAACCAGGTGGTTTGTGAAGGATTAATCCTTTGCTTGCTTCAAATCTGAACAGGAATCTCCACACAAATGTCCCACATGTGGAAGAACCTTTAATCAAAGAAGTAACCTGAAAACTCACCTTCTTACCCATACAGACATCAAGCCCTACAACTGTGAGCAGTGCGGCAAAGTGTTCAGGCGAAACTGTGATCTACGGCGGCACAGTCTAACTCACACCCCGCGGCAGGACTTCTAGAGCAGCCCGGGACCCGCGCCCGCTCCGGCAGCTCCAGCTTGCCCACTTTACTCAAGGAGTGTATTGTAGGAACTCACAGACGCGCACACACACACACACACACACACACACGGAGACACGCACGCAGACTCGGGGCCAAGCTTTCCTACCACATGTCTGCGAAACTCGTTTAGAGAGTGCGGACTGCAGGATCGGGCCCCTCTCCAACCCACACCCAAGCGTAAAGCTCATCTTGTAGATAATCGCGGCTCATTTTAGAGCTCTGTACAGAACGTGGTTTTTTTTCTTCGTTTGTTTGTTTTGTATCGTGTCAGATGCACATGGATAACAAATCGTGGAGGCAAAGTATCTCTTTAAAAATGTATTTCAAAATAAATCCCTTTTTTTTTCCAAATACCTCCCGCCTTCTTGTATTATTCTCTGAGCATTTGGGCTTTTTTTTTCCTGCTGTGTCAATGCAATGGTAAAGCATATTGAATAAATTTCCTAGCCGGGTAATTGTACTGTCACAACAATTTTGGTGATCGCTTTTGTTTGGTCTGTTCCACTGTCGCTGTTGTGTTATCTATTGTTAAGTAAAATGAAAGTGCCTTATTTGAGAGTTTATAGCTCTATTACTTAATAGTATGAATGTCTAAATATTAACCTCTGTACTTCTCTTTTTTTCCTAATTTTCCCGAACGATTTTTTTAACGAAGAAAAAGAAAGAAATATTTGCAAATAAACAGATCTTAGGAAATAATGCATAGAGCCGTTCTTACGCCAAAGCGGCTTATTAGTAACTTATTTGCAATCAGCCCGTATATTGTAAAAGTTATCCCTCTCGCGGGGATTGCAGCAGGCAGCCTCCTGCCTGTAGACTTTGGACACGGGCAATTCACCCGCCTAGACAGGGACTTTATCCTGCAGAAGACGATTCTTTCCCGGCAGCTCTGGAAGCAAACAGCGAGGCGCCAACACCGCCCTCCGCCCCGGGCTCATCCGCGGGCCCCGGGCAGAGCAGCGCGCTGGGAGCGCGGATCGCTCACCCTGCCCCTCTGCTCCTCTGCCGGGCCCCGCTCACACCCGGGGGCTTGGACGGAGAGCTGCTGAGGACAGCGACTGTTCCCCCTCTCGGGACACCCTCACCCATCGTGGCCCTCCCCACCAGGGTGGCTCCCGGTGACCCAGCATGTCCCCCCCACTCAGTGCCTGCCCCGGGTCTGCGGCCAGCAGGGTGGTGGCACTGAGCAACGGGGTTCCCTCCCTTGTCACCCTCACAAGCTCCTCTCCAATGCCTGTGGGCTCTGCTGGAGAGGCGTGGTGCCAACACTGAGGTGTTTCCCCTGATATATTGCAGGGTGATTTGGATGTGCATCCCCGCGTTACCAACCCACTGCTCTTGTCACTTCTGGCACCCTCTCCACAGTGTTTTGAGTAGTTTGGGGCCTCCAAAATTGTTCTTTCTCGGGCTGGAGGCAACTGTCCTGCCCTACTCCTCTGCCGAATTAAAGACCAAGTTAGAATGGCAGGGAGAAATCTTCTCCCCAGGCCCAGGAACCCCTGCCAAGGAAGAGCAAACCCCCTGCACCCAGTTCAGCAGGGAGGGCTTCACTCCTGGGCTCCACCTAGCAGGTACCAGAACTCCAGGCTGGTCCATCCATGGGAAAGACCAGAGATCCCAGCAAGCCCAAAGGTGGCAGGTGTTGACAGAGCTTGTGTGGCTACACTGTCCCCATCCCTGATCTCGGTGGTCCCTCGGCAGGGAGCCACTGCCTGAGCACTGTTAATGAGCAGCGAGTCAGAGCACGAGTGCAGAAAGCTCTGCATCCCTGCCTGCACTGCCTCACACAGGGCTACCACGGGCAGGGGCTGCGAGCCAGCCCCGCTCTGCCCCACACCAGGCAGCCACTGCTACAGCAGATTCACCAGTCCCAAACTCTGACAAAATTTCTTATGTGGTCAAGGCTTATCTCTCCATCTGCTCCTGACCAAGATGAGGAAGGAAAGAACGTTTCTGCAGCCAGAAGTGCTGGCCTGCTGGCTGAAGAGCAGCCTCCCTTGCCACAGTTTATGTGAGTGCCATCTGGTCTCTTCCTCTTCACTGCCTGTGAACTTGCACCCCTTCTTTGCTGGGGTGCAGAAATACCATTTCCCCCACCCTGTCCTGCCGTGCTGGCAGCCCTTGTTGTCCCTCTTCAAAATGCTTCTCTCTCCATGCTGCTCCTCTCCAAACCTCTCTTCATGGAGATCTTTTGCTCCCTCTTCATGGACATCTTCCCAATATCCGATGTCTTCCCATCTGACTGATTCTTCTGCTCCCAGTGCATTCCTGTTCTCTCAGTAGGTTATTTCCTCTAAGTTTCTCTCTCCTTATTGTTCTCTGAGTTCCTGTCCCCGGGCCGTTTTACATCCCCAAGTACGCAGAGCAAGGCTGGGATAGCTCTGTTTGAGTAAACACTCCTGTCAGGATACATATGGGCTTAGTCCACTCCTCATAGGCCAAGTTCTATGTGAAGTTTGTTTGGAAAGAACTTAATCAGATGAACAATATCAAAGGACGAAATTAAAGTGATTGTATATAGCTAAGGTTTTATTTAATTGTTTGAGGTTGCTTGTTTAATAATCTTGCCCCTGAGCAGACACAGACTGCTCAGTAAATTTATCTTCTGAGGATTTCTAAAGTTCAGCAGACAGAAAAAAAGCCAAATTACTGAAGTGGGTCAGTGACAAGCATCTCTAACAGTTGGTCCATGGACTGTTATTTTATATTTAAACCAGTAGCTATCATCTTAAAATGTCAGAGAATGATCTAGTATTTCTCTTTACTATCAGTACACTTGCCTATAGCACCACCACTCCCATTCACTTCTCAAAAATTCATCCCTCCCTGGAAAATTTCAGAGGCAGCTATAAAGAACATGTTAAAATACACATATGGTTTGTTGGTTTTAGACCTGTTGGGAACAGAAACAAGTTCTGTAAAGCTACCTTTTGGGCAGGGCTAGGGTTTTTATAGCCATAAAGCTCCATCCTGACTTTCACAATGCAAACACTAAATACAGCAATATCCCTGTGACTGCTGTTTGTGCCTTTGTGAAGTATCCTCCTTCCCCCTGAAGTTCTCTGCTCAGTCACAGAACACAGCGCACAGCTCTGGGCTTCTGCAGTTTCCCAGAGCTTCCCAAACCACCTGCCTCCTGCTGCTCTGTGTTCCTCTCTCCCACTGCTACTTCTTTTTCAGCACTTTTTTTGGTTTTTTTTTTTTTTCCCCTGCACTGGCATAGCTCATTTTGCACCTTTTTCTGCATTAGAGGCAGCAGCTGCAGTGCTGTGGCAGGGAAAAGAACTAGCTGTGCTACACATCAGGGAGGAAAAACCAGCAGGTGATAAGATGTGTTACAATAATCTCAATTTTTTAGGGGAGAATTTTAGCCCTTACATTGAATCTGAAAACTGAGCTCTTTGCACAACAATTGCTGAAACAGATGCTGTCCACAGCTGATGGCAGAGCAGCTCAGCCCAGCTACTTGTGCATAAAGGTTTTCTAAGAGGTAAATATTACACAGCAATGGCATGTCATGCTGTATCAGACCAGCACAGAATATATCTGATGCCAGTGCAAATTAGCTGGCAAAGCCCAACTTCGCACCAGTACAACCTTAGGAATATGCACAGCCCAGCTCTAAATGCCTGACTCCCAGCAATGACCCAGGAATGCAGCATGGCCGTGTCTGCCTGGCAGAGGGGCTGGTGCCCAGGGTCCCTTCAGCAAAACATGTGAAAAAACACTATTTATGTAACTCCTCTCTGCCTGCTCTCCCCTTCCTTTTTCCTCTTCCTTCTCACTGCTCTGCTTTTGGATGTTTGCTTCAGGAGTTGCTCCTCTTACCCCAGGTATCCCGTACTACACCTTGCCTCCTGCCCAGTCTCACCTCCATCTCCTTCCCTACTTTTCCCCTCTTGTTTCTTTTTTGCCTTCCTGTGTCTCATCCCACCTCTTGTCCTGAACAATTTCCTTCCCTCAGACCTTTTGTTACCTCTTCTGAACCACTCTAACTTCCACTTGTTGCCTCATCCTGTCCTTCAGCCACCAGCCCACATGAGCTCATGTCCCCCGTGTGCTGCTTCTCCCACACTGCTGGTCCTTCCTTGCTGATCCCAAGAACTGATGTCACATCCACGTGGAGCTCAGGAGCCATCAGGACTGGTGCCATAGATGTACTTGGCCCGTTTTGAGCTGGCTCTGACACAAAGCCAAGAGCACAGTCCCAGGAGGACAGGGCTGGTGGCACTTGCAGCTGGTGGCAGCCTGGGCTGCTCAGGGGGGAGCACTGCTGTCAGCAGCGGTGCTGCCCCCAAACTTCGTGGTCCTCATGAAAATCAGGAGGAGCCAGCGATTTCAGGTGCAATGTTCTGGCCCTAGAATGTCAAGACTGACTTTTCCACTTCAGCTGCACTGGTGGCTCAGAGCCTCAAATCACTGTGTTCTCCTAATACTGTAACTGCAGATAATCTTCTGTACATAAAGTGTAGAAGAGTGACTAGATTTACCAAACTGCATTACTCAAGGGTTTAGGCATATGTTCCTTTATTGTTAAATCGTACTGTATTTCCAGCTTATATTTCTCTCCTCATGGCATTTCTCTTCCTTCCTACTTATGGAATCTTGTATTAGTTTTTTTCGCCAACTTATAACAGTGCAACTATGAAAAAAATAGGGTAGCTACTAGTCAAAAAGTTATTTTATTGAGATGATTAAAAATGCTTATTTGCATTCAAAATAAAAGCATCATATCTGTATAAAACATTTATTTTAATATCTACTTCCAAAAATCCAGGTGCAGATACTTATGAAACTTTTTACTATAAGCTCCTAGTATATCAAATGAGGTTCCAAACTATCTACGCTGAAAACAGAAGCATCTTTCCTAGATCTGCAGAGTGAAGGCAGTGAAAGTGCAAGCTGCTTCCCCTTCTGAGAGCTCCCCCTGCAAGCCTGAACACCCTCTCCAAGTGCAACTTTCAGTCACTACCTGGGGCTTCACGATGAATGGAGCAGGACCCAAAAGCATCCTGTGGGACCCAAAAGCCGTGGCCTTGCACCTTCATCCCTACTCAGTCAAGCTGGAGCGGTGCACGGTCACCTTTCCCTGGAAAGGTTTCTTCTTCTGTCAGCACTAGGACAGGACTTTTTTGACTTAAAAAGCTTCATTTGTATTTTACAGATACAGAAGACACTGAGCTCCACCTGAAGTGAGTGGTGACACAGCAGGGCCCTGTTGGCACGGCTGGGACAGTGGGGAGAGCACTGGCTGAGTCCCCAGCACACAGGAGCAGGGGACAGGGACAGGGACAGGGCTCCAGCAGAGATCCCACAGGCTGTGCTGGCAGATGCAGTGGCCCCGGGGGATGGACCCAGCTGGCAATGCTGGCTGAAGGTGACATCTCTCCTGGCTGCAGGCCACAGCAGCCCCAGCAGCCAGGCCTTGCAGGGCTGGTTTGGATGTGGGGAGATGAGGAGCACTCCTACAAGCTGTCCTCCTTTGGGGCCACACTGAAAATGGGTTGAAGAGGGTGCTGGGCAGTCTCTGGGACAATTGTAATTGGCCAAATGAATCTCCAGGCCTTCAGCCTCCATTTGAAATCAGCCTCCTCTCAGCAGGAGAAGGGGAGCAGCAGGACTTTTGCTTCCCTGAAATTCTTGGAGGATCCAGAGAGTGGCTCCATCGCCTCACACGGCTGAGGGCTGCAGCTGGGAGAAGATTACAAACCCCAGGTCTTTTAAATTTCCCTCTCTGCAGAAATCCCCCAGATTTCTGCCTTTGAAACAAGCTAACTTCACTTGCCTGCAGCCCAGGGATGGGATGGGGAAGGAGAGCCGCTGGCAGGGCGGTGCCGGTGGTGCTGAGCCGCAGGCAGAGCTGCGAGACTCCCTGTGCCCCGGGCAGTGCCCTGACCTGGGGCTCCTGCGCTCGGGAGGGCTTTCCTGCGTGCCGGGGCATTTTGGAGACCCATTTGCTCATCTGGGGGAAGTAGATTGACTGATTGCTTGCTTTTCTTTTTTCAAGTGCAAGAGGAAGCAAAGCAAAACCTTTATTTCTTTTTTTCCCCTCAGAGATTATTTATAAGGCATTATCTCCGCTGCTGCCAGCTGACATCCTTTGGCGTCACCACCACTCAGTGCACTGAAGATGCCTCAAGGTGTGTCAGTCGTGCTTCACGTCAATGCGCCTTGATGTATCTCCTTGGCTGGAATTGAAAGGTACAGTTTCTAAATCTCCCGGTGACCCATTTTGCACGGATCACTGGTGCGCTAGAATGTAGGTACTCCTTCCCATCGTGTTAATGCAAGTTTGCCTGCGTTCAAAGCAGCCCGGCCCCGTGTGCCACGCCGAGCACACACGGGGAGCTCACGCTTTGGGTCTGTGCGAAACGGGCACGGCTGCTCCAGCCCGAAATCTTCCACACAAGTCACCTGCTTTAGGTGTTTTCATTGCTGTGTCGGAGCCCCTTTATTTAAACATTGTAAATTCTTTTGCTCGATAAGCATAGGCAGACAGCTGGATTATCCTCATCTCGGGGTTTGCAGTCAGCAAGCACAGCGAGCGCTCCCAGCCTGCGGGGGCTCCTGTCCTGCCCGGCTCCCGTGGGACCCCCAAGCGGGCGGCAGAGCTCAGTGTCACCAGGACAAGGACCCAGGCTGCGAGGGAGCAGCCCGACAGCAGCTCCGGTGACAGGCTGCCTGCCGAGTGTCCCTGGGGACAGCCCTGGGGACAGCCTGGGGACAGCCCCGCGCTGCCCCGTCTGCGGCACGGCCGGGAGGGTGCGGGGGGAGAACCCCGGGGACCCTTCCAGAAAGCCTGGGGCCGAGCTGTGATGGCAGCTGGGATCCCGGGCAGCTCCAGCCCCGGGCTGCCTGCGAGGGCAATGCCCCGGGCATCAGAGGACGCCTGGCTGGGGTACAAGGGAAACCCGGCGCTGACAGACCCGGGAGCTGGTTCTGCTGGGATGCATCGCTTCGTGATGAAGCACACAAGCACCCCGTGACTCTGCCTCTCATTTCCATGCTGTGGTCTTCTTTTCCCACTCCACAGAGGAAATGAGGGCCCGATCCTGGGCAGGAGCTGTAACAGAAAAACTCTAGGAAAACAAGGAAGCATTCGAGGGGATTTCAGTTGTATTTGCAACTGAACAAATGGGGGTGATTGGATCAGATCCTCACCAGCTTCTTTGTCATGTGCCTATTATCCTCTAATTTTATTTCACAAAAACTGGGTGTTGAAATTAATGCTGTGTTAAGAGGCATGTGGCAGCTCACACTATCACAGGTAATGTTCCTGCCAAGATACAACCATAGCCTTTTCATGATTCATGTTTCCAAATTCCCATTAAAATGGTTAAAAACAGATTTTCAGTTGTTCAGCTGTGGGCATCTCACTTTTTTCCTGAGTCTCATTTGCCGAGTTAAAACAATAAACCAACTCTAGACACACCAAGTTTTTAAATAAGAATTAGTCTGCAATGCAGTCATGTCCCATCCTTTTCTGGGGGGCACAACAGGTTCAATTCCCTAAAATAACCCAGTACATTGAAATGAGTTTGGATTATGACACAGGAGTGAGGGCTGTAGGTGGGGACCTCGCTGCCTTTTCCTGATCTATCCTTACATAGGCAGCACTTGTCTGTCTACTTCAACAGGATTTTCCAACTGGGAAGTGAGGATGTGGGCAAATTAACAAGTTCCTGCAGGCAAAACCTGGGATGTGGAAATTCAGCCCCTCAGCTGCCCAGAAACTGCTCTGATGTATTCTTTAACCCCCTCACAAATGCAAACTCACTTTTCCTCTCCCACAGGGAATGAGATACCTGGCTTTTGCTACAAGGTACCGTATCTTAGAGGGTGCAGTGGGACACTTGCCACCACAGAGCAGCCAAACTGCAGGATGGTGGCACCTTGTCCTGCAGTTGGTTTCTCCCTAAACTCTGGGGCACAACAGATTAATTTCCCTGAAAGCCCCACTGTAAAATCCTGATTCAGGGAATGGCATGGGAGCTTCTGTGCTCAGTTGGCCTTGGCCTCACAGCCACTTGCAGGCAGCAACCTGGTTTGACTAAAATTCTTCAGGTTTCAGCAACAGGAAATCGCAGATGAGAGAATGCTCTGTAAAGTGCATTTGCACGGTTCCAGTCGCAAGCTGTGAAAAGTAGCAGCTCCCCAAGCTCTCAACTTTAACACTGCTATTAGTACTGATTTTTTTAAAAAGCATTGAGAGTAATGGAGGGTCTTGTTGTAAATGTTTTCCCAATGATGCTCAAGAAAGGCATGTCCTACCTTCACACAGTTTGCTGTCTAAATGTCCCAAGCACCTTACAGTGTCCCTGCCAAAACACAGATGGTTAGGAAGGTGACTCTGTTTAAAACCTAGTTTTGAGGTGTTTCCTCTGCCAGGCAGCAGAACAGCACCTTGAAATGCTCCTCCAGGCAATGATGGGTGCTGTTCAGGGTTCATGAGAGGAGAAATTAGGGTTTTGGCCAGTGCCTTATTCCTATTCCTTGGAGAGCCCCCGGGACTGTTTTCAGACAGGTGCTTGGAGTGCTAGGCAGGAGAAAATCCCTGCCTCAGAATTGGATGTGCTTTGCAAACTGCCCCGAGGACTCAACACCACTCTGGTTCCCACTCTGCTCTCACTGTAACGTAGGCAGCCTGTGCCGGTATAAAAGCTGCTCAAGACAGTCAGAGAAACTACCAGGACTCCCCACAGCACTGAAAATCCATTGCTCCCAAAGCAGGCAGGAGAGGGATGGGTGCATGGCTGGCAGGAGCAAGGCTGGCTGGGGTCTGCCCCGTGCTGGGGCAGTGGCTCTTCCCACTCCCTGAGGACAATAGGCCCCATCCTGGGGGTGGACTGGTTTCAATATGGGACTCTCCATCTTGATCCAGTTTGGATGGGTCAAGACATGTTGAGACATGCCCTTTCAATATGCTGCATTTTATTAAAAACAAAGTAGCTGTGGGCCAGATTGTAAAACTAGGTGGGCCTCATTTGTCTGTCCCTACTGTAAGCCAATGAAACCTTCAACATATTCAAACTCTCACCTTTTTACCCATTTGAATGAAAAAGCATCACTAATAAAAGAAAATGACTCACCTAATGCTAAACCTGAGCTCTGTAGATCAGCTTTGATCAAATTCACTGACATTTGGATAACTGCGTTATTATAACTAAAACATCTTTTAAAGTTTTTTTTTTCCAGACGTTCATTCTTTAAAATTTGCTTTGATCACTGTGCATATCCTTTTCAGCAGAAATTTGTCCACAGAGGGTGAATTTTTTCATTTGTTTTTCATATGGATTCTCTTTCCTTTGTTCATATTTTAAATCAGTGAAGCTACCCTTCAAGCTAGCCCTTACAATAAAAAATGCAGCTACTGTGTGGCTTTTAACAACTCATTTAACCCATCTGTGCTTCAATAGTCTTGTTAGAAACCCAAGGCAACTCACACTTATTTATGCAATGAGGCTGATCATGAGGCTTAATTAGATATTTTTTTTTTAGGATAAAGTAAACATTTCAGAAGGGCAGGGCAGGGAAGTGACGGTCGCTGTTATGGTGGTCTGACAACACCAATTTGTCATATGTTACAACAGTAGTGTTACAAAATGCTGCACAGAAGGATATTTCTTTCAGAAAGTACTTTTGAATTAGTCCAAGCGCTCCAGTTTCCAAATAGGAGTCACAATCCGAGACAATTAAAATAAATGGAAGCAGGAATGTGTCAGGACAATTACAAATTAGAAGACTGAAATCACTGGAGATGGAAGGGCAAAAATTTGCCTGTGTGTAAGTATGTAACTGTGTGTGAAGCTCAACTTTAGACGTTGAGGAGGATAAAGTTTGACTTTTCTTTTTCTATGGAAAAAAATTCACACATCTATGATGCAATAAAATTTAGTTTAGCAATAGACAAGTGCATTTGTAACCAATTTTTCCCTTTCAAGCAGGCAGGAAGACTGTTTAAGCTTTAATTTGCTTAAATATCATTTATTGTAATTTGACCATGCAGCTGGGGAAGGTTGTGCTGATTGTTCATCAAAGAGGGCGGCTGCCGGGCTCTAGAGTCAAGATAGTCTTATTAGTGGCTTTTTGCAGCCTGGGCAGAGTTCTTGTTAGAGCTTGTAACAGAGGTGGATTAACCACAAATAATTTTAAAAACTTTGAAGTCTGAAGCTGTAGCACCTTTTGCCGTATTCTAGGAAAAGAAAGCGAACGTGTTCGGATAAGGTGAGATTCTGCCCCTGGCTGGTACCAAAGTGCAGAGCTCGCCCTCCCAGGGCTGCCTGCGCAGCCATTTTGCAAACACGGGCTCGTGTCATCTGTCAGAGGAGCCTGGAATCTGCACGGCTCCTGCCTCCCATCAAACTGTTCTGGAATCTGCACGGCTCCTGCCTCCCATCAAACCGCTCATGAGCCCATTCCCATTTCCAGCGATCGCGCCCCGCGCTCCTCCGCTCCGCGCCAAGCTTCTCAGGGATCGCTTGTTTTCCCAAAACACTTTAGGCTGAGAATTCCTATTAATCTAAGTCTGCTTTAAACAGGAGATAGTCATTTTTTCATGCAGACATCCTCTAATATTTTCATGATGTGACTTATACCTTAATAGATAGCAGTTGCGGCGCAGATCTGGCCGCGCAGTTGCACAACATATTTGCGGTAATGAGAAACCTTGCCGACATGGAAAATTAATATTAAGAAAATTAATGTAAGGAGAATCTTTAATAGGTTTTTGTCTGTGCCTAATGCAATTTAGGAGTTAGCAGAAGGAAGGAATTTAGTACCAGGTGAGTAGCCAGCTCTTCAGAAATCGTGTTTTGCTGACCACATTTTAAGACCTCCTGTTTTGATTTAGCGCATCAGGAGCAATATCTGCTTGGTAAACAACAGCATGGAACAGCACACTCAGGGTCCCGCCTGGCATACTCAGCTGTCAGAACCTTGCCCACAAGAAAGAGTTCCTTGGTACAAATGTTTTTCATGTTGGTGCCCGTTCTGTTTGGGGAAGTGCTCTGGAAGCTCAGAAACTCCAGCAGGGTAGGAGAGCAGCTTAGTGCTCAAACCCACCTAGCAGTGACTGGGTGAAAAGCCATCATCTTCTCACAAGCAGCATCTGTCAAGTCCTTTGGCAAAACAGAAGGAGCTGATTTCCCAATGAGAAAGGCTGCTCTTACTTGTGGCATGTCCAAGGACCGTAGTGTTACAGCAACAGGGCAGCGTGCAGACATTGCTCAGCACAAAAGGAGAAGAAATCCTGGATGGGGACCAACCTTCCCTGCCTCCCAGCCCAGCCTCTGCTCCCCCAGCTCGCAGCTGCCATCCCATCAGAGAGCACCAATGCTGGAATCAGCTCTTGCTCAAGGTAATCCATGGGTTAGATGTTAGACTCTTTTCATCTCTTGCCTGGGTTTCTCTTGAATGAAAGAAGACTGGTGTGTATTTCTACTTTTTGGTGCTAGGAAGGTAGGTACTGCCCTCCTTTATTTCCTGGTGATTTGGGATATTAGAGATGATGCAAGCATGAGATATCTGGCATGACATTACAGAAATCAGAGGGAAAAGAATTCTTGGAAGAAACCCCATTTTTTTTTTTCAATTTGCACAGCTTGAAATTGTTTTGTTTTGTTACCTCCTACCTAAATTTCTTGAAAACATACTTAGTAAGTGGGAGGGATTTCTTAGCAAACACCATGTATTGTATGCCATTTTTCAAGGAGTGGGCAGACTCCTAACAGCCTTTGGAGTCCTCCCTGGGAGGCACCAATTGTGAGAGGAAGGGTTGTATTTGATCAATAAGAAACGTGTGTGTGCGCGTGCACAAATAAAAGGAGCAGCAAATCCAACCCTCTTATCTCCCTTCTTTCTTGCCAGATCACCTTTAGCATCAGCTCCAGTCCTGCAGCTGCTGCTTTCAGGCAGGGCTCACCAGCACCAGCCCTGGCTGCAGACCTGCTCTGGGTACAGATTCAGGCCCCATCTTTCCTCATCCCTTCCCTTCACCCTTTCATTCCCACAGCCCGAAGGAAGTGGAAAATGAAAGTCAATTGTTTACTGCACTTCTCCAAAATTAAACAGATATCAGAAATTCCCTGGAGGTGAAAGATGACAATTATTTTCTAAAATACTGCCATAGTTTTATTTTTAAAACCCTCTGCTGCTCCTTGTTTCACTACTGAGGGTGCAGAGAGAACAAGGCTTGTTTTATCACAGAACCGACTGTCTTCTTGGAACCCCCAACAGAGAAATGTTGCTAGGTTGAAGGATCTTTCAAAATTTGGATAGCTAGTTTTGCCCAGATAAGAAATACTTTATTTTTCACAACTAATTTTAAAAAATCTTTAAACCAGGTTGACTAGCAGTATGTTAATATTCATCATCGTCTTGAGTACTGCCAGTGGCTTGATCACATTGTTTAGAAATAATAGATAAACAAAACATGCTCATAAAATGAAAATATTGGTGTCCAGTCTGTGCTGTGCATGCCCATCTCATTTATTTATATCCCCAAATATTTAATATAACTTCATTCTGCAGCATGTGGATGATTTGTTCATAGTTAGTTCATGCACAAAAAGAAACAGACTAATGAAATTTTGCATTTTTTTACCCCTGAAAAATGAGATCACTAAATCAACCTTTTTCAGTTGCCCATGGCATTTTTATAGAATATATATATATATATATATACACACATGTATATATTTGGACACTCACATTAACACACACACCCAAAACATATATGATGTTTTGTGGCTAAACCAGTTCCATTTGTCATCAATAATAGCAAAACATGGACCTGATCCAATTGCTTTGCAGTTTTCTGTCACATTAATGCAGTATAGAAATATAAAAATGGTATATAATTATACTCACCGTATTACAGTAGAAAGTTTTCTGTCTAGATTTTTAACTCTGTTCCCATCTCTACTAGAAACCACTATTTTATCTTGCTTTACAATGTTCCTTTTGCATCAGAAAAATTGCTGCTTATATTCGCATAAGCCATTCAGCAGACCGATAAAAATAAAAATGTGCACAAAGAATAGAGGACAAAAGTTTATATCAAACAATTCACATCAAAGGGGAGAGACTTCACTTCCTTTTTGTTACCTCCACCCGTAGATTTTCACATTAATCAAATCATTACTACATCATTGCTAGTAGCCCCAAATGGCTCATATTAATTCACTTCTTCTCATTCAAAATGATTTTTTTATTAAATCCTTAACTATCATTATATCAACATAATACGCTAATAAACATTTAAAATAGTTGATAATGTTGAACATTTGCCCTTTTAATTCTTCTTAGGTGGACCCCAAAACAAAACACATCAAAAGAGAAAAGAATCTAAAATTTCAAATAATCTTAACCAGAAGTTCAAGCAGTGACAATATCGAAGAGAGTTTGTAATTCCTAATATCCCCTGACAATATTTCAAATCCACATGTGAACATAAAATAACTGCTCGCTTGACTTCGTTGACCCAGAATTGTCAGTGGAATAGAAACTTCAGTAATTCCTAAAGGTATCAAAGTGTGATTTGCTCTGATTTCAGCCTAAATTATCTATTTGTCCATATCTGCATTTTGTCTCTTTCAGAAAGCAGAGGGGATTTGTTCGTTCATGGTCTTTTAAAACACTGTCTTATTTTCATTAAGCTAAGCCCACCGCTGATGTAATTCTTGCATTACAAAGGTCTTAATTTAAACCATGACATAAATGCTTTTCATCAGTTGATTTTTTGTTCTTTGTGCCAAATTTCTTGCATTTTTAAAATAAAGAATATGGTGTATAATAACTGCTGCGGGACAGGCTGCTTTATTCTTCAATATGAAAGACAAATGGGGTGTGACATGCATACGTTTCAACATGCAGCACTTACTTCTTCAGGACCTTTACTTTTTCCACTGTTTTCTCAGTAGACTATTTCACTTCCTTTGAATCAGGCCTAACGATAACACCGGATTTGAAGCACGGTTCTCGGCGTTGAGCACACTGACGGGACCCAGAGGTGAAAAGTGCTTCTAATCTCTCTCTCCTCTCTCTCTCCCTCTCCCCGTCCTCTCCCTCTCCCACTCCCTGCCTTCCTCTCCTTCCTTCCCCCCTGCACTCAAGGATTTGGGGTCTGCAGATGATAATTTACAGAGCGTTTTGGAAGAAGGGTGGGGATGCATTCCTAACACCCCAAATCCTGGTTTGCATTACACATTGGGGATTTCAAAGCACACCAAGATTTAATCATAATCAGAAAGTAGAGACATCGTTTCTACAATATTCTGCAGTATCGAGTCTTTTTTTTTTCCCTTTGGTATCCCTGTAACTAATACAGCAAAATTGTATTGCCATCGTGTCCTACTGTTATTGCAATGATCAGCGAGCTGTGTTAATGCATCTGGGAAAACTGCAGAACTTGTTTGGATATTATTTTGAGTTTAGGAGCTAGGATAATTTTCAGACCGAGTCAGAAGGCACTGGCTGTTTCTCTACTTAAATGTGAAAGTACAGAAGAAATTTTTCTCGGTTAACATTACTGCAGATGAATCAAGATTACAATGAAAAGGATGCAAATATTTTATTTAAGCAGAATTTTCAACATGATCTACGCTAACACCAAAAGGCAGCGTTAGTTCATTGATCTACACGGGAAAATATTGTCAAATACAGAACAGATACAGAAAATCTCAATAGCATTTGTGGAAGGAATAAAATCTTTAAATTATCTTTCTTCATCTACTGCATTTTGGAAGATGTTGACCTGATACTTCTATGTTTTTCCTCGCTTTATACTTTGTCTTTAAAGCAATGCTCTTAAACCAGGATACAGGGTCAGGTTGACCTTTAGTCTGACAACTTTCTTGTATTATGCAAGACATTAAAGGAAGTGGAAACGGTACCTTTTTTACTCAGATTAAGTATTTTTAATTAATTAATTATACTTGAGGTAATATATTAATTCTATTTCTTGAACACTGGAAACCTAAATTAAATTGAAGCTGGGGAAATAAATGTTTTTCCTATGAAATACTTAGGACAACAGTATGTTGGATACTTCTAAATTGCAGATTGTATCAATAAGGTTGGATATTGTTTGGTCTGATATTTTATCTTCTCTCCTTTATTCACTTCATTGTCTGTGCAACATTCTATTGCATGGACCTGAGCAGAAGAGAGCAGGGCTATTCTGTAAGGGTGTGTTCATCTTTACATATTTTAAACCTATTTTGATAGATTTATATCAAGGCTGAAGTAATTCACTCTGGGAAAAAACTTGGCATCAAAACTTTTAAATACAAACAGATTTTTCTTTCAAATTTTTTAAAGAAAATTTAAAAATAATTCGGCATGTTCTTAAAGGCAAAGGTTTAAGTCCTGATTCATTTTAAGTCAATGGGAGTTTTGCCATGACTTCAGTGGAGCCAGGACTTCCTTCAAATGATGGGAAACAATTACATTTAGCATTTTCAGATGGAAATTTTGTGCTTGTATAAATTAGAATTGTCTTAATTTTTTTTTCCTTTTTTTTTGAGATGGGGGTTTGTATATACATATTGTATAATCCATAGCGTGAACTCATCTCTGGATATCTTTCTGTTAAGTGACTGTCTTTTTTTCATTAAGATAAGTAACAGTTCAACATATGTGGTTACTTAGGAAATTCCTCAGGATCTTTAGTGGAGTCTTTCGGGATCAGAAGTGAAATCAGCCGTTGTCATTCATGACAAAGATCCCACATAATTTTTCCAAAGAGTTCGGCATGCCAATGAGAGTGGATCAGCATGAGTGACTGGGTTTTACCCATGCGCTTTCCAGCCGACGTTTGGATCCGAGATGGGACTTCTGCCTTTCCTGCCCTAAGCTGCCTTCAAGCACCACTTTGCATTAAAGTACCTCATGTTTTTGGCCCAGCCAGGGGAGCTGTGAACTTCATTACCTTCCCTTGCGTCACAGAAAGGCCAGGTTATTGTTGGTGAACTCCTGATCACCTTAATCAAAGACAAAGCCTGATCCTCAGAGAAGCAAAGATACCTGCTTGCATGAGGGACCTGCAGGATGGGGCTGGCCTCTCTCTCTCAGGCAAAGCTGTTCCAAAGAGATTTATCAAACCTGTCACCTCCAATTGTGTTCAAATATCAGCAATACTAAAGCTGTCTGAGGCAGATGATACTATTTCTGTACAAGGGATGAGTAATTCAACCAGACCTACCCTGAAGTTTCTGCCTTGAACCCTCAGAACCCCAATACTTCCCTGGGGATATAACCCCACATGTGGGTCTTGGGGCCAAGCCAGGTTACTGTGGAAAGGACAGCCCCTTCTCCATGACAGCAGGGTGGGACAGTGCCGAGGTGTTTCAGGATGTTAGAAACTGGACCAGGTCTACTGTCCCAGTCTTAGATGTGAGACAGCATCTCAGGCCTTTTTGGGTGTTTCCTGTGCATGTGAGATTGATGATAATTCTCTGGTGCAATCCTGCTTATTTACAAAGAATAAATAGTCTGCTTTCCTGAACCCCCTGAGGGACCAGCAGCAACCTGCAACAATTCTGCCTGGAATCACTGGCCATCACTTCCAAAGAGTTTTCTGCTGAAAGGGAGCTCTGCTCCCTGTTTTCCTCCCTGGCTCTGCCATGAACAGGGGCTCAGCTGCACCCTGGCTGTGGCTTCCCCACAAATTTTGTGGACCTTTCTCTCTGTTTCCTGGACACTTCCCGTTGTGTGCAGCAGGGAAGGCTGGGCTCCCACACACTGCAGGTGCCTGGGCTGTGCAGCCTGGGGAGATCAGAGCTTCCCAAGTCTCCCTCCTCCACAAAAATGCTGTGAACCGGAACAAGCCGGGTCAGCAGCACATTTTGGCCGTGCCCTCCCAAGCCAGGCAGGTGTGACAGAGCTGCCCTCAGCGTGTGTACCCTGGCTGCCTGCCCTCCCCAAACTCTGCTCTGAAAGCTGAGTGACAAGTGTCACCTAATTGTCCAAATAAACAGTTCCTTCTGCTACATACACGTGTCCCATGGCCTTTTGAACTCCAGGGTGTTTCCTACCCTGCTCATGATGAACAGGCAACATTGCAAAGCCTGAAAATGCAAATGCTGACAGCAAGCACTGAGGTGAGGCTGAACAGTGAGTTGGATATGGCTAAAATTGGTGATTGCTCTGTGAGCAAACGTGGAAACAGAACCAAGAGAATGAAGGAAGGCATAAAAATGGAGTCCCAGTCTTGGCTGTTGTTTGTTTGTAAATATACTATTGTAGTGTGTAGCTGCCTCCATGCATACACTTCCATCATTAAAATTAATTTCATCCTTCTGTGGGGAATAACTACATTACATGTTAATGCTCTCAGTGGTTTGCACACTTAACATTCTATTATACTCCCATAAAATCTAATGACAATTTCATATTTAGAATAAATCACTCTACATGACCAACAGCATTTTTTTCTGTTAGGATGAAGCATTTTCTAAAATTTTTAGAAGATTTTTTTTTTACAGCTGCATGCAATCCAAAGCCCAATGTAGATCCCACAGAGGCTGGATGTTGCAGGAACAACCAGGCAGCCCTATCACAACTGGATGTTGCCTTGTGCTTCTGTCTTTTGTGATACAGCTTTTGTTTCCATAGTTATGATCTGTTATGTTATGGCCGTGACCAAATACACCTGGTTGATATATTTACAGTTTCAGTTAAACACCGTGTGATGAGACCTTGTTATTTCAATTTGCATAGCTTTTACTATATGCAGAAACAACATGCTTCTGTGCATCTCCGATCTCCTAAGTGTTGTAGCCTTTTGATTTTGTTGCTCAGAGTAAACACTGGCCTCTATATATCCATCCTGCTCTCCATCTGGTATTCTGAGACTGCAAGCAGTAGTAAAGGTGGGGCTACAGACATCAAAGATACTCATACGTCTTGAAACTAAGCACTGTGCTAAACTCCCTTTAATGCCTCTGTGGGAAAGTGTCTCCATATGTCATCCCATGTACTTTCTTTGCTATTTAAAGTATTGCTTAATAGTACACTAAGCTGGTGGAAAACTATTTGCTTTGTTGGGTTAGTTCTACTCGGGCTTAATGCAGGCTGGGTGAGCACCAGAGCCTGTGCAAGGCAGCGAGTGGGACCAGGGCAGCAGGGCTGGGAGCAGGAGGGACTGGGGCACCCAGAGGCAGTGGGGTTTCCATTGCTGGGAGTGTTTATCACCCACCTGAGTGGAGAAATCCTTGGCTGGCTGGGAGGTGTTGAGGCAGGGGTGTAACTGGACTTGCACTTCATCAATTGCACAAACACCCTGTGGGTAAGCGGGGCTCGTATCTCTGAAGTATTTTCAGAACTTGTAAATCTTCATCCCCATCTCCTTTGCCTAAGTCCTACTCCTTTTGGACTGCTCTTTCCAACTTCATGCTTTCTCTCTCTTCTCAGCAATTGAAGCACCTTCCTGCAATCCTATCCTCTTATTTCTTGTTCTTCTCTGTCTTCTGTGATACTTTCCACTCTGTAATCACTCTTTAACAAGTCCTCTGGAAATTCCTTCTTATGTTCCCCTACTGATTTTTGAAGGGCTCTTTCAGGTTTTGACTTTGATCTCTTTCCCTGGTTTCTCTGCATTTAATCTCTGGACAACCTCCTACCAGAAACAGAAAGGTAGAACTTATTGTTGTGCTAGCAAGTCATAGACCTACCATGCAACTCCTGCCACATCCTCCTGCTTTCATTTTAAATGTCTACTTTTTTAAAAAAGCCCATTCTTTCCCATTTCTTTAATCTGGGCCATCACACATTTAGGAACACAGAAGTCATGAGACCAGAAGAACAATCACTCCTTTATTCTGATTATGTACCTGGGCTTCAACCACGATTTTTAAAATTTGGGCTTGTTGTTCGCTCCTTGTTTATAACTACAGATCAAATGCCTTGCAAGAATTTGTCTTTCTTAGAAATGTTATTTCTTTTCCTCTCCAGTACACGTAGACATCTTTTGTGTCTTTCCAACTTCTGTAGTTTTGATGAGGCAGTGACCAACAAATTTCTCTTTGGCCATTCTTTTACATCTCTTGGGCAACTGTGCTTTCTTGGTTGCTGCCCTATTTCTGCAAGATACCTTAAACAAGAAATTGAGTTAAGAGGTAGATTCTTGAAAATGAAAGTGATAAGACTGACAAGACTATCTTCCAATTCACAGTCTAGTTATCACCTCCTTAGCTCTTTTACCTGTGCAGTGCAGTGGTCAGGAGCCCTACTGTTGCAGAAGGACTTCTTTTGTGTAAGAGAGGGTCAGTGAAAATCTTTGTGGACAATCAGTTTCATCCAGCCCTAATTCTCTGCTCTATGCTCTCCTCCCTCTCTTCCTGCGAGATGTGATCAGGGTGGCCAAGGCTCTTTCATGAACACCTTTGGTACAACCCTGCCTGCTGGTTCACAGCTTAACCCCTTGTTTAAGTAGCTGCACTCAACCCCATGTGCACTTTTTTCATTGCAGTATCCCAGGAGGAAAAGCTAGACTTTACATGCAGTGTTTTTACTGGAATAAAGGTGATTTTTCAAAGGTGACTTTTAAACAGATAGTAGGAAATTTCAAGGCTTCTGCTAGTGTTTAACTGTGATATGGCATTGATATGGAGGATTCATTATCAAAAGGTAATAAACTCCAATCCTAAAGGATGTATGTGGCCCCCAGTTATACTTATTCCAAGGGCTTTTTTCCAATCTTACTATACATGAACTCAAGCTTGCACATAGGAGAACTGCTTTATCTCTCCCTCCAGTGATAGTATTTATAATAAAAATAGACATTATAGTATATATTTAACATAAATATATAAATTGTATTTTCCAAAGACCTGGACCTATGGAAAACTACTTTTCGCCATCAGAAAGTGAGTGCCCACTACGTGTTACCCAAAAAACTTCATAGCATTTCAGTCTGAAAACATCAGGTCTTACACCTACTCATGAGGCAGCCTGGTACAGCAATGAGAGAACTGCTTTTCATTTGGGAAGGCTGAAGAAGAAGGGATTTGAGCAAACTAACTCCATACATTCAGGACTAGAAAAACGCTGGTCCATAAATTAAAACTTTTCAGAGAAATCAAATTCTACTCACTTTGTTGGAAGCTCAACTCTGTTTCCAGCCAAAGGAATGAGCACAGTTGATCCCTCCACATACAGTTTGTAAGTTTGGAAATTCAAACACGAGAGGTTATCGCTCTGACTCTTCTGTAGAGGAACCATTTTTCCTGCACTGATGTGAGCTGGGCTGTACCAGTATAAGTGAGGACAACACTTGATTGGCCCTGTGTTCGTGCTCATAATCTTGCCCCTATTCACAGAGTGGAAACTTGCTGGGTTTTTTCCATCAGGAGGAGAAATTGATGATAGGAGTCAGGAATGCCTTTGGTTTATTTACAAAGCATGTACTCAGAATCTTGTTTCTCTGAATGCAGCAGAAACAAACAACAGGCACTTTTCTTACTCAGAGTTTCCAAGCCTGAGTCTGCAGTGTATATTCCACAGAGCTGTGCAGCATCAGCCTGGGCCCTGGCAGGGCTCTGCTCCCCTGGCTGCAGCTCTGAGGGGCAGGGAGGTGAGAATGCACACGCACACCCAAGCCCTCTCCTCCCCACACCTGAGCAGCTGCCTGCCTAACCCCCACATGCCACAGGGCATTCTGGTCAAGCTCAGCCTTCTGGCTGCCCTCTGCCACAGTCCAGGTCTCATCTTCTGTTGTCTCCAGCCTTCTACTCCTGCTCTTCTCATTTCACTTGAAGGCCAGACATGTGCAACAGCTTTTCAGAGGTATGAGACTGTAGATTAAAGAGCTCCACTGCCCATAAAACTCCATGAGAAGCCCATATAGATACAACCCACACGAGCACATGCACACACATGCACACTCCTACACACCACATGCAGAACCTCCAAGCCTCTGGAGGAGCTGAGCAACTTGTAGTATAACAGCATTATAGAACTGTTTCACAGTTGTCTAAATAATTTATAATTCTCAGTTCCTTTATTGTAGGCACGGTTTCACACTAATTTTACAACCAAACACTGTATCTCAGATCTGGGGAATGAATTTTTGTCAAAGGGAAGTAGGAAAATGACAGGGAAAAATCTTGACATTTAGGTATAATTTCTGAATGCCTGCAACAAGACAATGTTCTCACATTTCAAACAAGTGCTAATTTTTATGATATTGAGCCAGTCACTCTTGAGCTCTGCTGATCACATTTTGATAGGAGGGTGCAATGTATAATGTCAAAGATTTTTCATCCCATGAAAAAAAATTCCTCAGTCATTTCAAATTAAAATGGTGGAGATGATGGGCAGGCAGAGTTACACCGTGCTGTGTTTCTCAGCTCACAGTCTTAAAGCTTTTTTCCACCTTTAGTAGTATTGCTTGTAGCAAAGAACATTAGAATAGTTGTAAGTGCAAGTGAAGCTGAAAGCAGACTCTCACCAGAACCCACTGCACAAAAAGTGGGAAGCTGATAGAAGAAAATGGTCTAATAGCATTGTAGCTTTGAGTATTCCCATACTTTCTTCTCAGGACCACCTGATTATAACCTGATTCTAAGAACCTGATTATAACCTGAATCGCACAAAGATTCCCTTCTTCTCTGATCTCTACAATTCCCTGATCTCTGTAATTTGTGAATTTTCATATATAAAATTGGTCTGATTAATTCTTTTTTAAGTACATGTACAATTCTAAAACAATTTAAAAACTATTGCTAGGGTGGATAAGCATTACATTTATCATATTTACATCAAATAAGAGAATTGCTGGTAGTTTATGAAACAGATATTGGACCTGATATTGGACCAGTTAGAAAGGGATGTTTTCCATTATTCTTTTCATATGTTTACTGGATGCACACATTGCTTATATCTGTCAATAACACTGAGAGCTATGACTAGATAGGGCAAAATAAACATTTTTAAACATGAACAGACTGCATTGGTAGCAGTGGAATGCATCTAGTTAGCTAAAGACCTTGTCCTCAGGCACTGTAGGGATCATAATTACAGTTGCAACTCCACCTTCTGGCTTATTTTGCTCTAAGGAGTCCAAGATTTTGGATCTTTTATTTGAATAAATGTGGATACTTCCTTCAGGGTTTGAAAAAGGGGAAAAACTGACAGCTGCATTCCAAAGAAAGCTTAGCTGGATGGAAAACGACTGCTCTCAATACTAACGTGCTCTTTGTTTAGTGGTGCAAATCATTATCGTCACTTTTAAAATGTGTAACTAGAATAAACACTGGATATGAAAGCAAAAACTTATCTTCATTTCATGAGCTGAAGATTTCCATATGAAAATAAATGTATGTGTGGGAAATCTTTTTTTGATCAACCTTCAACAAATATATGGGAAAAATACCATGGAAAGCTTTTCCCACCAGAGGCATTTGGGCTACTTTAAAGGAGCACACAAAGGGTAAAGGAATCACACGGAGATGGAGAGTGAAAAAGCAGCTACATCCTTGACTAGCTTTGTTCTGTGATAGCAAACAGCCTCAAGTTTTCCATAGCAGTCTCCATATTTGTACAGCAAGGGTGCTGCCTCTACACTCTTCTACACTAAAGACAATTTTTTTAACAATTAGTGTTCCTCTTCACCACACCTATCAGGAGCTATCAATTGATTACTCTCAAAGGCTTCAGAACAACTTTCAAACTTGTATGTTCCTGGTCAGGAGGGTTTTAAACATCCATCTCTCTTTTAAGAAATGAATTTTACACAGATTTGGTTATAAACATCTTCTTTATGCATCCTTAGAAATAAATAGAGACTCAGAGTCCTACACAGGATTTAATGGAAAAAGCTATAACGCTGTGTAAAGACAAGCACCAGCAGCTGAGCAGTGATAAATGAAGCTGTTCAGGCTCCCTGGCATGTTGATTCTGTGGAGTACATTTTACTGAGACAGTTTCCATATCATGTTTGGCCTCATGAATGTTCAGTGGTAGAGGCCAAATCCTGTCTTCAATCCAATCTCTGCAATTCCCTTCAACCTCGTTGCAGCTTTCATCTGTTTTCTTGCATCAGATTCTTTCACGGGGGTTCAGCCGTGCCAAGCATCTTGAAGTTGTATTACCAAGAATGTTTCAAGCACAGATCTCAGCCTCATCACTGAACACAAGTGCCTTTGCCCCAGTGCAAAAAAAGTTTCTTTGCCTTGAATTCAAGGAAAAAACTGGCTGTTTTTGCACCACTTTGAATTGAGTTCTTGGCCTTTAAAGCTGTGGCATAAACATAGGTGTTGAACCGAAGCAGGATTTGGACCTTGGAAGAGGAATCAGTGTCTGTAGGAATCTGTGAAATGTTTCTGTGCAAAGAGAACATTCCCAGTATGTCCCTAGACTGGCCTGTCTGCAGGGCTTGGGAAGAACAGCATCTTGATTTTCTCCACTACAGCCCACATTCACAGGCTGAAATTATAGCTGTGCCTCTGAACGGTTTTCCCCACCTCTGTCCCTGTGGTGTCAACCCTTTCTCCTTCTTGTGAGCAGAAATTAATGGAAGAGGAGGGAAACTTTTGTTAGTTTTGGCTCAGGGCTGGCTGGGGCACTAATAGGCTGACCAAAGTGTCAAGATCTCCCCAGAGGAGAAAGGACTAATGAAAACAAAAACTCCATGATGAGCAAAATCAAAACCAGGCAGGAGGGTGAGATTTGAGGGCTCACATGTAGACCAGGGGACCACACCGAGCAGAGTTAAGCCAAAAAGGCTTAACAGGCTGCAAGTATCTGGTTTGCCACTCACTTCTTTACTTTTCCTTAGCTAGACTGCTGCACCTTGATAAAAACCTTTCCTGCCATCCTTCCCCTGTGCCAGGCAGCAAGGGTGCTCGAGGGACGTGCCCCTGCTCCTGTCCTGCTCCCTGGCAAAGGCCTGGAGCTCCAGGGAGAGCTGCTTTCCTCTCCTTGCCAGTACCACAACAGCTTCTGTCTAAAGCTGGAAGATGAGAGAAGGCTTTTTGCAATGCTGCCACGTCACCAGCCCCAGTGTAGAGCAGCCAGTGCAGGAGCACTGCCCTGCTGCTTCTGGGACATTTAGAGGGTCATGGATTGGCTTTTGGGGTGCTCAAACACACTCCTAAATGGAGCCTCTTTTAAGAGAGGTTTCAGGCTAGGGATTGGAATGAGTGGAAGAGGGAAGGAGGAAGCCAACTAGAAAAAGCAAATGAGGAACTGCAAGGAAATGAGGAAGGAATTGTGTCTTTCCCTGCTGCAAATGGGACCATTTCACTTGAAGAAGAAACATCTGAGAAATAATTTTAAAATACTGTCTCAAAACAGCTAGGACTAGCAGACATCAGTCAGGGGAAATCTGTCTTTAAGTTCCAGACTCTGGAACTGTATTTCTATTGTGTTTGAACCAATTCAGTCAACCCCATTTAATTTCCATTGTTGAGGCAGTCTAAAATAGGCAGGAAAATAAGAAGAAAACAAAGTCTGCTGGAGAGATATGCTGAGAAAGAAAAGAGCATTTTGAGAAGAGGGCAAAAAAAGTGGAGTACTGACAAGAAGAATATAAAATGTAGCCAGTGAAGCAATTTTTAATTTATTTTTTTTAAGAGAATTTGTCATCAGCCTATTGTAACCATCCACCTGTACAGTAACTGTAAATACACTGGGCATAACAAGCTAATCTTCTGACTTTTCTTTGCGTCACCCCCATGGGGGAAATGCCACAAGAGAAATTTATCTGACATGTTGTCATTTCTCTTTGCATTTTAAACCTGTCCAAAATGAAAAAGTGAAGCAGTTTGTTTGAGTTGCAGAAGGGGTTTTGGCTTACTCCCCATGAAAATATGATTATAAATTCCTCCTGCATTTACCGTTGGCATATTATAAACAATTGAGTCCACTGATTACTGCGTTATATAAGAATTTTCATGTTATTTGAGACCTAATTCATCAGGTGCTCTATGAAAGTGACATAGATATTTTTTAACATCTAAAATTCACACTAAAAGAGACTTTTTCTGTTCTGTGGGATTTTTATTACTAGCCTGGGGAAGAGGAAAGAAAACTGTGGGAGCTCTTGCCTCATATGCCCAAGATGATTGCTTTGAGTGCAATCTTTACCCATTTGCAGCTGGGCTGTGAGTGCTGCTGCTCTGTGACACTGTTGTCCCCATCCAGATATTCAAAAATTTCAGTGACCTTATTTAAACCTCTGGGGTTCAGCCTCTGCATTCGATTCAAGATTTTGAAAGTCTTGGCATCTATCCCAATGCTTCTTGGTGAATTGTAGGGCATGAAAGAAGCTGCGTTTTGACCACCGTATTTTATCTTAGCATGAAACACTGAATTATCTGTCAGAGATGGGGAAAAACCATGGGAATGAAAATAATCTGTTTATTAGTTTATGGTCACAGAGCCCTCAAGGGAGTGCTCCAAAACCAGAATGCTGGATTTGGTATTTCTGTGAGTTAGCAGAAAAACATGACTTCCTATTAACTAGATGCCCAGTAGTGCCTAAATTTTTGATAAAGTCATCAAAGATGCAGACCAGTGACATACACAGTATTCCTGTAAGTATTCCAAAATAACAAATGTTTTTGGAAAAGCTTTCAGAGATCTTCAAAACACAATTGTGGAAGAGATTATCTGAATGAGGATGACCCAGCTGGAGAGCATAATTTCAGAAAACATTACTACCCATATTACGGAATACACAATTCTATGCATTCTATTGTATTCTATGGTATTTCTCATATTCTGATGTGTTATTATAGATAATATTTTTGTCTATTATAGTTATACTGAGGCAAACCTGAACCTCAGCTATTTGGGTAAGTGAGAGTGAGAGTGTTGTAAACTTCCTTTTTCTGCAAGTTTCTCTCAGGTTAAAAGGTTTCCTTTCCTAAAAGAAAAAGTAAAACTTGTCCATTTTTTAGTTACAGCAAATTGGACTCACATTGTCCCTTAAGTTCACTTTAGCTTGATCATGAAAGGAACCTTGATATTAATGAGAGAGATTCTCTGAGTCAACTCTTTCAGTTTGACTTGTCAATTGTGGAACCAGTTTTCTGATATAAGGACATTTTCCTAGTCAGAAAGCTGTGGAGACCATCGTGTCCTTTTGCTGGATTCATGGAACACCCAACAGTATTTGAAACTCTTTACATGACACTGGATTTTCAACACAGAGCAAGCACATCCTCCAAGACGTTTAGAATGGACCACAGATCCCATTTGATAAAATGTGCAAGTGATACATAAAGTAAAACTTTTAAAACTGATAATTCAGGAATTGATTACTCACTGATACGAGGCTCATACAGAAAAGTAAGAACACACTGAAGAAGAACTTTATTAGACTAATTTCTACAGCAGGATTTGTGGCCCACAACATTAAAAGAAGCAGCAAACCCCATGTCCCACCTTTGATTCAATTGTCAGCCATTTTAATGGCATTGTTTATAAACATAATCACTATTTGTACAACAGTGTCATTTAGAAGCTTTAAATATGAGACCACAGTTGAGTCATTTCATCTCCAGGATTCAGTTTCTCAATCTCATAGTAATATTTTAGAACCATGTGGTTAGGAAGGCTTAGCAATGTTTGCTGAGCCCTTTGAAGAAATGAAGCAACGTATTAAGGTATAAGGAGGGGTATTATTTTTAAAAAATCGTAATTATTTTTCAAAAGCAAACAATTTTGGCAACGTGATAAAAGGCAGAAAGAAAGCGGGAGTGTAGGACTGAAGATAGTAAGTTCATTTTTTTCCTCACTAAACAGTAAACTCTTTAAGGAGCACTATATACTTTCATTCTCATTGTTCTATCACCCAGCCTCTTGCACTCAAGAGCAGTCATTTCATATCTGTATTTACACTTCTCAAGCCATAGCCTGTGCTCATGCTTTTCAGCACTTTATACATTTATTTAAGGATCAACTTGGAGCACTTATTTCTCCTATTGAGAAAACACATCACATTCACACATCACAGCCTGCAACTGCAAAGCTACTATAAATCATAAAATATCACTGACATTCCCCTTTCATCTTCTCATAGATGCTCTTTTCAGGGGTTTTGCTTTTATTTAGGTTGGTTTGCTACTTCTTCCTTGGGATTGAAATACATAATCTTTAACTTCTTCCCTCAGCCAATAATTTTTTTTCCTCCTGATTGTGTTCAACAGAGTGATTGTAAGTTATTGGTGTATACCCATTCATCTTTGGCATCAAAACTATACCACAAAGTCAACTCCTTTACCAAAAGGCAATGCTCATATCAAAACCATTAATCTTACATTATGTACAGCAGCAATATATTTCCTGTAAATTTTGTTTGTCAAAGTACCAGTTTGGGAATGAAAAACATGAAGGTACAACTCAAACCACAACGTTTGTATGCTATGAGGAACAGGTAAGGTGTTGACTTTGATTTCCACGGATTTAAGCTGAATTCAAGTAGTGTGAATTAGGTAAGTGTCCAAGTGAGAGGAAAAAGTAATTCAGCCAATGAAAAAGACACAACAGAGAAGAGACATTATCAGAAGTGGAAGGGGGATGTCTAGAGGAGAGGACAGTGGGAAATTTCATAGGCAGCCAGAACTGGTATGAGATTTAGAGTGTGTTACTGTAGAGATGCAGTCAGGACCATTAAAATAAAAAACCACGAAGATGATGCTATTCATTTTGAGCTCTGCTGGTAATTCTGCAGCGTACTTAAACTTTATGTTCAAGTTGCTGCTTGTTGGCTCATTAAGTCAATCCACTTGCTTTTTTAATCACCTCTATTGCTGAAGATAAGCATGTAAATATTTTGTGGCAATATTTTGTGACAACTACTTGCCATCATTGAAAATACGATTTAGCTCTGACGAAAAGGTGATTAATGAGACTGTGCAGCTCTTTTGAAATTTCTTTTGTTATGACTACGAAAAATAGAAATGTAATTCTAAAAATATGCTAATTCCTGATGACCTTTAAACAAATAAGCAACAAAGAATCTGCTTGGGACAGTTTGGGTAAATTTAGCTGGTGTGAATCAGTGGCTAACATGAAACAGCTGAATTTATGGTATTCCACCAAACTTCTTTCTGTTTTCTGCTTAAAGTCACCATTAAGTCCATTGCTTGTTTTTAACAAGCTGGTTTCTAAAAGCTGTACAGGACTTTAAATTATGTGTTCTGTGAATCTGGTCACAAGATACTGCCTTGACTGTGCATGAAAAATACACTGGAGATAAACTGTTGTCTGACTGTCTGTCTAATAACAAAAGGTTCAACTCTGCAAACAAAGTTAAGGAAGTCTATCTGGAATAGGAATCCAGGTAGTTTTAGAAGCCACTTTCTGAAAAGATTCATTTCCTTTCTCTGAAGGTGATATGGGCTCTTCTTGGGTTAGAAAATCCTGTCTTCTTCAGCATTTGCAGGATTATGTCTCCACTGTGTGAACCCAATATTCACACAGGATTGTGTAATGGTAAAACTATTTGCCTGGAACAGCCAGCTTTATGATTGACTGATGATATTCTACTGAAGATTGAAGTGAAGATAACATTTTCAAAAGAAAAATATTGCTGGCACTTGACTACCTGTTCTGTACAGCATTTATTCGCACTTGTCAACTAACCAAAATAAAACCTTTAATGCTGCCAATTTGTGACCTTCTTTGCTGTAAAATATTCTGTTACTAAATCAGCACTTCTCTGCTGCCTGTGTTTGTCTTAAACCTTTTTGTGAAACAGTATCTACCTCCTTAGAGCCATTTACTGCTCTTGCTGTGTACGCAATGAGAGTTCTGTGCAAAGATCAAGGGGACATTAGGTGTAGTTACATCCAGGTGATAGTGATGCAGGGTTTACTTTAGGGTTGCTCATTTATTAGGATACATTTTGTGTGTTCTTACTGAAGGACAGCTCAGCGGTATTGGAGCCTGAACTCATTGTTCTCAACATTTAAACACTTTTTACACTGAATGGTTGGGATGAGCTGGGTAAATGTTTTGAGGTTTTTTAAGGTAATGAGTGAAAGACACATGGAACTAGAGTTATGTTTTATCAGCTTAATACAGCCATAAACTGTACTGCCTGATTTATAATGAGACATTTCTTACAATAATCTGTGATGAATAGGAAGTGTCTTTGCCTATGGCTATATTGTGCTAGGGTCTGATTATATCAGAGCTCATAAATGAAAAAGTCAGAAGGGGCCACTGTGATCATCTGGCTTGGCCTCTTTTTTAATACAAGCCATGGGACTTCCCTGAATTAATTCCTGTTTGAACTGGAGCACAAAGTTTAGAGAAGCAGCCAATCTCAATTAAAATACTTCCAGTGATGAAGAGCCCACAGCAACCCTTAGTGAATTGTTTCAAGGAAAAACTATCCTTGCCCTTACATTTTTGAACCTTATTTTTATTTTGAATTTCCCTTAATTCAGCTTCCAGCAATTAAATCTTATTATGCCTTTGTCTGCTAGACTAACTCTTATTTATCAAAATCATATTCCTACCATAGATGCTTAGGGTCTGTGGTCATCTCAACTCTCAGCCTCCTCTTTTCTAAACCAACAGATGAAACTCTTAGAGTATGCCATAAAACTTTTTCTAGTGGTTTAATCAGACCCAAGGCTCTTCTCCATAGTCTGTGAAATCCTTTAGCATCCTCTCTGGATTGAAAATATCAAGAATGGACTGTAGCCCATCATGAGTCTTACCAATGCTAAGTGTAGCAGTGACATCATCTTCCTCACTCTTCATGCATGCTCTTGTAACCCTTAGATCCCTTTTGGCTGCAGTGCTCATTGAGAGGTTATATTCAGGAAGTTGCTGACCAGAAATATTCAGAGGTTAAATCAAAGTCAGAAATGTACTGAGTAACTTAGAAGAAGGAGAAAAAAAAAAAAGAGAAATATTTCAGAAGGTGTTTTAGCTTCCTTATGTAGGACCAAATTAAATCCAAGCTGAACATAGCTGGACATGGGTGCAGGAAAAAATTCCACTCACTGCCTGCCTCTCTTAGATGTCTATGTGTGTGGTTGTGTGCAACAGCTTTAGTGCTTAGAGGAGCAACAGGGTTGAGCTTCAGGTGCTCCACTCCAGAGCACATCAGCTGGTGAAGGGAAGCGAGGAGAGAAAGGAGTGGGTGGCCCCACCCACAGCAGAACTTGCTCCCCATCTCTCCACAGTGAGCCAGGAGAAGGGAATCCTCTGGCATTCCCTTCCTGAACATCACCAGTCTCAGGAGATTGTAAGGAAGGAGCACATGGAGAGGCAAAGGGGTGCCTGGAGGTGGATTTTCCCAAATCTACTTCACTGCAAAAGGCCGGGTTCATTCAGTTTTTAAAGCAAGGGTAGCGAGACAGTCAAGACTACTCAATAGCCTGGCAGTTTTCCTTCAGCCTTGCATGCTGTTTTCTCTAACCAGCTTCCTCAAAGTGATTTTACACTTCATCTTGGAGAATGAGTAAGCATCCTCACTCCACTTTTGACAACATGATCAGTAGTTTGTGTAACTTGCACGGCTGCTTACGTAAAGCAGGCACTCACCCCCAGCAGATTAATGAAGCTTATGCTGAAACCTCCTTCCTGGGTACAGTCTCTGTTGTTGGGTGAAATACTTACATGAAATCTGATGTAGGTATTGTTGCTGGTGCTTCCTTTGCCTTTACTGTGGCAGCACAGGTGGGCTTTCAGTTTATAAATACTACTGATGTCAGCCAACAGTACAGGGTAAATATGGACATGCTTTATACAGTAAATTAACCCGTGACAATGTCCCCATAGGAACTATATTTATACTAATGTTCCATTTACTGCATTTATTTAAGATACCAAAATTAATTGCAACTACCACAGCCAATTTATGTGCTTAGCATTCTGTTACACACCCTTGAAGTCTGAAATTTCATTAACATCATGCATATTTTAACACACTCATCTGTCTCTTTCTCTTTTCTTAACTGTGTATAGGATCTAAGATATTTTCCTCAGGGCTTGGAGAGATGTTGCTCCACACCGTGCTGCAGCACAGGGTCTTGGATATACCCTGTAGGAGTTTAATGAGTGTTTATCTTCTGACGGTGCCAAGGGGCTGTCTTGCAGTCAATCCTTCCGGTGGCTGGAGTTTCTCAATGCAGTGCTGATCATATCTCAGTGAAGGTGGATCCTTCTATCCTTCCTAGCGATGCCAATGACCCAGTGTTGTAACAATGTCTCAGAGAGAGTCATGCTTGCCACTGCTGTATTACATCATCAAGAATTTACTGCTTCAGTGCCCTGAATCCTTTCAAGATCACAGTGTGTCCTCGGGAGACCCCCAATTACAACAAAGCCTCCTGTTTAGATTGCAATCAGGGTTTTGGTTGTAGTGAATTCACATCTTTTCACATTCCCTGTTCTTCCTCGTCCTCTCACCACCATGAGTGACAGTGGTGCTGGGGCTGTGAACGCAGAAATTTGCAGAGAACATTGTGTGCAGCCTCAAGATGTTGTTCAGGCTCTCAGGACACGTATTTCTTTATTCAGGAAGGGCTGGCTGTATTTTTTTTCTTTGCTTTTTGCAGAGATAGAGTCTTACACTCTGTTCAGGTCATTGCTACTACCCAAGCTAACACACTCCTGGGTTAAGTTACCATCTCAGTTGGGAAACAGTTCAGTTCACAACACGCACCTTGAAAACAAAATAATATGTGCTAAATTTACATTCAGCTGTGCCAGTGCTTAAACTTCACATTTACAGGAGATGTACAAATAATTACCATCTTCTAGCTCAAAATTGTAACTTCTTGGTGCATTTTCTCAGAAGGTCCATTCCTACTCTGCTCCAAGGTCTGTTAGGGATGCTGCAGTTTTTCATAGCAGCTTTTGCTGTTTGGACCACGTTTCTCCACATGCCTCACATCTGCTTACCAGGTTCCTGGATATCCTTGATATAGTTTGGCCAGTCTGCTGTGCCTCTGGCTCCCCAGATACAGAATTCTCTTCCAAAATGGCTGTGTTATTCTTAAGAGTTTCTATTTTCAGTCATTCAAGTGCCCTTACATACACTACCTTCTCTGCCCAATTCATCTTGATAGCTCCAATATTTTTGAGAAGCAAGCAAAATTCTTCCCTGATGTCTGGCTACCCTATCAGAAATCTAGACACAAGCACTTGTAAATCTGTGTCTTCTGAAGTTTGTTTTCAGATATTTTCCAAATCCCTGCCTTGAAACCATCTGTATAGCAATGAAAAAAAAAACAGTGAAACTATCACTTCACACATACATTGGGCAGAAGCTCACATTTTAAAAATCCTTGGTTGAAAACAGTATATGACTAGATTTTCTATCTTTCAGAGTGCTTCTTGTTCATTTTGACTTTTTTTCATGCTGCAGGACTTCTATGGCTAAAAGTTAATTATTTATATAGAAAAGTAGAATTGCTTTGTGGAGTCAGAAGCTTTTGTTAAAAGTTGTTTATGACTTTCTACCCTTAAATCTACACACACAACTCTATGGCCCGACAACCTTCCTAGTGCATGTTTTCATCCTTTTGGTAAGAGTGACCTTGACATAAAAGCTATGGAATATTTCTGTCTTCGTGCAATGCCCCAATTATATTTCAATTGCATCATATTATCTACTTGTCTATTGATTTTAGTCATTGCATAAAAGGTGTGAGATATGTTCTCTTATAGTTGTGATGGCAGCATTATGCTTAAATTTTCTTTCTATAGCATCTTTCTTAAGTGGCTGCACCAAGGGTTTCCCATGCATTCAAGATTCTTGGAATAAATATCAACAGATATTTTTATAATCTAACAAGAGAAATGAGAGAAAATAGTAATGAAAAGCATAAATGTAAGTAATCAAAATCTATGTAAATGAGATGATAAGAATATAAAATGAGAATGTAATGGAAAAAAGGAGACAGCAGTCAGCCTTTTTCTCTCCTCTGCATGTCCCCCTGGCTGCCAGGGCTCCCTGGGAGTCAGATCTCGTTAGCATTGTCTCCACACTGAGCCCAGCAGTGATCCCTGAGCTCGCAGGGAGCCACGTCAGCATCTGGCATGGCACAGATCCCTGCTGTGCAAATCAGCCAGACAGGGGCTGGCCGGGCATGGCGTAAGGCAGAACTCGTTTGTTCAGGCACATTTCCGCCACTTATCAGCCGTGCCAGCTCAGGCACAAGTTTCTTCATCAGCACTGTAGACATGTCCTAGGCTCCTGGACATTATTTAATGCATGAGACTAAGCAATGATCAAAGTGGGACTTTCTGTGAGTTCAGACTTCAGTGGCACTGTGTGTGCCAGCTTTTTTGCACACATAATACAGGAGGAAGCCACTACTGTGAAGATTTTAAACCAAAGCAGCATCAAGCCCAAAACAAAATCCACTGGACAGGAGTCTGTTCTGTGGCATAACTGGCATACAAGTGAGTCAGCCTGGAAACTGCTTACCATAAGAGAAATTAGGTGGCTGTAAAAAGAATGTGACATCATTTTATGCAAATAATAACTCTATGCTTAGAATTTGACTCGTATTTCATGATGAAATGATACCAACACTTAATTGATAGTTGGGTTCAATTGCTACCAAAGACTGGCCAAAGATGGCTGGAAGACAAGCACATGTACTCAGAGTTGCTGTCCAAGTCAATCTGACTTGCTCCTGCTTTATTTTGTAAGACAGAAAACACTGACTTTCCTGGGGCACAAGTAAGGTGCAGGTCTTTCAGCATCACTTGCTGATGGGCCTGGTTGGCATAATGACCTGGAAACACTCTGGAGATCCTGAAATTAAGAAAGCAACAGACCTGCATAGGAACCCCATATTAAATTAAGTTCTTAGTACAAATGACTTTCCTCCTCAATTCCATTGTTTCGACATCCTGTCCAGAAGAAAGCTGCCTTGTATTTTAACAAGATGCCCATTTTTGATGTGAGGAATTGAAACCCCTGGCACACACTTGGCATGCATGCACCCACCAGCATGTCTAACTGACTCTGAGGAGCTGAATAGTTCCTTTATCCTTGTAAAAATTTCCCAGTGAAGCTGAGGCGTAAGCTACATTGATGTTGGGTTGAGTGGGGAGCCTGAGAACAGCTTGAGGGCTGAAGGCACGTGTAGGTTGGATCACAGAGTTCAGCTGTGTGGTGCAGCCCTTGAACAGAAAGGACACACAGGGCTGATAAACACTGGCCAAGATTCAGGTTTTCAGCACTTCAGTGACCAACAAGTGGGAGCTGGGAGGGCCTTGGTGAGGGGAACGTTGCAGAGGCCAAGAGCCACAATTCTGAAGGGCTGTTGGCAAAGTACCCCTTGAAGCACTTCTGCAGTATCTTCTCTGGGTAGCTGGTGTGCCTTGTGCTGGGGCTCTGGCCCCCCATCACACAGGCACAGAGCCCAGCCAGGCTGACCCGTGACCTCTGTGAGTGCCTCCCTTCCCTCGCTGTAGCTGCAGCACTGGGAGAGCTCTGCTGACCAACATCTCATCAGGCAGGCTGCAGAAATGGGTTCCAGCTCAAAGGCTGGAAGTCATGTCTCCATACTATCGTTAGCTGGCTGGGCAAGAGGAGGGCAAATTCCTTGGAGAAAAGTTAAAATAACTTTCCCCAAGTCCTGAAAAAATCAGATTCTCTATGAAGTGTGTCAGCCTTTCTGTGCCACTCACCCAGCCCTGAAGAAGGGTTGGTAGCCTGGGATTGTTTCCACCTCAGTCACAAGTCACACAGGAATTAGTAGCTAGAGGTGTCCTTTCTTGCACTGCTTTGAAGAACCTCACTTCTGTCATGAAACTGCTCCTACCTTAGTTTTAAATTTCTTCTCTGACGTGTCTGAAGTCAAGAAAAAAGAATCTAAAATGAAGTGTGATAAGCGCATGCTATAAGTACTGTCCTCTGAAGAGTCAAACAATCTTCCTCCTAAGATCAAGTAAGGATACTCTGCCAGCACAGTTGTACAGCAAGATGCTATCAAAATCCTACTTTTCAAAATAAAGATGCTCCTTTGTTTCTTTCAGGGATAAAAAATTTAGAAACCCTCCCCTGAGTAAATCTGGAGAGCTTCCCCAAACTAGAGGAGCAAATCTCTCCCTCACAACACTCACTCAACTACTTTCAGTCCAGCTGATTCCTTAACACTCAAAATCTGAACATCTTTATTTAAAAGTCTTCTGAGGATGGAGCAAAGGAGAAAAGACATAACAAGGATATTCTCTGCACATGTGGAAAAATTATCCAGAAGAAAGTGGGGAAGAGAAATTAAACGTGTTTCAGTTGGAGGTCGTATTACAATTATCACATAAATTTGTGTAAAGCAAAGTTTGAGCCTACGTAACAAACATACACAGGGAAAATCTTCATATATCCACATCTTTGGTTTAGTTTTGAAGTGCTGGTGCAATGAGCGTGCATAGGAGAGAACAAGAGCAAGTGCAAGTGAAGGCAGGAGAGAGTCAGTTTCTGTGGCTATGCCAGCAGGGCAGGACTATTTAATTTGCAGTGTTGGAAGAAGTCAGCTTAGAAGACCTTTGCAATGTTGAAAGTATTATGAAACACCTGGGTTAAGAGATTAATACAAAGAGAGCACCTGAAGAGGCAGAGTGAGGAACACAGGAAGGCAAAAGAGCTACAGGAGTGGTCCAGAGAGACAGGAAGGGACTGCACATGAAAGGCAGAGGAGAAAAGCAGGGCACCAACTATTGCCCAGTGTAAGAGGAAGCACCTTAAAATAGGAGAAAATAGGAAACTTAAATGGGAAGAAATAATGTGAAGACATTGAAGAAATACAAGAAATATAAAGCAAATAAAAAAAATATTTTTGGTAAGTCAGGAGTTTTCTAGGGTGAGGACTGTTTGTGTGGAGGTTATTGCTCTTCTGGTTCTTGCTGTCTATAAAATGCATTATAGAGATAGAAAAGTGTCTATTGTCAGTACCAGCTGCTTGCTACCTTGATTTTGGTTTGGGGTTTTTTGGTGTCTTGTAGTTTTTATGATTGGTTAAATGCTTGGTTGGTTGGTTGGTTGGGTTTTTTTGTTTGGTTTGGGAGGGGTGGCAGGATTTGGTTGGGTGGGTGGGGTTTTTTTTATTTGGACAATTTTTTTTTTCATTTCCTTGACAAGCTGTCTCAAAAAGCAGCTCCTTCTTGCTGTACTTGTGCATCCCTGTTAGTGGCTAGTGTTCAAACTGTTCCATTTACACACGCCAAAAAAAAAAAAATCCAAAAAAGTTTCACAGATTTTGCCACATTTGGGGAAATTCTTGGCTATTCCTTAAGCAGTTAATTCTCTTCACACAATTTACAGGGAAAGATAAGAATAAGGTGTGAATATTTTCCCTCCTACTCTTGACTGAGATGTGTCCATCCTGTTCTGTCAGGATTTCCATGTACAGCTGGGATGTAAACACAAAGGTGCAGGGAAGGGGAGCATGAGCTAGAAAAGGGAACTAAAAAGTCAGGCAGAAGAAAGATGAGCAGATGAATGAAATAAAGCAAGGACAGTCAGGAGAGGGTCTATGAAACATGGAACAAAAGTAAAGCAGAATACAGAATAAAAATTTGATAGGTAGAAGAAATGAAGTGACATGCAAACTGCAAATAGAGCAAAAAATGAAAAATGAAAAGGAGAAAATGAGTAAGGAAATGAAAATGTAACAAAATTTGTGCAAGTAATCTAGAATAGGAGAATGTGCAAGAATTCTAGAAGGGAAAACTCTAGGGCAAAGTAGGGAAAAGTAGAAAGAAAATAAGTAGAAGAAAAAAAATTTAAAAGAGTAAATATTGACTGAGATCAGTCCTTTTAGGTGTTGTTATGGAAGAGATGCACTATATATTTCTGAAACACCGCGAGGTTGGAAGCAAATGTTGGAAACAGGCACTCCTGCTGGAAGACAGATTTTTGTTTTCCTTAGGCCTTTCATGAGCACATAGTTAGATCTCTGTAGCTAATTAGGCTGCTGCATTACTGATAGAGTATATTGACATTGAAAAAGAGTGGACAGGAGGCACAACAGGTGCAGAAGTGTGTTTATAAACATTTCTAGCTATACCCTCCTGGGAAGAAGTTCCAACTCTCTCCATGCAGAAAACAAATCATGACCTTTGAGAAAGTAAGCAATAGAGATAGGTCTAAGCTGCCAGATTTTTATTCCTGTCCAACAGGATAGAAAGGGATGCTATGGAAATTAGAAATTTGGCTTAGATTCTTGGACTCCACTTCTATGTGTACACACATCTATTTATTTTACCACAATAGTTCAGGTATTTGGGCTTTTCTTGGATCCATTTCTAATCAGAACCACATCCAGTTATTCCGTATACATTTTACCTCAGTTTTGAAGCATTATCTGCATTGCTGTGTATACAGCCATTGACTTTGCTCCTGTGTGCAGGTGCTTAACTTTGTTACTAAGGCCTTCTAAATGCATTAAATCACAGCACAGACTGTTCTTTTGGTGTGAAACCATACTTTCTGCTGGTTAAACACTAGCAGCTGGATGGACTTTGGATGTGTTTTAATAGGGACCATGAAACTGCCCTTTTGTTTTACACTTTCTTGTACATAGATTGTCCCCTTATTCCTTGTATTTACTATTCACAGTATTTCATGTAGATAGTTCAAATGCTTATAAGAGAGAGGCAGGGAACAGTTTAACCTCTGACAAGGGCAGCATTTTTAAATTCAACTGTAAGCAGTTAGTTTAGGAAAATCTGTTTCCACTTTCCTGATGAACCCTTTAAAAAAAAAATCAAGTTAACTACATACAGCAAAGCCATGATATCAGTCTTGCCACAAAAGGCCAAATCCTGCAGATCCCTATTTGCATGAGAAGTCCTTTAAACTGTGAGTCCTTTTCAAGTGAAAGGAATACACATGTGATTTTAGGATTTGTAGAATTTGGCCTCCAGCTAATCGCTTGGCAAAATTGTGCCTCCACAAAATTTGTAGTCTCAAGTAAAACCTCCTAAGTGGTTTTTGATTCCTTTATAGTTGTATTAAGCTCCTTTAGGAAAAAAAACTGTCAGGTGATGAACTTTCCTGGGATTCAGAATGCTTGCTAAAATGATATCAAAACAAGGCCCTAATAACTGAGTCATGGAATTTAGGAAAAAAAGTTTTACAACAGTGTAACCTAGACATTAATGAATTAATCTCTTTTCCTCTATGCATTTGAATAAACGTAAAAAACCCAATTTGTCTTCGAAAAGCTAATTTCAAACTGAAGGCTAATCTAGTAATTTTAGGTCAAATTCTGTAGCCTTCCTAGAGGAAAATTCCCAATGTTGTTGTTTGACATCAAAGGAGTATTACCTGACTCAGGGCTGTAGCTCTGTAAAAGAAGATGTTCCTAGGGTTGGCATTTTTCTTTGCTTCCAGGAGTATTTTCAGCAGCGAAGCAAGGTTTCCCTTTCTCTGTTGAAAGCAGAGAGGGATTTCTCTTTTCCAGCTTGTTTGATAAGAAATGCTGCACCACACCACTGTCTCTTCTTGCCTGTTACAACAAGAATGTCTCCTGCTGCTTCAGGAGATGTTTGAGGGCAATTCCTGTGTCAGTCTCTGCAGGGATGCTCCTGCAGCCAGCAGTGTCACTTCAGATGGCTCCATTGCATTGCAAGACAACACGGTATGGAATGGTGTCCAGAACCCCACCAGAAAAGAGAAGATAAAATCCACAGAGCAGGCATTCCTCAAGGAAGGTTCACACCAGAAAAAACCAAAAAAACCCAGAGCTACTGTAGGTCAACAGCAGAACTACAAATGTTCACATCTCCACGGCATCTCTATCCGATTATCCCACAGGATTTGGCAAATGCCCAGAAGGAATGATATGGTTGTCTACTTTTGCAGGAAGAAACAAACTGGATAAAGTTAATTTCTTTCAATGACAGACATCTGTGATTTTTTACTGGGTTTACAAATGAAATGTGTTCCAAAAGGCTGGGGGTAGCAATACAGTCCTGAAGCCCTGCATCTGAGTGTTAAATATTATTTTATTCTGGATGTATTTTCACTAAATCAGGCTTCTAATATTGCATGAGTTGAATTAGATATCTTAACAGAAAACTCTTTGTGATACACGAATCCTCTAAAATAACCTGAAAATAGCTGCTCCATGTTTCATAATGCAAAAATTTTGCAGTCTGCTATCTCTAGTGCTCTCCTTCTCTTTCACTGTTCCCCCCATTGAATCTATCCCAGATGCAACACTAAATACCACTTTATCCAAGACCTGTGCTTCTTCCATCTCTGAAGAGGAAAGGAAACTTTTATCTGAAAATATGGATTTTTGGTTGCTTAATTCTTAATATATTTCAAGCTGTTTCACATTAGTCTCAGAGGCTGTGGTGGTATACAGAACAGCAGGCAGGTAAGACAGTTCATGATAAATGAAATTTATCTCGTGAACATCAGCACCTCATTTGTGTACATGTGTGTTTTCCCCGTTGCTGAGTTAATTATTCTTGGTAATAGCACTGAGTCAGACACATGACTATATCATTGCAGACAAACCCATGTTATTAATGCATTTTCACTAAAGTAATCTTTGCCACAGGCAAGATTTTAACCTTCTAAGGGGTTATAAGCTGCTCATGCACGTAGTTGCTTTTCCCAAGGAACAGGCTGTGAACAAACTTAAACTTGTAGTCCTGATTTATGCCTTGTTCTCCCTCATCTCTGGGGAGGAATAAGAGACAGAGCCACAACAATTTTATTATCTCTGAAGATTCTTCAATACAGATGAAGTTCCAGGTAAAGATGATTTGAGAAAGAAATCCTGGGTGAAAGAACACTTCTCCTAAAGTCACTGCAATTTCTTTATTAGGTATAGGAAGAGAGAAAAGCACCAGCTCTTGGTCACAAAGGAGATAATCCCAGCTGTCACACAGCCCCTCATGAGAGCTGAGTCCCATTTGCTCCAGTGACTAATTCCAGCTGAACAGAGCACATCTCATCCCTGCTGGCATTTCAATTTGAAGGACCTTGCCACCAAAAACCTGGGGTCTCTGCTTTTCCCTTTCCCTGCCCTGATGGCAGGGAGGCTCTGGAGCACAACCCAGCAGCCCCAGGCTGAGCACCAGCAGCTGAAAGCAGAGTTAGGGCAGCAGCCTTAAAGAACTCGCTCAGCAGAGCAGCTCCCTGCACACCCTGCAATTAGAGCTGCTCACTTTTCTGACCAAAAACCTGTTTTTCCCACTGTTAGCAATGCAGAGCCAAGGAGCTCTGGGACTGTGAGCTGGCTTCTATTCTGTTTTGTATATCGCCAACCAAATTGTCAGCTAATTTCCTATTGTGGAATCTTTATTACCAGCAGTGACCTATGAGGCAGAATGAATATCTTTTACTTTCAAATCTCGTGTGGAAGCCTCAGGTTGCCAGCTGGAAAAAAAAATTCTGACCTGCAAATTTCACAAATATGATAGGAAAGTAATGGAAAATGAAAAATAAGGTTCTTCATTTTGTCCCTGAAAAAGACTAACTAAATTATAAACACATTTTTTTTAAAAGTGTCTTTTTCAGTTTCGTGTGTGTGATGTTTTCTTTTTTTTTTCCTTTGGTGTCTTTTTTTGCAGATGTTCTTTAAGGCTCTGTTAAGTCCCTTGGTTTCAAATCATGTTGAAGCATATAATTTTGTTAACCCTAAAACTGGCATCCTAGAGGTGTCAAAAATGAGACTGGCTTAGAAATCTTAAGTTCCAGAAAAAATAAGATGGAATTTTTAAACTTCTAATCTTTTATCAAATTTATATTTTCGGATGTTACAGATGTGAGGGGTAGAAATGCACACAAAGAAAAAGCAGCTTAAAACGGTCATGGGTTCATTCACGTCCAAGAATGGCAGTTATAAAGGAAGAAGCAAATATTGAAACTCAAGATAAAATCTTGAGACTTTTCAAAACTGAGCACCACCATCCCCCCAATCCAAAGCAGCTCATGTTCTGGAATTTGGATTGTAAATCTCCACTCGGAAGGCAGAGTAAAAATACAGCACAATGGTGTCATTTCTGTAAAGAAAAATTAGCTTAAAACACATCCTGAAAGCAGAGCCACTTAAAGCTCAGCAGCTGGTATGAAAAAACATGAAGCACTGGAAGACTTGCAAGTGCAGATTAAGGTCTGCTTCTCCTAGCTAATTTTGTCTCCTGCTCAGATCACGTCCTTTTTGAGGTGAAGAGAGTTAAATCCAGCTATCTCCTTATGCTTTGTCGAGGTCAACAGTAGTTTTAAATGTGAAAGTCCTTGTCTAGGTAGCCATTACAGCAAGACCTGTTGACCCTGTAATTCCTTACCCTATGCTGATATTGTGGGAAGTCCACAGAATAGTTGAAATTATTCTGAGATGAATAAAATTGTAAAGAAGAAAAGCATGTAACTGGAAAGCATCAGTCCTAGGGGAGAGTGGACTAAATCTAACTTATGCTGGAAAATAATTCAACTATGCTGTTAAAAAAAAAAAGAAAAAAGAAAAAAGAAAAAAGTGAGACATTTGCAGAGTTTGCAACCTGCAGAACAAAACTCCATCCCGGCAATGATCCAGTGACAGGAAATATAGTGGAAATAAATTTGGGCAGGAGGAGTAAACAGAGGCTGAATTCAATTTGTATTAGAAAGCTCATAGAGCTCTCATTCTACAGAAAACACAGCCACCCTACATAGTAAACAGCCTACAGGGAGAGATCCTAGTGCAATTTCAAAAACAACAAGAAAATTCAAAACTATCTGAATGATTTCTCTACCCCTGCAAAAAGAAGCACTGAAAATACACCACAGTTGTACTGAGGAGGAAGTGCCCACTCACAGAAAGCAGGAAAAATACATAGATCTACAGGATAAAAGGTTTTCCTAACTAATGCTTCTCCAAGGTGCAAAATACCTTTTCAAGAACTACTTATCCTGTTGTTCAAAAATGAGCTACTTTTGCTGATACAGAAGCCCATTTTATCAAATCTTTGGTTGAAATCCAAATAAATTGTTCTTTGTGAACTTTTGTATTGTTATCAGCTTTGCAAAACTCTAAAAAGATAAAGTCAAGACAGAAGACTAATTAAACAGAGGGAGCTTTTTACCATCCCTAGATGCAGTGAACTAACACAAAGTTAGTAAAACGAGCATGTGTGGAAGCAGTTTGCATGAAATTATTGTCATCAACTTTGCTCAAAACACAGTAAAATTTTTCCGAGAGTTCAAACGCCTGTTACATTTTCTGAGAATGATTTTATTCCTTTACTATCCCATTTGCTCCACTTACTTTTGGCTGGAATGTACAGAATGGCTGACTTGTGTGCTGAGTGCAATCTTAAGCCAAATCAGTAATAACCTTTTTTGACAGCTGCTCTGTTGAGTTTTCCCTCCCAGATCTTCATACTCTTAAGAACCCGAGAAGTTGGAAAACTCAGATTGCTGGGTGTTGTTTCAGGTTGAACTCCTGAAAATTATTTCAGGGAAAACAAACAAAATTAACACACTATTTCAATTTCTTTTCAGAATATACAACTTTTCTGAAACAGGTGAACAGAAAAAAAGTGATACACATAGTCCATGTTTGAGCACCTTTGAATTTGTGATGCCTTTATCTCATACTCTACCTTTAACTTGATGAGAAATTATCTGATTCCTGAGACAGTGGCCATTTGGTTTGCAGTTGCTGTTAGGTAAGAAAGGTGCATTCTATTTCCTCCAATAATAGAATTACTTTTAGTTCTTGGGTTTTTTCCTTGAAATTAAAAGAAAAACAACTTAAAGACCAAGACAAAAGCAAAAAGATTTTGTGTACATAAAAAACCCAAACCCAAACTAATATATATTTATATATAAAGTAAATAAACATAAACTATAACCATAGATGGTGTTACAATTTGGTACTTACTTGCATTTTCAAATATCGTTTGTTGGAGAGAAAATAGGAAGTTGCACCAAGTGATGTTGCAGAGCTGCAGCAACACCATTCTCTAGAAGCAGATGAATATACAGCAATTCCAGGCTTTATGCCTCATGATCACATTAGGTGTTAACATTAGTTTGCAAATCATCAACATACAAAAGTTTTAATCAAACATCTAGTTATTGATTGCTATAAGAATTGATTGTTATGACTCAAGTTTTGAGTAAAAAATCCAGAAATTCAACTGTCAGTGGAACCCTACATTTTCTGTGGCAGCTGCCAATCTCCACAAGGGCTATAAGGAGAACTCCAAAAGGCAGTGGAACAGCCCCTTGCTCAGTACCCCTATCAAGCAAACCCATTTTGTCCTGTGGAATAATGCATTGTATGGTATTTTCTAGCTTGTTTGGTATTTAGAGTTGGAATTTATTGCCAGGCTTCCTGGCAGCAAGCTGTGCAGGTTGCAGGCGGAGGCTGATGGAGGTGAGTGAATTAATGTGGTGGCTGTTTGGAATGTCGTCCAGCTGCCAGGGAGAATTATGTTTGTTTGCCTTTGGCACAAGTGTGAAAGGAACAGCCGTAGATTTCAGAAGTGTGAGTCTACATTTTTATATCTCACACTAATGAATACATTTTTTTGTATCCTATACATTTGGGGAAATAGAATTTATTTGTAGATTTTATTTACCACTTGTGTGGTAGAGAAGGAATGTTTCCTCAGAGACTGAACTTGTACTTTAGAAAAGAAAAAGAAAAAAAAAAGAAAGAAAAAGAAAGAAAAGACCTGACTAAGCCAAAACGATGTCAGTAAAAGTTATCCTAATTTCACTATTTTAGCAACTGTACCTAAAGTCAGATCATAGAATGGGGAATTTCAGCAAGATTTGAAAATTTCTTCATGTAAGATTTTTTTGGTGGTGGAGAAATGTCACTGAAAGACGTAACTTTGTATTTGTTTCCTGCTGGAAATCTATTCCTTCCAGTCAAACCTTTCCTTTACCTATAAGCTGCCAGTTATCCCCACCCAAACCTCCTGTTGTGCTATCAACAGAGGGATGATAATGCTATTTGTAATGTGCTCTGATGTGAAAAGTGCTATGGAGGATTGAATTGTTGTTGCTGATAGGACCAGAAATTTCCCCAACTAGATCTGTCAATACCTGACACTAAGACAACAAGTACAAAGTGCATTTGAAGACTGTCAGAGACCATTGCTTTTTTGTTTTCTCTAGCAAACTATTCCTTAGATAACTGACTTGATCTAGCTTTGCTTAAAAAGATCAAGCGCTCAAAAGATCAAGTGTCTCAGAAAGAAAGAAAAGGCTGGAAAGAATAATATTAGTTACTCCATACTATGTAAAGCCTAATGAGCTCTTGTCCCATTATAGTAAGTAAATAAAACTGTCACTTATACCTCTTCTGTTGGTCTTAATAATACAGAAAGGAAAACAACTTTCTAGTTTTGGTACAGTAATGAACCAAAAATAATTTGCAAGAAGTCACACTATAGGACAGATTTTAAAAAAGGCAATAATGAATACCTATATCTAGTATCTCAGTTTCTATTTACAGGCATGGAACTTACATATATGATCAGGAAAACTGTAATTTCAAATAAGTTTTGCAATTTACTTTTAATGATTCTAAATTTATTGTCTGTATGTTAATTGACTCTTAACAAGACCTTAATATACTATAACATACTGCAATGATTATTTGAGGAGAAGCAAATATATTTAAGAGAAAATAATTTTCCTCAAATCCTTGTTTCATTCTAACCATTTAAAGAAAAATATTTGCAATCTTAATCAGAGCCCTTCAAGGAAGCAAAGATGTTTTAAGTGGCATATCCAGCAGAGGAAAGAAAAATAGATGTAAGCTTGCAAACAAGACTATTTTCTGGTAGGATGAAGATGTGAGATGTCACTTTGGAGATGGGATTAGGAACGGAGAGGCAGAAACAAGAACAAGGAAGAAGGAAAATGGGGGAACAACAAGAATAAAAAGAACAATAGAAAATAGGGAGTGGAGGGTGAAGAATGTGACAGAGAAGACTGAAAATAAGAGTCAGTGGGGACAGAGAAAGAGCATAAGAAGCCAATGGGGGTGGAGGCGGAGAGAGAGAACTTCAAAAAAGGAGCGCAGGGTGAAAAATCTGTAAAGGGAGGAAAAGAATCTCACATGAGTGCTAAACTTAAGGAAGAATGGCGAGTCCCTCTTGGATGAATCAGTGCCTCCCAATTACCCACAGGCAGCCCCTCTGAGTCACCCTATGATGGTGGCTGCGCAGCCTCGATGCCAAGACAACTATTGAGAGCTGTGGTCCAGCGTGAGAGGGAGCAGAGAGATGGCAGCAAAAGTCCTGTGGCAGGGAAGCCTCACTGCTCCCAAGGCAGGCGCTCCTGCCAGCAGAGCCAGCTGCAGCTGCCTGGGACTGGGCTCGCTTGGTGCCGGCTCTGAGCGACCCAAGAGCCGCAGGGATCCCGCAGGCAGCCAGACCTCCCCAGCTTCCCTCTGCTCTGCGAGCCAGGGAACCCAGGGTACATCCATATCTGGGGGACAGAGCAGCAGGAGAAAGGAGGAAAAGGAAAACCAAAAGAGGGAAAAAGAGGGACGAGAGTAAAAGAGGAAAGTAATCAGTGGTCATGGCCTCTTTACAGCAAGAAATGACTCGTACTACATACATAACTACTACATACATAAGTGATCCCTATGTGAACTGTAAGTGGGAGAGGCACAGCGAGGAGCCCGCTGTTGATCTCATGAGCTGAGTAATACACATGAAAGCACAAGAGCAACACATTTCTGTCTCCAATCCAGCCACTCTTAAACGTGGAAATACTTCTGCTAGGGCAGTTCAGTGGCGTATACACATATCAGTTCCTTTCTGACCAGCTTTGACCTTTTCGAGAAGGCAAGCCCGGATTTATCTTCTGTATTTATTTTGCCAACATGGCTGTATTTGTCAGCACAGTAATGAGTTGAGTCGGTAGAGCTCTGGGAATTGACTTCCAGCTGACATGCGCTCCCTCTCCTGGTTGGCATTTGCCTCTACACACTGAGGTCAAAGTAAAGACAAGTTCGGGTCCACTCTAGCTTCCTAAAAAGAAAGAGCCTTAAAACACTCTGTTTACTCTTTTTCGATACGACTGTGAGCTCTCTGATGCTCACTGTCCTATTGGACCAAAAGGACAAGAACAGTGATGAAATTGTACCTTTCAGACAAATGATTTTGCCATCCATGAAGTCCATCCATGGATTGGTTTGTTAAAACAGTATTTCTACTGTTTTACTAATATGAGCATGCATTAGTGCCACTGTTTTCTTCCCCACAATGACAGGTCACTCATGCTCCCTCACACCATTCCCAGCTGAGCTCTTGAACACAAGGCAACCAAAGTTTCATTTAGGGGCATCTGACACATGGTTAGAGGGGCACTACTGCAGGAAGTCTTGCAGATCCACTTCATTGGAACACACAGATAGTGGGGAAACACAGTGCTAAAATATATCCTTGGTGAAAGAGCTCAGTCTGAGAATTTCTGTGAAAAGCATTCACTCTTTACTTTGACTGCTGGCAGAACCTGTGGCCTGCTGTGGCACAACCACGTGAGCAAGTCCCAACAGCTGGTACTGGAGCAGCTCAGTTCAGAGAGCCAAAACCTGCCCGCAGGAATGGGGCTGGCAGGGCTGGCTCAGCACTGGCTATTGAACTAAACTCAGCAGCAATCAACTCTGAATTCTAATCTTGTCTCTAACACTGACTCCTGGTCAAAGTCACTTATGATCTTTCTGATTTGCTTCCACATCTACAGAGAAGGAATAATCCTTGCTTATAATACTTACCAGGCACACTGAAGCAGATCTTCAACATTTACACCTCATATCATCTGTTAAGCTGCCTCTGCTTGACTGGGGACCAGGTCACGCCTCTTTGGTGCTACCACATAAATGCTAAAATTTAACCATCATCTGGTCTTCAAAAAGGGCAGCTCCAATTCCCTGCCTTTTTTCTTTATTTCTTCTTTTTTTTTTTTTTGTGGAAAGCAACTCTTTGAAATATTGTTTTAATAAAAACGAACAGAATAAATGACTACTTGGCCAGTTCTTATGTCAAGATCTAGGACAGATTGCTGGATAGTATTTAACATGCAGAGTGGAAGTATTACTTTGGCCCTAAGGCAATATGTACCAGAAACTTGTCTAGGGTCATGCCAACAACAAACGATGAAGAAAGCAAACTGTTTTTGTTTTAAATACAGTCTTTGAGTTTTTTGTTTTTTTGTTGTTTTTTTTTTAATTTGGACCATTGTCTTGGAAATAAACTCAGAGAAAATTTAGATCTTTTTTCCCATTCATCAATTTTCTAAATATTAAAATTTAAAATAATCTGTCAATTTCTATTTCCTCTTCCAGAACTTTGTGTTTACTGGTTTTTAACTGTTTCCTACTGTTTTCACAGTTCACTGCTTCCAGACTGTAAAGCAGCTGAACAAAATAGGCACCCACTAATATTTCCAGATCTTTTTCAACCCACAGGCAAAGCTATATCCCATTTGTCCATAAGAATTTCACTCAAGCTTTTGGGTTTTTATTGTATGAAATCAATATTCAAATATATATTCAGTTAAGTTATCAGCTAATGCTTTCTAGAGCTTACATCAAATCAGGAAAAGTTAATTTTTATAATATAATCCAAATGGAAATGTAATTTGTATGAGATTTGCTTTACTATCATTGTCTACCAGTGTTGCAGAACAAATCAGCACATTGCTAGGACAATATTTCTCAGACACAAAATGCTCAAGGTACACAAAAACATGTGTTGATTATGTGATACAGATATATCTCAAATGGCTATGCATCTGAGAGTCTTTTTAGCAACACTGTCTTTTTGCAAATAAACAAACTGAACAATGCTACTTTCATTTGAGACCAATGAAATAATGCAGAGATGATGGGGCTCACACTCATTCAGTATTTCTTTTCTGATCAAAACCCATTCATCTAACTGAACATTTACTCCACTGGATACCCAATTCCTTGTAAACCCAGAGAAAAGCTGATTCTTCAGAAACATACATCTTAGGCGCATATTTGATAGCTGTAACACACAAACAACTCCAGTGACAGGAACTCTTGTGTCACATTATAAAAACCTGAGACACAAAACCCCCATGCCCATCACTGGTCCCCAAACTCTGCTTTGTGAGTGCTGCTGAGGAGATTGAGGCCTCTCAGGGAGCACCTCTGGCCACAGGTTTGGAGAGTCCTGAGAGGCAGCAGAGTAGAGCACCATGGTCTGTCACCTGCCTTGTGACAAACACCCCACATGGGTCCCCTGGCATTCAGCACAGCTCAGTTAGATGATGCTCTGCAGGTGAAATGCTGCCTGTCCTGCTGAGAGGACCCAGGTTTGCCTACCTCATCCTTAGAATGGAATTTCACTCAAAATGAGAAAGAAGGGCTTCACTGGTTTATGGGGTAACAAGGAAATTCTTCTTGTCCAGGGCACATCCAAGCTTAAATCACTGCTCTCAGATTTGAAGCAGTGTCTGAAACGGGGATTCACCACAGGTACAGGGTATATACTTAGCCCCAGTTATGTGTCTGTCTTCTGTCTCCTTTGTGGACTCTCTGGGTTTCAAAACACGCTGGAAAGTCTCGATTTCACTCTGCATCAGAATGAAACCAAATGCCAAAACCTCAGAATCTTTCACGAAACAGAATCCTTGTTTCCTGGCCAGCCTTATTATTGAACCTTAATATGATACAACATGTGTCCATATTTGCACACATGGTCTGCAGCCCTTACACATGTGTAAATCCTGCTGAAGTCATGTATAAAGGATCAGGCTCTAGGGCTGTTATAGAAAAAGTTCATGTTTCACTGACTTTTTGGTATTCTTTGAAGATATTACATTTAGAGTAAATATAGAGAAGTACATGTTATATGCAAGATTTTCAGAGAACATTTAACTTCCACACCAGAAGGTCACATCTAAGGCAATATGGTCTTGGATCAAGTTCAAAGTTGTCACACTTGATAAAAATAGCTTAAAGGGCACATAACTGTGCTGGAATATGGGAAAACAGTGGAACATGAGAGGGGGAATGATTGAAGGCCCCATTACTAATTATGTACATACTTTGTTGCTATTGAAAGCTAGGTTTCCAAGCATGTACATGGTACTTAAGTTAAATAGAAGTGCAAGCAATTAAAAAAATAGAAATGCTTTTGCATTGCTATATCTAAGGAAAGAACCTTTTAAAAATATAATTTTATAGAACAAAGGAAAAGCTTTTAAAAATAAATGAACAGAGGATAAATGTGTCTAGGGGTTCTTTCTGTTTGTTCTTAGTTTTAAAATTATATTTATATACTTACATTTTTGCATCACTTATTAGTATTTTTGTAATGTTTTATTGAAAATCAAAACAGATATTTATTTTGTTAATATAAGAAGCTACATTCACGTTTTTTCCTATTTCACTTCGAACTGATGCAGTTTTGTTAGTTTCCTCTACCCTCCTGAAAGAGGGACAAATGTACCCAACAGACTGAATCTCGGGAAAAGCTGAATCATACTGGAAGATGAGCTGTTATAGCACAATACATGGTACATTATAAATAAAAGTTTACATTAAACTGCCTTTTGTGATCCACAGAGCATTGGCAGTAATTAGCCCTTAGGGCTGTGTTCTATGGATTGGATACCTGTTAAACCACTGTCAGATCTCCTGATGATGCTTCAGCCCTACTTTTAAGTGAGCATAAAATAAGGCCCTGCAGCCCCTCTGCAAACTGATTCACTGGCACCACAGTCCCACCAAATGGGCAGTTTTCCATGACTGGGACACTCAGTAAGTCATGGATCACATGTGTCCTACGCATAAAGCCACACCATACATCTTCCAGTTCAGATTTGATTTATTGTGCTATCATGTTAATTTTGCCCTTGTAACGAACATGTCATGGAAAGGAATCCTTTACTTTGCATTTAACTAAGAAATTTGCTGTGTTTTGCACATACTTTTTGATGATTGATGACATGGTGCAATCTTTGTGCCAAAACATGAAAAAAGCGAATGTTTAATGATTTTGTAATGCAAGACTCTTGACTTAGTTCTGCCCAGAATTGCTACATGCAGGGCTCAGTCACGTCCTAATCCTATTTATATCAGTGAGGCTTTTGATGAAGAGAAAACAAAATTGCTACCTTCTATACTTGGAAACAAATTTTTTATGTATCTGTATTCTTCCCCGAAGAGAATCTAGCTCAGATAGAGGTATTTTTTGAACAGGTTTGGTGTCATAGGAGACTTACATGCATTACCACGGAAGGTAACATATTTTATGGCAACAGCCTGCAAAAGATATGTTCTGTGAAAGCAACACTTTTTTTTGCCTTAGTAATGAAGTGCTTAAGAATTGAAGGGGTCCCTTCAACCAAAGACACCTAAAATAAAAGGTCTCCCATGCCTCCAATGATGCAAAGAGCTAACAGAAGGATTTTATATCTTCGAGGATTAGGAAGTGAATAATCAGAAAAAAGGCCTGAAAGCTGAACTACAGGAGGTGCAAAGGATACACAGAATTTGCTATACCTCCCTTTTAAAATGTATAACCATGGGAAAGGTTATATTATATTGCAGCAGAGAAGCAACAATGTAATTTATGCTGCTCAGTTTAAAAGCATCACATTTTTATACAATAACAAGAAAGTAGAGAGTCTGAGTCATTAGAAAAATACTTGTACAGCTGGTAAATTGTATTTTTTATGGACCTTATACATGTGATTCTAAGCACTAAGTATACACATTATTAGGGTCAATCTAAATCCAGGCTGATGAAAAATCCGAAGTGTTGGAGGATTTAGAATCTTCCTGTGGATTTTGTTGTAGCCTCCACATCTATGCTTTCATTAAAATAATATCTGTTCTAACTTCCCAGGTTTTAAAAGGAGCTGTTACAACGTTAACCAGTGCACTGTCTCACAGACCCTACAACAGATTGAAACAATACTACCAGGATATGTGCAATAACAACAATATTTATTCTGCATTTTTGTCTTCCTGGAATGGATTGACCACTGATTCAGAAGCAAAGAACTACTGTGATACGGCCCTAGCTTCTCACTCAATTGGAGATGGCAATGTTTTAGTGGTTTTAGTGCTAACCATCTATGAAAGAGCACAAAAGGTAGTGCACCCCTGGAGAGCAAGAACATCAGGGTCTGTGTGGCTGTTACAACCCTGCTAAGAGGATTGTACTGCCCCGTTCTTTCATCTTTGTAAAGTGAGAGTGAAATAGTCCATCACAAAGCTGGGGGGAAATGACTCATCTACTGTCCATTCTTATTTTGTCTCAGTGTCTGGAAAGAAGTGCTTCATTTCTTACTGCATCTGGCCAAAGACAGACCTCCTGGAGGTGCTCCCAGCTCCCTGAAGATACTAGGATGTTTTGGGTTAAACTCAGGGTCTATTCAGGCTTGGGTTCACCTACTTTCCCAGTCATATTTACACACCACATGTCTTTTGGCTGTATTTCTCTGTGATCACTGTATCTCTCTCTTTATGTAGTGTACAATTCTGAGAACTGCAGTGAACAGAAAGATTTTTAGTCATCTTGCCAGTTCACATTATTTGCTGCTGGAAAGCCCTCAAGCTGGTAAAGATTGGAAGGCATGCAATTCTCCATGAGCTAATGCCTATTACTTTTATCTCAAATGGTTTTAAGGGCCATCCAATGCAAACTGGATTTACGTTACTCCAGTCCAATTAATTGGATCTCATCGAAAGGATTTTGCTACCAACATTTCTTGCAGTGCAGCAAAACTTAAAGCTGCAGTCAGGAATCGAAGTAATGCTTTACAAGACACTATACAAACCCAGAAGAGAAAGATGATTCCTGCCCAAAAAATATACAATATAAAGGTATCACATGGCTTTATGCTTTCCCCAGATGTTGCAGTTGGCATGTGTTTGTACATCAGCTTTGCTACATGAAAAATGGTTGCACCTAATTACATCCTAAGGTAACAACTGGAGACATGACTGATGGAGCCCAAGGACATAATCATATGGCAGTGATCCATCAGACAGGGAGGGTATCAGTTCCCTTGCTCCTAGCTGCTGTCATCTTGATAGACATCCTGGTGACAGTGAATTTCACAGAAAGGAGATGACAAAGCACAGTGCGGGCTTTCAGAGGTGTTTAAAACATGTTGTTTCCATGTATGAAAGACTGCTTAGGTGATAATATGCACAGGTGATAATGATATCCCAACCTGGTGTTGGGATGGTTATTTGCATCTTGGCCAGTGAAACAGGACCTAAGTATCTGCAAGAGTAAAGGAGGGAGAGTAGGGAAATGTGCTTGAAAGAAGTGCAAAGCATTGAAAATTAAATCCTTTATATCTCTCGTGATAAACTCAAACAACTTAATGGAGGGATGCAAAGGGGAGGTTGGTACTTCGTAAAGAAATGGCCTAGATTTGCAATTGTCAAGTGTTTTAGAAAAGGATGCTGTCAAGATATGGGCTGATGAGAACATGAACTTTGTCTTGCTAATTAATAGCATCTGTCCCACTTACAGCAGTTTTCCATTTAGGAAAGTTTAGGTTACCTTGAGAATTTTTTTCCAGCTTTCCTAAAAGAAGCATTCATCATTTCTCAGTATCAAATTTGTGTGACTGAAAGAAGCAAATACACTCTCCAATGAAATACCACTCTTACTTCCTTTTCACACAAATTTGTTTCTTGTTGAAAAAGAAACTGTGTGAAACATGAGAGAAAGCAGAGGTATGAAGAGAAAATAGCTTAATATGACGCAGTTTTTCCAGGTAATTTGTGACCAGAATTAAAATCAGCAGCTGTGCACTGTCGCTAAGAGAATATCTTGGAACATTAAATTGCTAGGCCTAATTTGCATTTCTAGAAATGCCATGTGTTTTTTTGAAAACACAATAAAAGTTAGGACAAAACATCTGGATGAAAAAACAAGACTCATTGCTGCAAAACAGGTGAGTCATGTAGTGTCAGCTTTTCAAATAAAATCTAAAAATTAATTTTGGGAAGTTTTTTCCATCTTATAGACTTGATGGTATTTATTCTTAGGCATGAGATATCTATGGAAGTCTTGAATAAACTATCAGAAATGCAGTGTCTGGATGTAAGCAAGCTTTATTTTTGCAGCCCTTATAACCCACGTAAACCACTGACAGACTGTGTTTGTTGTATTTACTTCATTTCTCACATAGACTTTAAAATATCCATTATCAAGCAAGATTCAGAAAAGAGTGAGAGCCATCACTGATAAAAAATTTTCCGGTGTCTTATACAATACTGCAATCATTTCTCACTTAAATCATGCTACAAACATTTGCACACTTTATAAAGCAGTCTTTCAAATTTTGGCTACCCTTAATAACCTGGGGTAAGTCAACACTCTTCCCATCCTTCCAGGTTTCAGATTATATGGAGAAAATAATAGGTGCATATTATGTAATTGAAATGGCATCAAGACCACCACATCCATCATCTTTGGACAAATGAATGATATTAATCTGTAAAAACTGTTCCCTGTATTATGGCTGGATGATATAAAATGCATAACAAGTAGAGCAAGAAGTTCTTTGCATCGCATCAATGCATGTGGGATACAGCACACCAGAAATCAATACTAATTGATAATGTGTTTCAGAAAAAATGGACTGACCAAGAAAAAAAAAAAAGTCCTTGGAATGAAATGCAAGATATGCAATCACACCTACTCAGTGATTTTAAGATTGAAGGGAGACTTTCTACAACTTCCAATTCATGTCCAGGTTACTGTTACAAGCAACACGGAATCTAAAATGTTGGCAGGAAATTACATGAATGAAAAAAGGTGGAAAGAAAGCAACTGATAATGGCTGCTGAAACAGCAAGAAGCATTTTCTTAAAAGTAAAAATAAATCCAGAATGTCTCAAAATTTGCAACCAAACCACAAATGTCTCAAAACTGCTATGTGATGAATAGACTCTACACCTTGTTTTTCAGTGGCAGAGGCAATTCTGAGCAGTCATTCCATCAGAAGTGGGATCCTTGCAGAGCTTTTATAGCTATTGATTTTTGGAGAGGTGTGAAACAGCTACTTAATTTCCTGACAAAATACATTAGAAAATCATTTAATGCTAACATCTGTAAGTTCTTGGAGGGAAAAATTCAGCTTGCCTAAGGACTGTACGTCCTATGTTAGGACAAAGAGCTAAAATTACTAAAAATTCTGGAAATGACAAAAAAGCCTCCTTCTTCTAAAAGATCTATGTATCTTAAGTATCTGCTTTCCATATTTTCTCTTCAGTCCTTTCTGCCTTTCGCAGTGTGATTTCAATTTATACAGATTGATTTCAATATTAGGACCCACCTTTACTTACCTATAAAGTCCAAAAAACCCAGGAGATCAGTCCTGAAATATTAAAGATTTTATTCACATGGAGCTGTGTCTGCCATTCAGGTTCCAAGGGTGACTTTGTGGAGCTGACACATTCTCTTGGCTTTGCAGTTCTTGTTGCTGTCCAACATGCCTGATATTCATTAATATCAGCTCTACAATATGTAAATCAAATCTAAGATTTTTTTTTTTCACATGATGAAGGAATTTTAGAACAGACTTCAGCTCCTGCAGGAATGTTCCTGGTACAGCTGCAGAACAAGCCAAAGAAAGGGAGTCACGGAGAGTTACAGTTTCACTGAAAAACTCACTTTGCCAATAAATATTGAAAGGAACTGGATTTTAGCATAGTTCCAGCAAAAAGGTTCCTGAGCTTTGCCATTTTTATCTTCATCCTCTAAAGAACCAGCAAGTGCCACAGAAAGAAGCCGTTGGTTACTTTTAAACTTTTGATAACACATAAAATTTTTTACTGAGGAAAAATTATATTAGTAGTATATGTAGAAATATTTATTTGAAATATATGGATAGCATAGTTATGTATTTCATATTTATAGAAAATAATTTATTGGTACAAGTACGTATAAAATCATAGATTTGTAATTTTTTTGTAAATATAAATATGTAAATACCAGAGAAAAGTGATCATTTAACTCCTGAAAAGCAGGACTATTTTAAAAGACTATATACTAGAAGTTGTCATCAGAAATACACATTTTGCATGAGCAGTATAGCAACAGTCTAGCAAAACCTGTGTGAAGCTTTTAGTGCATAAATCTCATGCCCAGAGGCGGTAATAAGTTACATGTTTCTCTACATGTACAGTTTAAAAATGTCAAACATATATTTCATGTACTGGAAGCAGAAATAACATCTTGGCTGACTTTTTTGGATGTATTTCATAATTAGGTGTAGAAGTCAAAGATACCACTTTCTACCCAAAGGACACATAAACCCTTCAAGCATATCAGAACAGGTCAAATATCACTATATCCCCTAAAATTTCACTACTGTGAGGCAGGTAATTGTTCTCCTATGTTACTAATTCAACAAAAACTTGAAAAACATTTTCCAGTTTTAACTTTCCTGGTTAGACAGCCATGCTTGCCTCTTGTGATTTACCTGAAAATTATACTCCTAGAAGACTAAACTGCACATTTCCACCCTGTTTCATTCAGGTTACTTATCTTGTCTTTCATTGATTCTGGTGTGTGAATAAAATTCAGGATCATGCATTCCAGAGATGTAATCTGAGGTTTATTTGAGGTTTAATAATTCCCAAAGCAACCAAATGTACGTACAAAGAATTTATGCATGCAGGCTACATTTAAAAACAGCAGTTACTGTACCAAAATCCTTATATTAGAGTGTCTGGACCAAACTGTTTCCAACCCAACCATGCTTGCCCAGGTTAAGTTGGCTGTCAGTCCATTGCTCACCCTTGAGAAGAGGGGGTTGGACAGACATTCACCCCGTTAATTCACAGTGAATACTCACCCAAAGTGGGGACATCTCACTGTGAACTCACCCCGTTAGTTCACAGTGAATACTCACCCAAAGGTGAGACTGGTGAAGCTTGAGCTGGGTTAGCATCTGAACCTGCATAAATGTGCCCTGCTCCTCACTGCCCTGAGCATTCTGACCCCAAACTGCTGCAGGGATTTAAATTTACCAGAGCTGGGGAAAGCATTTTTCTAAAAAGCCAGATGAGGCAGCAATGAGCTGGGATTATATATCAAAAACTTCCAGAATTTCATGACCTTTAATCATTAAATTAATACTTTTCTGTTTTGCTTAGAGTGAATGTAACTGTTTCAACACACTCCTGCTCATAATTATAGTTACAAGTAATACATTTATTTCGATCTTTTTTGAATATTAGTTTTCCATTTTAAAGGTGCCAAAATTAAATCTATTTCCTGTAATACTTGAAAAAAATTATCACTTCAAGACTACAGCTGAGAGCTTTTTCACTATGGTTTTCAGGCACAACTTAGGGAATAGAAGAACAAATAAAACTTGATGGACAATTGTTTGCATCTTTAAACTTAGAATATACCAAAAATTCAGATTACGGTGAAAGCGTACATGCAATTCTTTTTAAGAAATTGCTTTTAATGTTTCCCAATTTCAAATCTATGTGCACTTTGGTGAACTTGAAAATAACCCCATAGCAATATGGGGGCTGTTAGAGTAATAAAAGTGGTATGGCAATTTTTGTTTGCCAGTTTCTGATTGCCAAATATAATTTAATAATTAGATAATATGACATGATTAATATCACCTATTTACTTCTAATAGTAAAACAGGTTGATTTACTTTAATAGTAAAGTAAATCAGAGTAATACAGTAATAGTAAAACAGGTTGATTTACTTTGCTTTTGTTGATATAGTTTTCTAATGCTTGAAAAATATTAGAAGATACATATTTTTAGTTAATTTAGTTTGAGCTCAGGAAATTCCCAGTAAAACAGAGAAGGCAAATATGTTTATAATATATTATTGGTATATATTACAATATATACTAATTTATACACATATTTTAATCTACCTATAAAATACTACATCATTTACTACATGTGTAATTTGTAATAAAAACAGAAAAAGTAACCAACAAGAAATGTTACAAATCAACTAGTGCATGTTTTAACACCTAGAACAGGAGGGGAGAAAGAAGCCTAAGTAATTTTTATTTCCATCACAGATATTTCTGAAATATCTATATCTGTACTGATAATTTATGATTACAAAGTCCTTCGCACTGTCAGTCTCATTGTGTCTACAGGACACCTCAGTAGGCTCTAGAGAATCATAAACCAGCAGTTTTCTGCCTCATGAATAGACTGAAAGGCCTCTAGGACCAGTTGCCCATATCCATGCTGCTGTATTTGGAGGCATTGGAGCAGAATAGACACGGACAGCAGTTTGCTCAGTAACCTGGTTAAAGTACCCAGTGATGGCTGAGGGACATAGTGAAGGAGGTAGGAAGACTAAAAACCGTCTTCCAGTTAAAAAAGATCCTCACAGGTTGTCAGTCAACCCTTCTTGTCAATAACCTCATATTGTCTTATGTCCTGCAAACTGCCCCGGCCAAATATTTAGATGTCTGCTTTCCTTGTTTTTCCCCTTGACTGCAGCCTCAGGTAGTTTGCCCTGGTTGATGCCATGCCTGGAGATCTGTGCCCAGTTCTGAGGTCTTCAGCTGAAGAAAGACAAGGAACTACTGGAGAGGGTCCAGTGCAGTGCTATGAATTTGACTGGGGGTCTGGAGCAAGTCACTGCTGAGGAAAGGCTGAGAGAGCTGGGGCTGTGTAGCCTGGAGAAGGAAAGACTCAGAAGGGATCCTATCAATGACTATCAGTATCTGAAGGAAGGGTGTCAAGAGGATGGAGCCAGGCACTTCCCAGTGGTGCCAAGCAGTAGGATGAGGGCAACAGGCAGAAAATGATGCACAGGAAGTTCCAACAGAACATGGGGAAGAACTTTACTCTGAGGTTGACAGAGAACCCAGGGTACAGACTGTACAGGAGAGGTTGTGGAGTCGCTTTCTCCGGAGATATAAATCTTCCTTGATGCAATTCTGTGCAGCCTGCTCTAGGTGAACCTGCTTTAGCAGGAGGGCTGGACTGGGTGATCTCCAGAGGTGCCTTCCAATCCCAATCATTCTGTGATCAAGTAATTCTGTAACAGCCACTTAATCATCCTTTGCCTTTTCTGGATTTTCCTCAATTTTAATGAACTCTATTTTTCCCCTCCATTTTGTATTTCATTGACCCCACTTCTGTTGCAGAAAATGGGAAATAGTCTATAGCAGCAACAACACTGAAGCCAGAAATACGTTGTCAGACTATTTTATCGAGAAAAAAAGTACTCTGCAGGTAGATATGTTTCCTGAGGATCTCTTTGAAGTGCCGTTCTTTTTCATGCCTGGCCAAAAGTGACACTGTTTTGTGTACACTTTTTCAGTCCCCAGGTGAACTGTATCTACTTTTGTTAGTTTTTCAGGGATTCACAGTTGCTCAAGTTATGTGACTGAACAAGATTTACATACCACAAGAGCTGCAATTTTTAATTTTACCAATCCAGCATGTTTCACTGAGGTGTTGAAATACTGAATAAATTGGACTAGCTCAAGGAGCTGACATTTCTAGCAGACATGCCCTCGTTGCTGTAGTATGCCCAAGTTCATTACTGCACATCACCTGCCTACTACCTGCAAATTCCCCATGTACTCAGCTCTCATCCCTCTGTGCATCAGGGACCTTTATAACCCTCTCCAGCCACTCTTGCTTCATGCCACCCATTTATTTCCTTTCCTTCAAAGATTTATTCCTGTGTGATCCCTTCCTTCCATTTTTTTTCTATTTTTTTCCTACTGTAGAAAATAAATTATGCAGGGTGTCAACATACTTGAACTAGAACTGAGATGGAAGCAGTTATAATGAAATGCTAATAACTGCCAGGAAAATTACAGAGTTGTTCTCAGCTGCTACGTCTGCCAAGCAGCTGCCAGGAGCACTATGTGTTTTCCCTACTCTTCTTCTCATTTACTGATTTTTCACCAAAACAGGGCGTTGCCCTTCAATTCTGAACTTTCAGAAAACATTCCAGCACTGATTGGATATGTCATTCAAAAGTAATAACATAATGGACAAAGAAACAGAGGAATGTTTTTCTGTTGAAATAAGGGCTTTTGATGCAGGCTTAGGGTGTGCTTCAACATTACACTTATCAGTTGGCACATCCCTCTGTTGTGTCAATGTAACTCTATGGGGAGGCTACGCTATAAATGAGATTGTTTCCATTAGCATTGATTATTTCACTGAGCAGGCCTGCAGTGCAGACTCCTGAAGAGTTTTACCAGTAAAATTCACCACTCCCACCACTCTAGCAGAGGGACAGAAAGGTCTAGCAGTTCTGCAAAGGAATTCTTCAAGAACATTAATCCAAGGGAAATTGTTTAGTCAGAAGCACAAATTTTAATTAAAGACCACTGATGCTGTTAAAATCTTCCTGTGCCTCACCTGCCTGCTACCACCTCTTAGCCCCAGGTTAACATGCCACAGGTGCTGAAGAATGGTCAAACACTCAAGTATGAGCTGCAGGAGTGGTGACTACTGTAACAAGAAAAACAGTCCATGCTGCTTTGACCCTCCGTGAGGTGAAATACTGTCTTATGAGCTGTGATTCATGAGTGAAGATGGCACAGCAAGTGAGACAATGGCATATGCAAAACGAAGTTTGATTCATGGTTAACTCAGCATGTGTACACCAGAGGCAGAACAGACAGGTAATCCAGCAGGAGCTGGAGCCTCCAGACTTTGATTAGCTCAGCCAGATTTCAATCATATTCTGCTAAAGGGGTAGGCTCCTACCTGAGCACTTGCTGTTTGGGCTTCACATGAACTCTCTCGGATGCTGCACAGTGTTGTTTTCTGTTTTCAGCCACATAACTACACTGCAGATTAAACACATGGGATTTCAAATTTCCAGGAGGAATATGTAACTCAAGAGGTACATCCCAAGCTTTCCTTTAAAACTCAAATCAGAGGCTTTTGCAAAAGGTTATTAATTATCTACATCAAAGCCATGCCCACAGGCACTGCTTGCTGCACTTTTCCCTGACAAAAATGAGCCCAGTTCCTTTCCAGATCACCCACATGCCAACACGTCAGCCTGCAAGGATTCTATTAACTCACCTTTCCAGGGCATTTTCTGGGTGCCACAAGCAACCCCAAAAGGACCTGGGGCTGCTGGAGAGGGCTTTTCTCTAAGATCCAGAGAAGTGTGAATCGCTCTGGGCATGCAGAACATCAAGGGCATTCCTGAGTTTCAGGAACTCCTCTCACGCCTCAAATGGTGAAATCGAGAACCTAAGCAGAACCTTGCTCCAATCCATGGCAGAAAATGCGCAGTTTTATTAAGCAGAATGGGAAGAAGTGCTGCCAAACCGGGGTTTGCCCCACACGGCCATTTGTCAATTATAATGATATGAGCCAAGCCTTGGAGCTGGGGCTGGCTGAGGCAGGGGCAATCCCGGGGCTCGCAGTGCTCGGTCACAGCCCCGGTGCCCGAGCTCCCTGCAGCAGGGCTCACTCTCACCTGGGGTGGCCGGGCCACTCTGCCCTGGCTGGAGACTTGTCGAGTGTGTGTCCAGTCCTGAACCCCTGAATTCATTGAGATCCTGGAGAGGGTTCAGAGACAGGCAGCAGAGCTGGGGAAGGGTCTGGAGCACCTGTGAGGAGCAGCTGAGGGAGCTGGGGGTGTTCGGCCCGGAGCAAAGGAGGTTCAGGGGTGACCTTATCGCTCTCTGCAACTCCTGAGAGGGGGCTGTAGCCAGGTGGGGATCGGCGCCTCCTCCCAGAAAACAATGGAAAGAACATGAGGATACAGACCAAGCTGAGACAGAGGATGGTCAGGTTGGACGTTAGGAGGAATTTCTTCACATAAAGGGTGATTAGACACTGGAACAGACTTCCCATGGAGCTGGTGGAGCCATCGTCCCCGGGGGTGTCCAAGTAAAGACTGCACATGGCACTCAGTGCCACGGTGTACTTGGCAGGTGGTGTTTGCTCACAGGCCGGGCCGGATCACCTCGCAGCCCCTCTGTCCCCTCCCTCACTCGGTGTCCCTGTGCCCGTCCCTGTGCCTGTCCCTGTGTCTGTCCCTGTCCCTGTGTCAGTCCCTGTCCCTGTGTCAGTCTCTGTGCCTGTCCCTGTCCCTGTGTCTGTCCCTGTGCCTGTCCCTGTGCCTGTCCCAGTCCCAGTCCCGGTCCCTGTCCCTGTGTCAGTCCCTGTCCCTGTCCCTGTGTCGTCCGTCCCCGTGTCTGTCCCTGTCCCTGTCCCTGTCTCCGTCCCTGTCTCCGTCCGTGTGTCTGTCCCTGTGCCTGTCCCTGTGTCTGTCCCTGTCCCGGTCCCGGTCCCTGTCCCTGTCCCTGTGCCTGTGCCTGTCCCTGTGTCCGTCCCTGTGCCTGTCCCTGTGTCAGTCCCTGTCCCTGTCTCCGTCCCTGTGTCTGTCCCTGACCCTGTCTCCGTCCCTGTGTCTGTCCCTGTGCCTGTCCCTGTGTCAGTCCCTGTATCTGTCCCTGTCCCTGTATCTGTCCCTGTGTCCGTCCCCGTGTCTGTCCCTGTCCCTGTGTCAGTCCCTGTCCCGGTCCCTGTCCCTGTCCCTATCCCGGTCCATGTCCCTGTGTCTGTCTCTGTCCCTGTCCCTGTGTCAGTCCCTGTGTCCCTGTCCCTGTGTCAGTCCCTGTCCCTGTGTCTGTCCCTGTCCCTGTCCCGGTCCCTGTCTCTGTCCCTGTGTCAGTCCCTGTCCC
>JAHLSL010000021.1:4240150-4355306 GCA_025920805.1 Petroica traversi | reverse complement strand
TCGGGCGCCCTGCAGGGCAGGTAAAGGGGCTCTGAGGGGCGTGGGGCCGCGGGAGGGACGAGCCGCGATGTGTCCCGAAGGTACGGGCGTGGGGTTCCCGGGTTTGTGAAGGTGTTCGGGTGAGGCTGCGTCGGGGACGGGACGGGAAAGCGTCTCCTCGGGACGTCGGGGTGTGGGAAAGGGTGTGGGGAGGGGTGGGAGTGATGGCAGACCTTAACGGGACTCAGCTCGCCTCAGGAAGGATGTTGGTTTCTCGGAGTTCAGGCTGGCACGAAACTGGCGCCGGTGATGCTGAGGCCGGTGAGGTGCATCTAAGGCGGTATTTCAGTGTGGGCTTCACCAGTTAGAAGTTACCATTTCTTTGATGTTACCGAAGTTTATCCTTTTGACTGCTCCAGAAAGGAGTTTTCATGTCACTTAAATGCTATGTGAAAGCATGAGGGGACAGCTCGATCATCTTTTCTGTTTCTGCGCTTGTTTGGTTGGCTTTTCTTTTGAACGAGCTAGTAACTAGTTCATATATATTTATATATATATATACACACACAGATACGTGTGTGTGTGTACACATGTAGGTATGTAACCTGAAAAATCGTAAACAGAAGTGCTTGCATCTTTCTGTGCATTTTATCTTTATGTGTAACTATATGAACCTCTGACTATAAACAATGCTTAGAATTATTTTCATACATTCAAACAAAGGGAGTGTTGCTAAAATCTCAATCTCTTGTTCTCTTTTCCTAGTGCTTGACCTGCAATACAGAGATCTTCCAGAATGCTGGAGTCCTATGTAACTCCTATTTTGATGAGTTATGTGAATCGCTACATAAAGAACTTGAAGCCTTCAGATCTGCAGTTGTCACTCTGGGGAGGAGATGTTGTGCTTAGTAAACTTGAATTAAAGTTGGATGTGCTTGAACAGGTATGTTGTGTTTAAAGCAGTTACAGTCTGTGTCTTTGATTTTAAAAAGCATTGGCTGAATTATTTTAGATTGGTCTGCACAGCTAAGTAGTAACTTACTGCTTGCTGGTTTTCTTCTTATGCAAGTATTTCCCCCCCTGCATTTAGTTATTCTTGCTTTAATTTCCTGCCATTTGTTTAGCAATCAGTGGTAATTCTTTACACATTCTGTATGTTATGGAGTGTGAAGAGAGGCTTCTTCTTTCAGTAACTATTGTTTTGTGGTATGAACATTAATTGAATTGCTTTTCCAGTCATGTTTACTAATTGCATATAGTAACTAGGTCAAAAGTTCACAAAGTAAAGTGGGATCCCTTTTTAATTATCCATGCTAAACCCATTTGGGCTTCTGGTATTGTTTTCCAGTTCCAGAATGCATCATTCTAGTTGTATCTAAACTTAAGAATAATTGAGGAATAGATTTGATCATCTGGTTTCTGTGGTTTAAATCAAAGACTCAGTAAAACTTAGCCTTAAAACAACAAACTTGACCCAGTACAACACTAGATACAGAACTTGGAGCCTGCTGTCAATATGCAGTGGTAAAGCTTTAGCTATAGGGATGGTTTCCTTTTGTGCTTATCTGAGTTGACAACTTGAGTGTGTGAGACTGATAAAGCTGCTTTCTGTTGTGCATGGTGTAGCAGGGCTTAGCTGTAGTCCTGTGGCCAGATGTAGTCTAGCCAAGTGAAGGAGCTGAGAGAAATGCAGCAAAGAATGGGAAATTTAGACAATACATCCCTTGAAAGAAGAATAAAATATACAGGGAATGCATTTTTAATATTGACTAAGATGAGGTGAGACAAGGTCGGGCAAGAATTATTTGGATCTGACAAGAAGCAAGTGAATAAGTTGCATGTTGGGAGATTTAGTTTCTCATGTATGTGTTGGATTATGAGGCATTAGAATAGGCTCAGATGACTGCGTGTCTCATTTGAAAACACCTTTTAAATGTGAAAAAAATACATATGATTAAAAATCTCTGATCCTGTTCTGGAAGAGGAGACAATCTTACAAGAGATCTTGTCCTGTTTTCTGTGCTTTTTAAAGAGCCTTACTTGTCTTCCTCCAAGTGTTTTGTAGCCTCTGTGTTTTCTCTCAAGTCTATTAATTGGTACACCTTGTCCATACAACTGATGTTCTGTAGGATGTGTTCCCTGTGAGCCTTTTTAAATGTATATGTACAAAGAAGGGTTGATCAGAAAGGAGTTCTGGAGGTGATCTAGTCCAGCCTTCTGTTCTGAGCAGGGCTGTTGTCAGCATTGTCAGACCAGCCTGTGTTTTTCTTCAGTTGAGTCTTGAAATCTCTTGTCTTGTGAGAAGCTCCTCTCTGGGTAAGCTGTTTCAGTGCTCTGCTGTGCAGAGGGAAAGTTTGTCCTGGTAACAAATGATGACTTGAGATGGATATATCAAACTTGATGTAATACCTGACACTGTGAGAATTTTACTGCTGTCATTGGTGATGTTCCTGTTCCAGTAGTTGCATTTTGCTTGTAGGTGAGCCCTTGTTTCATCTTTGTCTGCCTGTGAACTGGGTTCCTAAATATTCAGCTCAGCCTCATAATGTCATGGCTCTTGTGGCAAATACTGCCATATGTACCCTTGCTCATTTGAGTGGGAATGTGAGTATGCAGTGGATGCAAAATGGAGTTCAGATTACTTGTTTTTATATTATTTGGCTAGGTGTTTGTGAAATGGAGTTATTTTCATTTGGCTCTTATTATTTTTCGGAACTTGTGTGGACCCACAGACTGAATTTAGAGTGTCTACCTCTTTTTTTGTGAAGGGGATGCTGTTTATGTCTGCTCAGCAAAACTCTTTGAGAAAGCAGAATGTGGTAGTGCCAAGTCCCCAGGCTCCATTGAAAAGCTGATCTCTAAAAATGCCCAGTATATATTTTAGTTGGGTTCTGTCCCTGGGTGGATTCATGATACTCAAAGTTAGTCACCTTAACCACCCTGCTCTTGTAACCCTGACATGAACACAGCTTTAATTTCGTGCTTCAGGCTCACAGATACAAACCCACCTATTCTGGATGTTTTGTCTAGAGCCTTAAACATTTTCAGAGAATTCCATCTTTTGTGGAGTGGCTTTTTGGGAATATTAGCATAGGTGCCAAACTACCTGGGTGAAGCACCTTAGAACAGATTTGGGAACAGCTCTGTGCTTCCTGCTCCCTGCACTTCAGCTGATACTAGTGTCCCCATGTCATGTTGTGCCCTTATGAGCCATCAAACAGAATCCCAAAAGACTTATGAGAATGGAGCATAAACTGCTGTTTGTCTTATAGAAGATTTTACTTCATTTTTGGGACCAAGTTGAAACCAATACCTCTTGAAATCAGATGTAATACAGTTGTTGACATAGAAAATTTACCAAATGTGAAAAGAATGTTCTAGTACCTGAAAACACTTTGTTTTTTGCAGTATTTATGTAAGTTTTATGCTCTCAGTGAACTAAGCTGAATATCATTGTAATAACTCTTAGGGTCTGTCCTTCTCTTTGTCCCCCTTTTTTTGTACAATATCAGTTCTGTAGTAGAAGTCGAGTACTGGTTTGTACTCAGCTTGAATCTTCTAGGAACAGTCTAGCTTTGGTATATGATTGTGTTACTCTTTGAATAGCCAGCTAATTTTATAATAATTATCTTTAGGTAAAGATTAAATCTAGTAAAATTTTGATTTTTTTTTTCCTATTGTGAATGATTCAATTACTAGAAGACTCAGCATTCAAAGAAATTTTCTATCTGTACATATATACCCATTGTACAAAAACTGCTTCAAGAAAGTAATTATTATAAAATTTTGAAACCAATACTTTAAATATTGTTTTTTGGAAAAGCATTTTAAGCATTTTTGTCAAGTTTTGTGTGAAGTCCCCATAGTACCAGAGGTAACAGGACTGCCTCTCTGAACTTGGTAACTAGCTTGTGTGAAGTATACATGATGACACAGTGGTGCCAAAATGATGATATACATTGTGAACTCTTCTTGCTGCTTGAGTATATTCCCATAATTAGTTTTTAGCTGTTTTGCAAATGCAGAAGGAAAAGGTGAGGTAGTCTTTAGAAGACAAAGGATACCTTGATCTAAAGATAATTGAATTATATTGTAGTATGGATCTTCATATCCAAAAGCATTTGTAAAGAAAGAAACATGAAAAATTCTAATACTTAATTGTACTTAAAATAATTTTAAGGAAATATCCTTATTTTAAGTTTGTGTGACGTGCCACTGGTTGCTTGTGAAATACTGCCTTGACTGTGAAAAAAAGATATTTGAGTTAACACTGATGTGGAGAACAAGTGCTTGCCTATCACCCCAACTTCTAGAGTAGTCTTGTATTTTAGAGCAAGGGGAGATTTTAGGCAAAGGGTAATTATGGTCATCTAGTCTGCAGCCTTACATGTTAGTCAGTTATTTATGGGTCAAGCACAGAGTTTGGTTTTAGTCATGTGGTGTTAGTCAGTTATTTATGGGTCCAGCTTAGGAGTTTAGTTTTAGTCATAATTATTTTTGTGAAGGATTTGTATGATTAAATGGAAAAGCTAAAATGCAAAGTCTAATCAGTCATGGGGACAGAAGAAATATTAAGAATTTCAACCAGTACTTAATGAAAGGAAAAAGATTGCATAGGAAATGAAGAATCAAAGTGTTCTTTGTTATATTGTATTATGAACAAGTTACTTAATTTGGCACACATTTGTATTGTCTGCTGAATAGTACAATAAAGAGTTCTCTACATAGCTTTATTCTAATTCCCTAGCTGTAATCAGGACAATGGGTTTCCTTAATATCTGACAACATTTGTATCAAAATTTCCTTTGGGAAAGAGCTATCTTCTAAATATGTTGTGCATTTGCTTTTATCACCTTGATTTTGAAATAATTTCTACTTCAGTTTCTTTCAGTATCTTGCAGTTGACTAGACAAAAATGAAAATGTATGAAATTCATCCATCAAATAGTGGAAAACCAGCTATTCTAGAATGCCTTTTGAAGTAAAGACAAGTCAGGATCTAAACAGGCATTGTGATATTGATGAGTGACAAAAACTTATGCATCTACAAGTCCAGAATGGGAATTTATTTCTATTGTTAACAATGGTAGTTTGCTGCCTTGATCTCTGAAAGCATTGTCATGTTGCAATGTATTTTTAGATTGCATTTTTTAATAATTTATTTCTGTGTCACACCCCACGTGTCCCTCTGCCCCCCCTCCAAAAAAAAGCTCTGGGACAAAAGGCACTACCTAATTTATTGTATGATGAATTATGTAGCAAGATCTATAGTAAAACAACCCAATATTTGCTTTTCAGTGTCTTAACTGAAACTGTCTGGATTAAAATTTTATTTGTGTTGCTTATGAGCCTAGGGCTGAATTTTTAGGAGAGGCTTTTGGCTAAAATCCTGAAGTGTAGTAGTGAATGAGATGAAGAAAAAGCACTTTGTAAAAACAAATCAACAATTTTCTTTGAAGTTTTAATGAGAAAATCTGTAACTGTCATCTCTTAGAATGGGAACTTTAAATTAGATGTGACTTTGTGTAAACATGGCTGAGGAAGGAGTCAAGAGTTTTTCTAGCATGAGATGGGTGTGGTTTTTTTAAACTTCGTTAATCAGTGCTCATTAAGGCCCAAAACCTAATTTACAAATGGAAAGCTGTGCTTGGCAAAAAAAAAAATAATGCTATAATTTTGTGTAATTTTCTTTTCTGAAGATTTTGTCAGCAGTGAATTTACGAGGCTCTCACTTCCTGGCTACAAGATAAACTTTTTCATAGTACCAGTAGAAAGGTATCAGCTGCAGAATGGGAGACAATGTTCCCTAAAATTGCTTCTCTTACCTGCTGTTGTTGCTGTGATGGTGTAGGTATTGGTAAGAATTGTTGACTTGCCTCTTTTCATCCCAAAGACTCTCTCAAGATGCAAACCCATCACAGGTGCAAATGGTGGTTATTTCAACTCTGAACTTAGGAGATGGTAACTGCTTAAGTAAATAAAAAGTTTTAGTGGACTTTCAAAGTATATAATTAAGATTTGATTCTATATTAATTATTCATGCATTTGTCACTGATAAATATATTTATTTCAGCATATTTAGGCAAAAAATACATTGGCTAGTTTCACAGAATTAATGTATAGGCAAACTTTGAGCCTTTATAATATATATCAAGTAGTAAATGCAAAATGCCCTTGTCTCCAAATTTTATTAATATAGGAGTTCTTTCTCTACATCAGGGATACATCTAGGGTCCAGCAGGAAAAGAGGCTTTCTGGATCCACTGGTAGGTGTTTGTCTGAAGTTCCCTAGCAACCTGCCTGCTTGATTTCTGAGTTTCTTGCACCTTCTCTGTGTAAGTTCTATTAATTCACAGGAATTCTGAGTTGAATGATGTATGTACCTAAACTGAGCCAAGAGGCAGAGGTGTTTAAGCCCTTGCTTGCCAGGATAATTCTAGAGTCCTGAACAAAAGTTTGTGTTCCTGAGTTTACCAAAATCCTGTTAAGATGCTGTGTGTGCAGGTTGGCAGCAGGCTCAGAAGGAGCCAGCAATGCACCCTGACAGCCCAGAGGGCAAACCCCTCCCTGGTGCACCAAACTCAGCATCACCAGCCGGTCACAGAGGTGACTGTCCTGTTACAGCCTTGGTGTGGCCTCACCCTGAGCTCTGTGTGCTGCTCTGGGCCCCACAGCTGAAGAATGAGGGTAAAGGATGAGAAGGTGTCCAGAGAGGGGCAGCAAAGGGGGTGGAAGGGCTGGAGGTGAAGTCCTGTCAGAAGGGACTGAGGACTTTGGATTTGTTTCATTTGGAGAAAAGGAGGCTGAGGAGTGAGCTCACAGCTGTCTACAGCTTCCTGAGGAAGGGACATGCTGAGCTCTTCCCCTGGTTTTCTGGGAGAGGACATGTGGGAACAGTTCAATGCTGTCCCTCAGGAGGCTTAGACTGGACGTTGGGAAGCATTTCTTTACTGAGAGGGCGGTCAGCCCCTGGAACAGGCTTCTTACAGCAGGTGGATGCCCCAAGCCTGTCAGTGTGTAAGAGGCATTTGGAGAATGCCCTTAATAACCTACTTTGACTTCTGGTCAGGTCTGAATTTGTCAGGCAGTTGGATTTATAGGGTCATTGTGAGTTGGCCAAAACTGGCCCTTCTTCTTGGGGACCTAGATTCACTTATTTCTCAACCTGAGAACACACTACATCTGTATTTCCCAGCATTTAAGATGATGAAAATACCAGACTTTAAGCAGCTTGAAGTGAAAATGTGTAGGTTTTCCTCCATTAAAACTTTGTAGAATAAAATATCAGAATATGATATTAGAAAGGTGAAAAGAGGAATAATCACTGAAACTTGAGCATTAGAATACTTAGTATTGAGAATGCTGACTTAAAATTCTAACATATCAAATATTACTTCTTTCTTTTACAGTAAACAATTATTTTCACTATTCCAAGTCTGGATTGCTAGTCTTGGGACCACCTCTCTAGCCTGACCCGTCTGTTGGTGAAGTGTTGAATTAATTTTTTGCAGGAGAACGCTTGAAGTTACTGGGGAAATTGCAACATTTTGTACACTTTGTATTGAATGTACATCAATTTACTTAGTTGGGTACTTTTAACCTTATTTCCTTCAAAATTGCTGCAAACAGCAGCTGCTCCCTGAGGCTGTTCTGCAGAGCTGGGATCTGGATGCATTGGCTGGATGGAGTGCCCAGGCATTTGTTAGGAGTTCCAGACTGACTTGCACTAGTTTTTAAACCAGTGTGACATCTACATTAGACCTGGGTGTGCAGAAGTCTGGTTTTGCCAATGAAAAATTTAATAGCTTTGTATTTACTAAGCAGTTTGATGTGAAAGGGGCAATGTGCAACAAGTTGTAAGAGAACTGAGCTCTTAAAACACTTTAGAATATTTTGAAAGAAATTGCTTTGCTGTGGCACTGTCAGTGTTTAATTCCAAATTTGTGCTCTTCACAATAACACAGGTTGCATATCAGTTTGTGTTTGCCTTCACCATGTTTGTTTCTACATGTACCTTGAATAGTGAAACATTTTGCAGTAGCTTCATGTGAGAGAGAGGTGGTTTAAAACTCTCTTATATTCTCAAGGACATGATAATCCAAATGCCTCCTTTGAACAGACTAATTGTGACATAATCATGCAAGTGATTGTAAAGGCAAATGCCAAGTCCTGTGGCACACAGCTGATTAGGGGAGAAAGAATAACTTTGACTTATTTTGTGATAGAACATTACTATATTGAGTTACAAATGTGTCTGGAATTTTGATGTGTTTCAGTAATTAATTCTGCATTCTTTGTCCTTGTTAGGAGCTGAAACTGCCATTTACTTTTTTAAGTGGGCATATTCATGAACTTCGGATTCATGTGCCATGGACAAAATTGGGATCAGAGCCAGTTGTCATCACTATCAATACAATGGAATGCATCTTGAAGTTAAAGGATGGTGCTCAGGTAAGAAATGTGATAAATGCTTTTCCAACATGGTGAGCTTGATGACAATAAGAGCTTCTAGAGGTCACTTTATTGAAAACCTTCTGAAGAATCTGGCGTCTGAAGCTGGGATCTCTTTTATTTCCTGAGAGGCTAATATTGTTCTTTCCATCATGGCCAGTATCTTCCTTCATGCTTCTTTTTAAACTCTTTTCTAGCTGTACCTGTGTTCTTGCAGATGTGAAAGCCAAGTTAATAATGCTCTGTCAGATTTTTCCTGTGACTAGAGAAGAAATGGATTTCTAGAGCAATATAGTATCCTGGGGCTTCTCCCTCCCAAGAAGCAGTGCTGGTTGCTTCAGTCAGCTGTGTTGCTATTGTTGAATGAATGCTTTGAACATCCTGGAGTCTAAGTAATTTTTACCTTCAGAAGTTACACTGTTTGCTTGAGTGTACTTGGAAGACTTCTTGTACGTAAAGGTCTTCAGGGATTTTTTTTTTTCCTTTTAGCTGCTCAGAATAATTTGTGCATTAGGCTGTTTTCACAGGCTGAGGAGAGGTTTCCTTCTGACACAATGAAGCTGAAATATGCAATGCCTCAATTTTTTTCCTATGTCTAACTTAGTTAACCAAAAGTACTTGGTTATGTTAATGTTGAACTTGTGGACGTTTTTAAAGTCAATATGGTGCTTTAATTCTAGAGAGGCTTACAAGTTTGTTTAGCTTGTTGGTATTTTTTAAAGCCCTGTTCACATTTCAGTTTCAACAATCGTTCATTTATATCTGGGATCATACAAACAAAAACTCCAGTTTGTGAAAAACTGAAGTGTTTGGTAGGGTGCTTGATGAGCTTTAATATTTTATATCAATAACTGGAGACAAGGCAGCAAGAACATTGGAAAACACTTTCCTGTTGTTTGATATTTCTTAATATATTCTTTTAAAGTTATAGAGCTAAGTGGCTTCTTTGCTGGAGTACAAATTTCTAGTCCTAGCCACCCACAGAGGACATGCTTGCATTCTGTAGTTACACTTAATCTGTGTGTGTATGTGCATATATACAGACCAACAGCCAAATACTAAGTACTTTGCCAATGTTAAGGTAAGCTTTTGAGACCAGATGTTTCATGAGAAGTGTGTTTTTGGAAGCAGCAAATTGCAACTAATTATGAGTGCAGAAAAAGATTTGTAGCCCATGACTTTGTGCAACCCAGAACTAATATTTGATATTGGACCTTGCAGATGGCTACTGCTGGAATGATCAGATTTCCTGCTTGCGTGGTATTTGAAACTTAAATTTTGTGGTGCATACATCAAAAGGTCAAGTGTCATGAATGTAAAGCACTCTCAAAACAAGTATTTGTTACAGATGTTTAAGATTCACGGGCAAGAAAAGAGTTTTGAAAATTGCAAGTGACATTTGAACAAATTATTCGTTGGTATGTATGCTCAGGAGGGTAAAATTTGGGTCTGTGCCATAGAAGGATTATCTTTGACTAACAAGAATGTAGATAAAACACTTTTATGCTGTTTTCTGAGGATATGGTTTAAAAAGTTGACAAGTTGAATTTCATTTTTTAAATTAGTATTTGAAAGTGTTCAAAGTATGGCAGTGTACTCAGCTAAAACAAATTGTAATAAAGTTCTTGTAATCAGTGAATAAAAAATATGAATGAAATATTTATGTGGAAAATGGAAGTAAAAACTTTCAGTGAGTTTAGCTCCAGTTGGAACCGTTCTGCCAAGAATTTCATGTCAGTGAAGAGCATAATTAGCAAGAAAGTTTAGTTTAGTTCTCAAATTGATTGGCTTGACCCTGTGTTTCCTTCCTCAGATGAGACCCCTGATGAACACAGACATAATTTCACCTGAGTAAAAAATAAAGATTTTGACCTCGGCTTACTGAGATGTGTTTTCTTTGCAAAGGTGTTATTTCAGACCATGTTTCTGTTGAAGATACATGAAGATTAAAATACATGGCATTGTTTGAAGCTATGTCCAGTGAACCCTACAGAATTTGTAAAAAAGGAAAGAGGGTTTTGTTCACATTTTTAAAGAGTATCAGTTCCCTGGAGTGCTTTTGTATATACACGTTTTACTGTGATGCTCTGTTAGTTCAACTTCAGCATTAGTTTAATTAGGTTTTTTTGTTGTTTATGCTTATTGCAGCATCTCCTTAGCTAAGTTTGGAGGCTCAACTTAAGCAGAAATTCTTTTTCTAAGCAGTAGTGTTGAGTAAGTGGTAAGTTCACTTAATGCTCTATTGAATATGCTTTGGTTATGACTTAGTGTACACTTGGTTAAATATGTATTGACTGCTGTTTTTCCTTGAGAGGTTTTCTCCCTTTGTCCTGTTGGACTTTTTTTTTTTTCTTTTCTGTCTACACAAATTTCTTTTTTTTTAAGCTATTTGAAATTCTTTGCTCCTTTCTGATGCAAATGAGGAGATCAAGGAGAAATGCATTATTTGTATTACTGCTTCACTTTTGAGTCTTTGTCTTTAAGCAGAACACAGTGCACCAGAAATATGCTGATGAATATGAAGGCTCTCTGTACTCCAAGGATAATAATTGTGGAACTGGGGAAGAGTGTGAGGACGAAGCACTTAGAGGGGCACAGGGAAACCAAGCAGTTTGGATCAGCATACAGACAACTGAGCACTGCTCCTTTCATGAGGCTTTACAAAGAAAGTTGTGAAGGAATATAATAACTTCATGGAAGCAGTGGAGAGCAGCCCACAAGCATGACTGTCAGAATGCCAGAGAAATTCTTACCTGACAACTGGTAGAGACTGCCACCAAAGAATGCTGCAAGCAGAAATGGGTCTTGACCAGGAAGTGATTTAGAGGGAGATAAGGTGTTTTGACAGATTATGAAGGACTTTGAAGGTGAAGACAGAAGAGCTGTGTTTGATGAGGGTATAGTTATATAAAGTTTCTGCTTAGGTGGTAAAGCTAGCTCCAGATCTGAAGCAGTGCTTTAGTGTGTTTTTTCCTCACCTGGGTTGTAGTAGTTCAGCTGAATGTGGCTGTATAGACAAGCAGTGCTGTTTTTTTCCTTTTGAGTCTGTAAAGTCTCCTGCTCTGTGAGAGCAAAAATATGGTAGGACTTGAAGTCAGAAGCCTTAACTAGACTTTAGTGTCTCGCCTTGATGATTTTCATTTGCTCATGTGGAAACTCAAGGTCTTTATTTTTAAAATAAATTTCATTTGGTACTTACTTTCATAGTAGTATGTTTAGTTCAGTAAATCTGATGTGTAGTTTTAGCACTTGTATGCAAAATTCAAGGTGAAGAGTGTATTGAGAATTGCTCTGTAGGAAGCAGACAATGTTATCAGGTAGTGTGGAATCATACCAGGTTAAGGATGAATATGAAATTCTTATTAAGCAGCCAGTTCATATGCTCTATTTTGTATTTTAATAGATTAATGTGAGAAAAAAGAGGATTTTATGTTTCTGTGTGTAAATGCATTCAAATTATTGCATATATATAAGTAACAAGAAAAATGTTCCGTATTATTTTGAATTGAAACCAATTGCTTCATGCAAATCAGACAGTAATTTAGTGTTTTCTGAAGGTTCAGGAAGGTTTGGCAGAGTTTTTTGTTGGGTTTTGTTCCATTTTCTGTCAAGAACTCCTTTCTGAAGAGTTCTTATGTTTTCTATGAATTACTTTATATGAACAAAAGTGTTCTAGGTAGGAGGTTCTCTTTCAAGGATATTATCCTTTTAAGGGATAAATACAATGCCCCACAAATCTCTTGCAAAAACATTTAATAAACTTACTCTTTCAGTAGAAGAAGTGGTAAAGGCAGGCTGTAACAGGTGCTAGAAAAGGCCTTGCAGCATTTGGTTCAGACACTCTTGTCTTTTGCCAATGATTTCAAATGGGAGGCTGAGGAGGAGATGAGCAGCTTTGCTTAAAGCTGGATAAATACTCCCATGTACTAGCTGGGCATGCAAGAGTGACCATGTAATTTACCTATTTTTATTCCTGCTAACCACTTTAGTAGACCTAAAAAGCAAAGTATCTGGTGTTTTAGATTGCAGTAATTCTGCTAATGGAAGAAGAAACTGCCTTTGTGAATTTGTTCAGAGTCCTGCAGGCATATTTCTTAATACTCTAGCTGTAGGAGTCCTGCCACTGCCCCTGTGTTGCCTCAGTCTGAATACCTGTCTTGTTTACCTAAATGCCTGTTACTGTCTTCCTGAATATAGTTGGGACTGTATTTTTGCAAAGAACTCAGATGTTGAATGCAGTTCTTGCCAAGAAAGTCTTTTGATGTTGCCAAACAGTTAACAGTCTTGATCTAAATGACTCTATGGTTCCAAAGCCAGCCAGGTCATTATTACAACAGGTATTAAGACTGTATAACATCAGTGATTTTCAATAGTTTTTACTTTTTTGTCGAATGAATGCACTTTGCATGTTACAAATGGAGATTAAGGTAAGGGTATGGCCCTGTGTTGGTATAGGTGTTACAAGTTACGGAAGCTGTGTAGTTACAGTTTTTCCTTTAGTTCCTGTAGCAGCTGGAGCAACAGTATCTATAGAGTAGATGTTGCCTTTGCTCATCTTGTTTTCTGAACAGGATCTCTGTGTACCTCTTTGTGGTGGTGTTCTGACAAAGTTTGTGATTTTGAGGAAATCTCCTGTCTGTTCAGGCTTCCTGTACTTTGACCTTGTTACAGGGCTGTCTCAGAAATAATGGGCTGGATAACTTTTTGGTCAAACTACCATTCTCCTAGAGCACATTAAAAGGAAGATGTGCTGCAGTTGTTAATTGAAAAGAGAAGAGCTGTCTTGTGTGAGTTGGTAATAGAATCAATATCCTGTGATCACCAGGCATGGTGTGTCTCCCACTGGGGCACAGTGAATCCCATGAGATGAGGTTGTTTTTCAGAAGCCATTCTGGCAGTCCAGGTTCAGAAAGTCTATATTGAACCTACATTTAATGCCCGCTTGTCTGCTTTTCATAGTGTGTCTGTGACAGCAGGCATCTCACAAACATCTAATTATAGACACGTACAAGCACTGCTTCTTTTTTCCCCCTCCTCCTTTGTGAAAGCACATCTCTCTAGTGCCTTCTGAAGCTGGAGCAAAATTGCATGTTCTTCTTATCCAAGGGTTCAGAAAAGGGTTTATATGGTAAGAAAGAGGAATCTGAGCTTCCAAAATAATGGATTTCTATGACTGTTATTTTTATAGTGTCTTAAGTAGTAAGCCTTCTGCAAACTCTCTGGAACTGCTTTCTCAGAATGTAGTCTCACTGAAACTAGAAAAAAAGGAAAACTGTCTGTGATAATCAAGCAGGTCCCATATTACAGGCAAAGATCAGTGCTTGATGTGAGTATTTGGCTAATACTCACCCTCTTCTACTTCCAGTAGTGTTTGAATTCTCTATTCAAGTAGAACCTTCTGGTATGAGATTTTTTTGTCAAGAAGACTTTAGTGTAAATTGGAAGAATTTTAGGCATATGAGGATGCAGTGATACCTTAATAGAGAAGATAATGGGCATTGGCACAACCAAGCAGTGCAGCTGTACTTCAGATTGTCAATGAAATTTCTTTCTTAGGCATTTTGGTTGGGATGACTCTGGATGGCTGTCAGGTGCCCATCAGAGAGCTAGTCAGAAAAGAAAAGATAATGAAAGGTTTGTGGGTTGAGATAAAGTAACTCAGCAGTTACTGTAATGGACAAAACAGTCTTAACTTGGGGAAATTAATTAAATGTTTTACCAATCATCAGAGTAGGATATGAAAAGTAAAGCCAAATCTTAAAAATACCTTCCCCTACCACTCCCATCTTTCCTGGTTTTACTCTTAATCCTGATTCTCTGCCTCCTCTTGCCAGTGGTACAGGGGACAATGAATTGGGGTTGTGGTTAGTTTATGACACTGCTGCTGCTTTCTCCTTCCACACTTCTCCCCCTGCTCCAGTGTGGGTTCCCTCCACGAGGGACAGTCCTCCACAAACCTCTCCAATGTGAGTCCTTCCCATGGGCTGCAGTTCTTCATGAGCTGCTCCAGCATGGGTCTCTTCCATGGGGTGCAGTCCTTCAGGAAGAGCCCAGGGAGTCACAACTCCTGCTGGAAAACCTGTTCCAGTGTGGGCTTCCCATGGCATCACAGCCTCCTTCAGGCATCCACCTGCTCTGGTGTGGGGTTTCACAGGCTGCAGGTGGATCTCTGCACAGCTCCTTCACCACGAGCTGCAGGGGGATCTCTGTTCCATGCCTGGAACACCTCTTCCGTATCTTTCACTGGCCTGGTGTTTTCAGGGCTCTTTAGCTCCCATGTCCTTGTTTCTCTCTACTCTGGCTGTAATTGTTTTTGTCCAATAGTTGTTTCTTTCATCTTAAATCTGCTGTCTGATAATTATCACTGATAGCCTTGGCCAGTGGCAGGGCTTTCTGGGAGCTGGTATAGCTTCCATCAGAGGTAAGGGAAGCTTCTAAAAGCTTCTCACAAAGCCACCCCTCAGATCCCTGCAAACCCAAAACTTCACCCTGCAAACACAGTCCAGGCATGAACCAGTGAAGTCCTTTTGTCCTTCATACTAACAAAGCTCAAGGTTGCAATCTCATTATCATGCACAGACACCTCATACTTCTGCTGGTGCTCATTTTGTGCTCCTGTGTACTGTAGAATCTATTGCAGTACTGATAGAGAGCAAGAAGTTTCTGCTTTTGAGTAAATTTTGAGTAAAGCTCAAAATCTTGTTGCCTGTTCTTTCTCTTGGCTGAACTATCTCTTTCTAAACTGATGGTTTCCTTTGGTTTGTGAAAAGCAATTGAAAGACAGTCCTCATAATGCAGTGCTGGTAGCTGAAAAGCTAACTTGACAAGGCTGTATTATCTTAGAGCAGCTATCTCAGTGCAGAACTGCTGTTTAAAAACAACCCATTTTCAGCATTAGTAATGCCTGCCAATTGTTGGGGTTTGGTTGAGGTTCAAGGCCTCAGGTTCTGTAGGTGCCTTGTCATAATTCATAGTACTTCATCTTTTAGTATACTCCTACAGTCAGTTTGTCTTAGGCATATGGACCAGGCTTCTTGTCATCTATCCCAAGCTGCCTTTTTGATTTTCTAAAATCTAAGTATTTAGAATTAAGGGTTGTTTGGGGTTTTTTTATTGCAATTTGGGTATATTGGCTTAGGCTGGCTCTTTGCTTTTTTAAGGTGTCAGTTATGTATTGGCAAGCATGCCCTTGCAAAAAGGAAATAACACTTTTCAAGTTTTAAACTCGTTGCCCTCCAAAAAAACAGTTAATTGTCCTTAAAATTTAAGAAGGACAATAAAATGTTAACTTTTGTATAAATGTGGATTATATACATTAATGTCTCAATTCTTTATACATGGTGTACCTGAACTTTCTTTTAACTGCCAAATCAATGCCCCAGGTTTGGGGTCTGACTTTGTTTTAGATTCTTGAGTGGTGCTGGTACTGTACCTGAATTTATCACCTTCCTAAAGCTGTTAAGAAGCCTTGGAGCTGCAGAGACTGCAGCTTCAATATTTTTCCTTCAGCGGGTAAAGTTTGAGGCAGCCAGGTTGAAATGTGCATATCCTGCAACCAGGAGAGCTCTTCTGGAGTCCACTGTGATTTGATGTAGTGTCCCAAGTATATTTACAGAAGTAGGAACTAAATCATTTTCAGCAGATTTATGGTGTGGTTGGCTTAGTGTAAGAGGCTTGTTTGGAGCATGACTTTGGAAGTTTGTTGGTCTTATGTGGAGCATCAGCTGGAATTCTGTCTTTCTCAAGTAACAAGAGAAAAGGATAATGAGGATGGGAGTGGTACGTGCAGGAGTGCTGAGGCTGCCAAATGGACAAATGGGTTAGGTGAGAAGAGAAAATTCATGGATGTGAGGGGAAGGGTGGGTTTTTGGGGTAGTGTTGGTGATCCTTTAAGCTTTCATGTCTTTGCAGGTAATTCTAAATAGATTGTTTAATCAGGTGAAGGTAGCACGCTTACATGGAGAATTCCGCTTGTTTGCCTTGGAACACCTGACTAGCTGAGAAATATCTCACTTATTTTAGTGGAACCTTTTCAGGATGCCATATTTTGGAAAGAAGTAATCCTAATTTTAGATGTGTTGGAGTAGTTTTCCATGAATGTATATTTTTTTGGGAATCCTGCATAGTGCTGAATTTATTGAATCTGTCATAATATCTCAGACCTAGTAGTTTAATATATTATTGTTTTCTCCTGTGCTTTGAAGAAAATATTTTCAGAGCAGATTGCCACAACACAGTTATTGCATGGGTTTGTTCTAAAATAGAAGTGGATATGAGGCTTGCTGTTTTCTGGATCAACTTGTATTTCAACAGAAATCAGCTTTATGTGACATGTGTTTTGGATTTGTACTTTTTAAAAGCCTTGCGCTTTTGGGCAGACACTCTCAAATTAATCTGTGGTTCTCGCTACTTTATTTTTGTTTATTCCCCTATTTTTTTCTTACCTTGTTCTATATATGTGTTGGGTCTTTTAAAAATACTTAAACCGTGGGCACCGACTTCATAGCTAGATTCTTCCTTTCTACTTAGAATTCCAGTTTAACTATACTTGTGCTTTGACTCTTGGCTGTAGAAGTTGATTCCTCTTCTTTTTGGAATCTCTGCACTCATCCACGTGTTGTCTAAGTGTATCCTTGTCTGATGAGCCTCATCCCACTAAATTATATTTTGAGTAGCTGTGAGCTGACCTACTGAACTGATCTTTCTGAACCATAGCCAGTGCTTAATTTTTTTCCCCAGGAGTTGTGTTTTGGGACTAGAGAGTGTCCAAGACTTGTGTCTATATTGCAATGCCATGACAATGCACTTGGCAATTTTAACATTGGCAACTCAACCTAGAGAGTGAAGCAGCAGAATGGGTTCATTTTCAAAACTGAGTTGTTTGGGAAATAACATGGTTAGAATTCCGAATATCAAAATTTAGTTTTAAGCTTGTATATTGTTGAATATATACTTATCAAATAAGGCACAAGTAACCGTCAACCCATTTATATCTCTCTGTCTCCCCCTTGTTCCTTTTTTATTTCTGCTTCCATAGCATTCTCTAAAACTAATGCTAGAATTTGACTGTAACTTGCCACTGGTAAGTCATATTCCATTAAAAAAAAGAAAAGAAAAATTGGAAATCAAATTATGTAAGCCAACAGCTGTTTGACCCCCACATATGCACACTTCTCTTTATTCATGGACATGAAAGCTTATAAACCTATGTTATATGCCTCTATGTAAAATATATTATTATTTGTTGAAACCCAAAGCAGGTGCTTCTCAGCATGAGGGATCATGTTTCTGTGCTCATCTCTGAACGAGTTCTGGCCTGCAATACAATTTCACTCCAGTGAGCTGCCTCTTACACCTTTTTACACTTAAAATCTGTACATATCCCACTTTGGGGGGATATCTGTACATAGCCCACTTTGCTTGTGGTAGTCTGAATGTTGACTGTTCAGTAGTGTTGCCCAGGTGGAGGGGTGTTTATCTCAGAGGAAGCCCATGCTCCTTCTTTCACTCATGTAAAACCATAGTTCCTTATTTTCTACTTTGTAGTTCTAGATTCCTTTGTGATGTTAATTGAGAAAGCAGCAACTCCACTTACCTGTTGTACTGCACTGCTCACAAATGTATCCACACATACATTTGTGTGGGTGTATATATGTGAGTTTGTATTTATGCCTATTAAATACAGCTTTCCATCTGACTTTTTAATTTTGTTGCTGCTTGATGGTAAGAAGGAGCAGTTAGGACAGGAAATATGGATAACAGTGCATAGGTAAGCAGTTGTTTTGCATTGGTTATAATTCCGTGTTAATCCAATTAGTAAGGCAGTGAGAGCAAGCAGGAGCCATTTTCTGATTGTTTTGTGGGTGGCACTGTCAGACATGTCCAGATGAATGTTAGTCAATGTATATTTAACTTGCTTTTAACTCTCTCAAACAAAACCTTTTTTTTTTTTTTTCCTGGAGTTATTTCATGGACCCATCTTCACACGTTCTGTGATCACTAGAAAACTGCAGGCCCCAGACTATTTTACACTGCATGGTACAGCTACACTCTGGAAAATTCAAGAGTGTGAATGTCATGGTTGTTTATAAAGCAAATCACCTGAATGTGTTCTATGGAGAGAGGAGATGATATGGAAGAGCTTTTTAGCTGCAAAATGAACTTGGAAGCAGAATGTCAGGTTGAACTCTTGGCAAAGCACCAGTTAGATAGTGCATTGTTGAAATGTAAATAATAGTTTTGTTCTATACCAGCTATGATAGTATCCAGTAATTTTTTGGTGAAGTGGCTGTGCTGCTAGGGAATTGAAGGAATTACCTAGAGCAAACCACCATTGTAGCAAGGACATGGATGCATAATTTAAGAGCTAATGCAGCATTGACCCATTCAATTTGTGTTTTAGAACTGTGGAGTAAGTTGTGGAGTTGAATGTGAATGGAATAGAATTGCTTTTAGTGCACCTTAATATGCTACATTTCTGGAAAAAATCCAAAATAGCCAACAGTTCAGTAGGTAAAAAATGCTGCTAATACCTCTAACTAATGCCAGTGATTTGCATGTGCTTATGTATTTCCGATGAATTTTAAACTATTGTCTGTGGAATATGTATGGGTCCAAAGTGTTCTGTGTGTTTAGGTGTATGAGGTCTCTAAAATCTACTCTGAGTGCTCGTGTTCAAGAAAACTTTGTCAAACTGACTGGTACCTCCAAAAGCTGACAGGGCTGTGGCTGTTCATGTCTTCTGGACATGTATTGCTGATACAGGTCCCCTTGAAGATAATTCTTTGGCTCTGTATATCGTGCTTTCATTATCACATTAAAATTAGCAGGGAAAATAGCACATCATCTTGCCAGAAACTTGTGTGTTGATACATTATGATTTTTGAAATATGAGTATCCTACATGCCAACACTTACAAAGATAATTATTTGTAAGTTTATGTATTGGGAGACTACTCATGGAGACAGAGAGGAGGGCGATACAAGAGTTCATCTGTTTGAAGAACTGCACTGCAGGATAATCCTGGACAAGAAGCTGACTGAGTTGGTCTGTGCTAACCAGCCAGCAGATCTGTTCCTCAAGGCCATAGCCCCTTCCCTTTGGTGAGTACGAAGCATTTGGAAAGCAGAAGCTGGGATATCACTGAGGAGACTGAATTTGCATTTGCAGTGAGGCAGCTCAGGGTTTAAACTTACACAGACTGCTTTTTAGAGCAAGGTTGCAGCAGCATGTCTTCAGTGTTGATGGTGGTGCACCAGGTAGAAAGAGTTGATTGGTTTCTTTTTTACTTTGGTTAATTTTTAAGTTGGTATTTGGGAGTGATGTCATGGAATGTGTTCCTAAATATTGGAAAGGAACCCATTTACACAGGAACAGAGACTGACGGTGGTTGCTGCAATGTAAGAGGTGAAACTCAGATACCACAGCATTGCTGATTTATGTTCCAGAAAATAGGTTTACTTAGACAAATACAAGTACTAACATGTGAATGGTGTATTTGTCTTTATAAAGTACAGAGGACCTGTTCTGATGTGTAGATACAGTTGTATAAAGTAGAAAGATTAGGAGTAATCCCTGTCCTTTTACTGATCTTTACTCAGCTTTTCCCTGGCCTACTTACAGCAAGGAGATGTAATGCCAATAGTCAGTGTCTTTGTTCCCAGGTACAGGGAGAAAGGGTTTATATATCATCTTTGGCATAATTCCTAGAAGTTTAGGGTCACGTTCTGATGCAGCTTTCCTGGTGTAGGTCTGGACTACTTCCATTGATGTACTTTGGAGCAATTCCAGGTTTGTCCCCATCCAGCTTTGTTTCATGTTGGGTGAAGAGTTTGGATTTGTGTGGTTTAATGGGGAATGAGGTGAAGTAATGCATTTAAAAATATTTCCTTGGAGAGGATGTAGTTTTTCCTCATTTGTTGATAGATTAAAGCATAGATAAATTTGTTGGAATGTATTTTAGCTCCTCATTACAGAAGAACTTGCTATTTGAAAATGGGCATAGTTACAGTTTTTGTAGTGGAAAATCCTGTAATTTATTCACCTTTGGTAAAAGTATCTTAAAATTCCAAAAGTCAAAATACTCTTAATTATTTCAGTACAACTTATGCTCTGATATTATACCTTGTTCTTTTTGGAAGGAGTAACATTGAATTATAAATTATTAGATGTAACTTAAGAAGAAGAATTCTCTTCACTCATCTAGTGCTTGTGAATTCCCTTGCAATACCTGCACTTGAAGAGTGGTTCCTGTTAAATAATTTTGATGCACAACTGATGTAGATTGAATTTATTATTACCCATAAGTGTTCAAAATAAAATACAATCTCTTGAGTTTCACTTTTTCCAAAAGAATGAGTAAATGTTCAGGTTTAAATGTGTGGGTTTTTTTGCGAAGGAGAAGTCATTGTCTTCCCTTTTTACAGGCCATAGAACCTCAGGGAAATTGTACTGTGCTACTGGCAATGCTCTGGACCATCTACTCTTGCTCCAGCTGTTATAAAAGTGTGAACTTCAAATGTCTATATCTATTTCTTTGCCTCTGGAGAAAATTGAACAAACTTGATTCCTTGAGAAATATGTGGTTTTTTCCTTACCTCTTCTCTGGCATGTTTGCTTAAAAGTTCTGCTGCTGACTTGCTAAGAAATCATTTTCTGAGGCCTTCACCTTGGCTTCAAGAGATACACTTGGCTTCATTTTTGCATGCAAAGGTCTCCAGAACTCAGTATGCTATGAGTTGTTATTCTTCATTTTCAATTAAAGTCCTTATGTATTGCACCTAATTGGAGGATGAATATTGCAAAGCTGCTTTTCCTTTTTTATTTTATATGCGTGAATAATTCTTCTGGAAGATTTTGTCTTGTAAAGGGTTCTGTTGATTTGAGTTACTCAATTTGCAGGTATTTTCAGTTAAAGCTGAAGATGTCTTTTGTTTTCATTAGATATCAAAGCTGTTAGGCCTGTTAACCTCTCAGCATTATTCGATATTTCAGGTTAGTTTAGGGTTTCCTGAAATTAATTAACAGCTGCTGTAGGAGCAATAATGTGTAATTACTTAGAATTAAACCCCAAGATCATTAGTCCTGGTATTCTAGAAGTGTGTTGGCAATGTGGGACTATTTTTCAGAGGACCACAGTGGTTTTCCATGTAGCTCTAGGAGGTGAGAGGCCGATTGATCAATGCAGTCAGTGTTGCTCTGCTGTTGGCTGCGGGGAGCACAGTAGAGAGCAGTGTTCAGTCCTTGGGTGGGTGGGCTGCTCTCAGGTTTGTTTCCTATTCCCAGTGGCAGCAGAGTGTCATATTTCACAGCTTCTGGAGCTCTTTCTGTAGGTGAGTATCATCTGGATTGTGTTGTATGTGTGTAGTGCTGCTGCCTTCTGGAAGTCTCTGCCTTCCTGTGTCTCTACTGGATTCCAGGTGTTTAAGTTTTCTACCCTGCAGTTTGTCCTCAGCAGGGCTTGGTGAAGACCTGAGAAGGAGGGCAGACAGGGGTGTGCTGCTGACTCCATTAAACTCATTCAGCCTGTTCTTGATGATCTTCTTCCCATATGTTCCTCAGATGTAGACAGCGATGATGTTGTGGGATAAATGCATTGTTCTGGCAGTGGGAAGTGGACATCTTTCCTGGAAGCTCTTCAACCTTTTTCCCAGCATGCATTTAAAGATGGGCTTATTGTGTGATGAGGAAGAGGCTACAAGTCCCCTAGATAAAATGGTTGTGGGGAGCAGGCTGCCTGCTCCACTGCAATCATCTGGTGTGCAGCTGAGGTTCTTAGGAGAGGCAGCCAAAGGGAACAAGCTGGATGAATTGTCCTGCCACACTGCAGATGGCCTGTGGCTTATAAGTTGTTCATCGTAGATATTTGCTTATGATCCTTAAGAACATTAAGATTTTGCAGTAAAACTTTAGAAAAATACTTAACAGCATGAAAAAAATCTGCTTAAGCCACAATGAACTCTCTAATTCTTTTTACCAGCCTTTCTCAAAGAGAGAGCATCTGGTGGACAGAATAGATCAGAGTCCTGAGTGCATATGCTAGTGGTTTCATTGTCATCAACAGACATTACATTTTTGTTGATTTATTTTGTGCAATGACTAAAACTTCATTTCCTGCTCTGTTAAGGATGTTCTACTTTGCTTGACTTGTACAAAAATGAAGTATGGTTGTTGTATCCATATAAAAGTTGAAAGCAATTGTGTGGCATGGAGTTAATGGTGGACATATCTTTTATCTACTTATGCGTATGCACCAGTTCTTTTAATCTGAAATCCTCTAGTTCTTGATGATGCTAAATCTTCTGCAGTCAACTTTCCCTTCTCAGGGCTGTAATCTAAAGGTCAAGATATTGTAATCTATTCTTCGTTTATTGCATATCAAAGAGTATTCCTGTCGTAAATGTGGCTTATAAAAGTGCAGTTTATTACCCATATACCAATTGTTTAAGCACTTCTGTTTTCAGTCAAGTAAAACCAAGTGAACTGTGCATATAGTTGTAGGAAAGTCAGAGATTCACTTCTACTGGTGTCTGTATAACCCATCAACTTGAAAAAAGGAGTATGCTATGGCTGCTCAGTCATTTTACTTCTGGCATTTTTGATGAAAACGTAATTTCTGCAAAATTTGAGAAAAATATGCCAAACAAGATACTGCAATTGGAACAGCACAGAGCAGTGTTTTTCTGCTTGTCAAATCAGGGCCCTCAAGTCTTTGGTGCTATTCAGTATTGAACTGTATCTGATTGAAATGCTCCTGTGTTGTGTGTGAAGTGTGGCTTGGGTGCCTGGTTCTCTGCTCTGGGCTGTGTTCCTGGCTGTTTTCCTCAGCAGCATTCAGTTTCACTGAAGGGCCTAATAAGGTACACGAATCCTCTGGTCATAGGACACTGCCCGGGAGATGTTCTTTTTGGCGGAGAGAAGTGGCTACACTCAGAGCTGTTCTTGCAGCCACGTTTTCTTCAGGTGGATGCTTTCTTGTATGTGAAACAGCAGAGTACTTTGAATAAGACAAAGTTGTGGTGCTTTCAAGAACATTGGAAAACTTTATTTGAAACAGAAATAGGAAAATACAATTTCTCAGAAATCTGAAAGTGAACTTTATTTCCAACTAAATGCTTATTTTCTACCACTTCGTCTTGACCTTGTACTAAAAGCAAGTATCAAGGTTGTGAGACCTCAGGAGTGTGACTCAGTGTATTGGCCTTTATGTTACTATTCAGTGAGGGACAGACTTAGCTCAGTCAGAATTGCCAGCTCATGAGCACTCATCTTCCCTCTGGCTGTGCTGGACCTGGCTAGAGGTTAATGATTCTGGCCCAGAGAGATTCTTAGTTTAGGATGCAGTTATAAGATTCTGGCTCTGCTTAAGGGTAAACTGTAGCTAATTTGAAATTAATACTAAATGTCTTTATATATTGTTAAACCAATCTGATGGATATACTAATACCAAGATCCTCTCCTGTCCTTGGCACCAGTGGGACTGATGAGTTCTGTGAGTGTTGCGTGTTAATAGAAGACGGCTCCTGCCTCTTGAAATATTTTTTATGATCTGCTGACACTGGTATTTCATGATTTCAGATTTAGTAGGCTTCTGAGTTCTCCTGAGCAAAGAACAATTTGATATGCTCCTTTCTCATCTTTTGTGGAAAACAACTGGTAGGCAGTTTGTTGGTTCCAGAATAAATGATAGCTAGTGCCACAAGGAGAGAGAAAGCTGAGGGAATTGCAGCTAGCAGTTCTGAAGAGCTCCCCTGCTTGTGCGATTCTACTCTAACAGAAGCATTAAGCAAGAATGAGCTTTTTGAGTGGTGATGTCCTTCTTTCAACTTTGTCCTGTCCTGCTCTGCTTCAAAACAGCATCACACACATCCCTGATCCATTCTTGCCACTTCATCTTCAAATTATCTTAATGGTTAAGTTTTTTTTTTTGCCCTAGTGTTTTTGATGCCTGACCTGTGAGCTTTGCCCATATGAAAGGTCTAGTGCATGACATTTTACATTTTATGTCTGTAATATTCATGGATATCTTTACCCAGTTAAAACTTATAATAGTGATACTTGTGTCTTTTACCATGTCGCACACTAGTATTTTATACTTTTGTTTTTTCATTTGAAAAAAATATTTCTTGGATTTGTGCAAAAGGCACGTGTATAACAGTCTTTTATAGGCAGAAAGCAAAGACATATTTAAACGGTTGTTCTGCTCTTTTCAGTTTTCATTCCTGTCTCTATGTAATGCTTTAAGAGATTTATAAAGCATTCAAAATACGTTCAGGTCTTAATAGAGTTAAAGCTTCCTTTGTACATGCTTTTTTTCATCATTGAACAGTCCTGTAATGAATTCAAGTGTGGTATGATCCTGTCATTTGTGCTGACTTGATGTAACTTCTTGCACCAGTCACATCTTGATATTTATTTCTGTTCTTGAATATAAATGCATGTCTGTTTTACTGCTGTTACTGAGTAAGAAGTGGTTTTGTTCATGCAAGGTTATCCTGGTTTTTCCTGCAATTTAAGAAACACAGGTATATTCCCAAGCACATTATTTGCCTTTACTCTGGTTTTGGTCCACTGCAATATGCAGCTTGTTCAAAAGAACAGGGACTTTGTCTGTTCTGATTCTGAAAGACACTGTGTATGTAAAAGCAAATACTGAAGTGTGGTGCTGCTTGGTTTTGACCATATACTGAATAATCAGTAAAGATTCTAGATGAGCAACAAATCAGTCTTGCATGGTGTAGTGATTTTTTGTTTTTACTTGTGCTTGCACTACTGTTTCATATCTTGTTTTAGCAGTGGTAGGAGAGCAGGTGGGAAGATGTGGAAGGGAGGAGAACAGGAATGCTTACTGCCATCCAGGTCAGCTCTCACATGTAACAGTTTGGTAGGCTAGAACATTATCAGAATTATTCTTAGGAGATCTCTCAGGCAGTTACACCTATTTTCAGCTTTCTCTTCACCATATACTTTACATCACCACTTGCTGTCATACTTGCTGTTTTGTAAGGTGCTGTTCTGCTGCCTGAGCTTATTCTTTGCCTTTCAAAACTCCCTGCCTTCAACCACCTCTTTAATTTAAAAAAATCCACAGTGGTTCAGTTGCAAATCAATTTTGCATGTTAATATAGATTTATTGGAGCTATTGCATAATTGATTTTGCTTTAATTAAAGGAGTGCGAGACACGAGCAGTATAATCACACTCCCTATCCTAAAGCCTGCCCTTAGGAACTTCTGCAGTCCTGAACCAGTTTCTATAAATATTTGCTCTTTCAGAATCCTGATCTAAACTAGGCTGAAAATTAGCATAGCGACTCATTAGAAGACAAAGGGAACTTTCCCCAACTGTTAAAGAAGCTGGAATTTTATTTTTCAAGATTAGCGAGTCTTAAGGATTGAGAGGTGTTTATCTGACAGAATAAGTTATATAGTACTCTCTCTTTGAGTTTAATTTGGTGTGGTAAAAATTCAAATTTGGATTCTATTTAGATGAATCTCATAATTTAAAAAAATTGAACACTTGCACACTTTCTTGTGGGATTTCTGAAGTACTTTCATTTGGTTTGGAAGCAGAGATAGTGTGCATGGAGTTTTTTGATGTTGGTATTTTTTTCTGATAGTAAATACACAAATAGTAGTAGTCTTTATCATACTTCTGTTTATAAATTAAATTGTTTATAAAATCTCACATTAAAAAGTTTTTAATGAATACCAGTTTGTTTTAGGAAAAAATGCCTTTTCTTTACCCTCCTGGGAATGCTACTTTTGTCTGTTTTTTCTATTTATTCTTTTGGGAGCTTTAATTTCCAAAAGTTATTTCATGTACTGTTTAAATATTTGATGTTTTATCCAAAGCTTCTCATATATGTCTATAAAACCACTTTATATTCTCATTAGAATGTTAAATATTTAAGACTGAGGTCAATACATCACTGGAATGTCAGGCCATTTATGATCCATTTTATTAAGCCATTTCTTTCCCAGTCTCTTAATTAAAATCACCCCTTTCATGAGAACAAAGCTATATACTCCATTTAACATAGAGAATTATTATTTATAATATGAATTTAAAGAGAAATTTAATGACAATAGCAATGTAAAATGCAAACATTTTTCTCTGCCATTATTTTTTTACTATAATCTAAGACTTGGAGAAAAAAACTTATTAGCAGAAATGTACCTTGGAATTTGGTTTAGAAGAGGTTGCACAGTGTGTTTTTCGGTGGTTTGTTTGTTTATTTAATTACTGCGTGTGTGAGGCTGCAGCTATTATGTCCCCACACACTGAATTACATTATCAGTAAATCAGTTTTTACTCCTGTGTAACAGCAGCTGAGACAATCTTCTAGCTACATGTAAGTTGCTGGAAAAAATCCCTAATAAAACTGATGGGCTTATCAAATTTTGAAACTAGTCTCTAGTGTGTGTAGAAATTCAGAGATAATGCTGTGGGGTTTAAAGCCTGATATTGTACCTAGCTGCCTGTTTGCTATGTGGTCACCTCATTTGCAGTGTGCTGGGGCCTGCTGTAGGGAATGCAGAAGCTGCTTGTCACTGTGGGAGATCAGCCTGGGGACAGCAGTGTTGCTGCTTCACTGCCATGCCTGGAGCTGCTGAGTCTGCCATGTCCTTGTCCCCAAGGTTGGCCATCTCATCCCCTGCTCTCCGTGGCCCTTCCCTCGCCTTGTCTGTGGCCCAGCAGCTTCTCCAGCTGTCAGAACTTGTGTGGGTCTGTAGCTTTACCCACTGTGTTTCATTGCTGTGGAAAGTACTGCTCTTGTTGAGATTCTGAAACCAATAGTTTGCTTGGCCAAAGATTAATTTGAAAATACTTAACCGTTTTAATTCTGTACTTAGTGGCATTTGCACAGAATACCATGTGGGTAGCAGGTAGTTTCATGATTCTCTGGGGGGCATGGTTTCCTGTAACTGCTTTTGTTGTACTTTTATTCAATAAAACGTTTTCCTGATTATCTCATAATAAGCTGCTGTTAAACACTCATGGTGGTATTTGGTAATATTGCTGCAATAATCCACCTGTATGGATTTCAGCAAAACTCTTAATGAATTTAGTCTCCCCCCACTGCTGGCATCCCACCCTGAGTTGGAGAATGTCCCAAGCTCTGCTTGCAAGGTAATACTGGGGCAGAGGAACTCGGAAACTCAGGCTCCTTTTGCCTGAGAAACAAAGCTCCTTCCTCCAGAAATAAAGGGCAGGAGGGAGAAACCCAAACCTTGCTAGATATGCAGAGGTAACAAACATACCTTTCATTGCCTATCTGAAATGCTTTAACAGAGCATCTTAATTCTACTGGTGTTGTCTCCTGTGCTCCTGTTACATCCAGTTGTTCCTGGTGTATCTGAGGTGATCACTGGCACCTAGTTTCTGAACATTGTGCTGTGGGATATAAAGATAGTTTAAAAGGTAGTCATCTAAATTACAGTGCATTAGTATGGGAAAAACCTGTTTCCAATAACTTTTATAGGTCTTGCAGTATTTAATATATATCTAGTAATAGCTGTGTATGTAATTGTCTTTATATGATCAATATTATTGGACATACTTTTACATTCAGATGCCAAATTAAAATTTACTGTCAAATGTGAGCGAGGTTTCTTTTTCCATTTAATAATGCTGGAACTAAGGTCTACCACTGTGTACAGTTGCACTTAGTATTTTGTAGTTGATTGAAGTATTGCTGTAAGATGTTAATGGGAATTTTCTCATGCTCCTTGGTTTGGCTGTTGTTCAGAGACCAGCTTTCATAACTTCTTCCAAACTATTTCAGTAAACTTACATATTTTATGTATCATAAGCCACTTGGTAAATTCTGATCCCTTTAAAACCTTGTAGAGAGACAACCACACATTTGACTTTTATGTAGCAAAAAGATATATCAGAGAATATGGGCAATGTCTGCTGCTTCTTTTTCTTTCTTGGGTTAAGCCAAGTGACTTGCTTACAGTCTTTGAAAGCTGTATTTTTTTTGTATTATAGATGCTGTTTTTTAAAAAGTACTTTGCTTTTTGTTCCTACCATTTTGATTTAATTTTCCTTTGTATTTTGTCATCCTTGTGGTATCTCACTTCTGTTTCTGATAATCTGCTAGTGTTGATGCTATTTTTTTTTGGCGCTATTCAGTAGTCGATATGGAGTAAATAATTATTGAAGAAGCTTCCTACCATCCTGGATGAGTAAGATTTTAACACCAACAGGAGCTTTTTGATCATCTCATCTGATTTTCTTACAAGAAGGTGCCTATAAATTGAATTAATTTTCCCTGATCTTTAGGGTTACCCAAAGTCACATTTCTTCTGTGGGCCAAAACATGGCACCCAAAAATTTAGTCTGGGCATTTCTTGGGTAGATTTATTAAGCATTTTTTAAAAACTTGTTCAGGAGGTTTGTGGGCTAAGCAGCCCTAGGAAACTGAACGTCTCCTTGCATATTTGGAAGTAGAAGAGAAAACTTCCTCATGTTGATTTTATGAGTCTCTGTGATGTAGATACTGCCTCAGGGCTGCTGCTCTGGGCTAATGGCATTTGCCAGGGGAACAATACAAGACTGTAATGTGGAAGGAAAAAATAGAGTACTTCCCCTTTTCCCTCCCAACATAAAGAAAGGGAGGAAGATTTTGTGTTCAGAACTCAATACAGAGGTCGGAACACCTTAATTTGACAATTTTAACAGTAGCAAAGCTAGGAAAGGACTCGACTAGTGGTTTATGGGTTGTGTATACTTTGAGATGCTAGGTAAGATATATACATCATATTTTGATTGTATGAGTATGGGTGGCTGGGTGGACTTAGCATAATGGAGCCAAGTGTAATATTTGCATAGGAGCAGTGAGGGGCAGAATAAAGGGGGTGGAGACCTGAAAAGAAGTGATGAGTATGCTGGTGCTGCTCAACACTTCTGGAATGTGATGTGCACCATGTATTTCTGCATATTTGTTTCCTCAGCACTGTGTGGATCATGCCCAAGTTTTAGACTAAAAAAGCAGCTCTTGGAGATTTTGTTTAATTCAACCGAACCACCCCGCTAATTTTCAGTGCTTTATCTTTCTTTCTTGCAGTTTTGTCCTCCATGCTGCTGATGTGAAAGTCACTAAAAATTCCTTTTGGAGGCCCTCAATTTTTGGGACTTTAGAAATTGAGTTCAGAGGTGGTTAAAATATTTTTGTGAGGATTTATTTTTGTTCAGAAAACTTGTAATGTGCAGTTGTTCCGTGTAAGTGAAATGTCACCTCATCTTTGGCTGTTCTCGCTTTGGGAGAGAACCCCAAGTTACTGCTAGGATTTACTCTCTGTGGATGCATTTTGCTGCTGTAAAAGAGAATTGATAAGGAAAGAGTAATAAGGTGCAGCACCTGAAACTTGGTAACTCCCAGCATTTTCTGTGTGTCTGCTTTAGCCTTCAAGATCCTTTCTGATTTTAGGAATGTGTAAATAATGGTTAATGTCTGTAAATGCATGGGTCATGTACAGGCTGTACATGCATGGGTCTTGAAAATTAGTGCTGTGCACCTTATTCCATCATACCAGTCAGAGGTAAATAATGTGATGTTATCAGTGATTTACATTGATCAAAACTCTCTGAAAGTGAAAAACTACTTAATGAAGTAACCTTTTTTGGAAATAATTAAGGACTGTAATATAGTGCATTTGCAAATAGGAGCAGAGGGTTTACGTTAGGCAAGTGCACACATAATGTGATTATAATTCAGCCACAAAAGAAGAGTAGAAGTGGAAGTATCCTTGGGCTTTATGTGACATAATAAGTTTTAGTTGGAAATGACACTTTGGTAAGCCTGCATCTGTATATCTGTATGAAGTACTCATAACTTAAGTTTGTAGATAAGTTTGGCTTTGACATTTATGGCATAAAGATTTATAAGGAATTAAATGATAGTACTGTGACTAGGGGTTTTTTTTGTCATCTACAGTTATAGTGAAAGTTGTAAAACTATACATACAGTTGATGACTTTGAAATACCCTGTATGATTTGGCATGAACCTTTGGTTTCGTAATTCAGTTGCTCTTTTTTCTTAATCTACATGATTACTAATTTATTTTTCAAAGGGCTACTGGGCCCCACAGGTGTCCATCTCCAATATTGCATGCCTTATTTTTTTTAGCACTGCATTGAAATTATGTCTCTTTAATTGTATTTTAAATTAATTTTAATGTATTTTTTCTACTTAAACTATTTTTTTTCATTTTAATGCTGTTAGAGTATGGAATTGCTTAAAAAAAGAATACATGTGGATAGAAAAGTGCTGTTCATCATTTGCTATAAGTGTTTACCTACATGTAAGTGTGCCTGTGTGCTTCCATGGAGGAAGCAGATTAGGATGAAGTTCTAACTGCCACGTGATGTTTCCAGAAACACAGAAAGTCACAAAGTAGGGAGCACAGTCACTATATTTAAAACCAGGATATTTAGAAATCCTTGTGTGTTTATGTTAAGACTCATACCAGTAAGATGCACTACCACAATCATGTCCTTTGGTAACTTCCTTTATATGCAGTATATTGTTTCTTTTAACCTTTTATTGCTTCTTACAGTCTGATTTTGAGACTCACACACTTGAAAAGGGCTTTTTAGGCACTGAGTGCTTCAGTATTTGTTCAGTGTGAAGTGGAGGTGTGTGGTTCTTTGCATCCTGCTTTCTTTGCCAAGAAATCTGGAAATAAAAATGTGCAGGCCTGTTAACTATATGAAAGCTAGCGGCATTTTTTTCTCATAAAGTATAAAACAAGTGCTTAATCTCTTTGTTCAGTGAATCACAAGCTTGTGTTCCTCCCACAACACAAAGTCTTGAGAATTGACCATACTTATGGGAAGATTTCAGAATAAAGTGTGACTCAAAGTGATGTGTCTTAGAGCCTTACATTCCCAGAGCACTTTAGAAATCAGTATGTGTCAATACTTTTTGTTGAACAAACATTGTTTAGTCTTTGGATATTTATTTTAATGGTATGTAAGACATGTTCAGAAGTGATAGTGGCAGCTTCCAACTTTGTTCAGTATATTCTGTGAGATGTGGGGCAAAGATTTGGTCCGCAGGCTGTTTGAGGGAGAAGGAGAAAGAGGAGAGTGGTGAGGAGACTTGCCTGGGTAGAATAAATGGAGGGAGTCTGTCTGTGTGTGTTGGATTCAGGAGGGACAGGACCATGGTCTGTGCCACAGGAGGGTGCTAAAGCATGAACATGATCCTTGGGTGGTTGCCATGGCTGGCCAATCCTCGATTGTCTGAGTCCTTAATTTATGGCATTCTCTAAAGTTTGCGGAAAGACTTTATAAAGTAAGGGATTTGCCTTCTGACTAACGAGATTCTGTTGCTCCTCAGGACTGCAGATGAAAAGCATCAGTCAAGAAAAGCTCTCTTAGTTTGACATGAATGTAGTTGCATTTATGTGAATGTATAGTATTTTGAGTAGCCTTAGGTTGGTTTTTGAAGGTGCTACAGTTATCCAGCACCAGTAATCAGTATATGCTATGTAAAATAAGTATTAGGGAAACCTGAATGAATTGGTGACTTAATGATGTGTTACTTGTGATTAGTTGTGTCAAACTTAAATTTATAAAACAGATCTCGCAATGTAAACTGATAGATAAAATCACACTGCTTAATGATAAAAGAGAATATTTCTGTGAGTTTAATTTCTTTTTTAACTTTTTATTTCTTGGCTGATGTTATTCAGTAGTTTTGTTACAGATGTTGTTCCATGTTTTGATTTGAAACGAGATACAGTATTTTCTTCTTCCTCACTAAATGCTCCCTGAGCTTTCCTTCTTGGCATTATGTGAGATTAGAGGATATTTCCAAGCTTTTTTTACTTTCCCACATACATATTTTTTTCCCCAAGTTGTTTTCAATCTTATTTCTCCATCCTGTTGTCCAGTTTTTAATTTCTTCCTGTTGCACGTGGCTGGAGTCACAGTTGAGCACAAACAGGAACAGTCCTGTCTCCCCAGCTCCTTTCAGAATGTTTGTATGTTTTGTTCCCTTGGGTACTCAACTTCATTTCTTTCTGACACTCACTTTCCTACCTTGTTTTAAACCTGTACTTATTCTTTCATTGCAACTTTGACCAAGGATAAAAATTATTTTCCATTCAAAATGGTTGGAACAGATTTGAAAGAAGGGTTTTTAAATTTGATATTAAAAATCATCCCTTTAGTTAGTACTAAGAAAGGTGTATTTGGATTCTGAACATTCAGATTTATGTAAGGAATTGACATGAGCGTGGTGTCCACTGGAAAGAAAAAATATTGAATCCTGGTATAAAGTCCATGCTACATGAGAGGAGGCTCACTGTATTAGAAATTAACCAATGTGATAAAAAAATAGCATGTTTTATTATAATATATGTATATTTTGTAAAACTTTGCATCATTTACAGTGTACTGCTGACAGCTGCACTTGACTTAATATATAGCATTCTGGTGATTTGGTGTGATAGACTGCTGGCTGTTTTAGAAGATAAATTACTATTTATTCAGGTTTAAGTTAATGTTTCAAAAGCTTTCTTACTTAAAAAGCAGAGCGTTATAAATAGCAATAAGTTCTCTGAAATGCTGTATGCATTACAGACTGACAATTGGGAAAGGAAAGAGTGATTATAAGTAGAAAACCTGTAACTGCATGTTTTGAGTAAGTTGCTCTTATGTGTACTTTTTAACATTGATTAACCAGGAGGTTTTTGCAGCCGTTCAACAGCTTTGTAGTTTAGTCCAATAGTCTTAAATAATGTTATTTAAATAAGATGTAATTGATAAATTACATTTGGTGAAAGTCTGTTCTTCTCCATCACAGTGTCTGAAGTTTAACTTAAAAAATGTATAAAAGTAAAGGAAAATCTTCAAGTGAGACATTAGAAATACAGCAGAGCTATTAATGTGTACTTCAAAGTCTAAGAACAAGCATTTTGGGAATTATATGGAAGTTTTGCTTGAGACAGCTGAATAATGAAGCTCTCAACTAGGCTTCTGTGAATAGAATTTGATCAGCTGGAAAGTAAGAAAACTACGTAAATAAAGAGAAATGATGTTTCAGACAGGTGTAGGGAAGTATCTAAAATTTGATGTATAGTTATACTCGGTATGTTTTAATTTCTTAAAGCAGTTTGAATATTCATACATAGCATTATTACAATTAATGTAGTGTTGCATGTATGGTCATAGAATGCATGAAATATGTGAGAAGAACTACTGAAAATAAGTTAGAAATGAAGTTTTGTCTTAACATAGGACTAAAAAAACCATTGCTATTATTTTTGTAAAGATTGTGCTTAGTTTCTAAAAAGGAGAAGAATATTTTATTGGTGTTATGTTGGTGTTCCTGTCTCCTTCTGTAGATTGTGTTGTATGCTCAGATCTTTCTTTTTCTTCAGTGAAATGCTCATGCTTCTGAATTTGCAGGATGCAGTGAAAGCAGCACTGTTTCAGTCCTCCAGTGCCTGTGGCTGAGGAATCTTTCTAGTTGAACCTTCCTATACGGGCAAAAATGTCCTGAAAAGTGTTACCTTGGGAAAAATTCCTTGTTGGGTGTTTTGTGAAGAATGGCTGCAAGTTCAAATCTTGGACAGGAACTGAGGGAGAAAGGACTGCCAGGTTAAAATCTGAGGCAAACGCTTCTCAGCTGCATTGCATTTTAAGATTGGAGTCTTAAGGAAACTACATGTGCATGGCTTTGTCAGTCAGTCTTCTCTGCCTCTTTATTTGCACTACCCCATGAAATTTTGAACCTGCTGACTAGTTTGAAACGATTTTGATAGAGAAATAGTCACTGTAGGCATAACCTAAACACTTGTGAAAGTCAGTAGCAGCTGGGGAGACCCTGGTGGGTGTACTCTTCCTTCTGCCATTGGCCTGTATAATCCATTGCCATTTCATTACCTCTCTGCTCTCTGTCCATCCCCAGCACCCAGCAAAAGCCAAGCACGAGCCAAATGATGCTCAGCAATGAAAAGAGCTTGCTTGGATAGCAAGTTCTCCAGGCAGAGCTTTGTGCCTCAGGCCTTTCACTGTTATATACCAGAGGTTCATTGTGGTGATGGAAATTTGAGAGCTGAGGATTACTCAATTTGCTGGGACCCTGCTGTAGGTCTGCTGTTCAGTAGTGTTTGGGATTAGGAGAAAATTTGGTCTGGACAGTATTCTACTTTTCTCTGGAGGAAGTGGGTGGCAAGGTTATGTTGTAATAAAAATTATTACTACATCCTTGGCAGGTGCTTGGTGGAGAGAATTCTTGCACATGGGGTCTGGCATTTCTAATAAAATGCAGTAGGAAATGTGTTAGGGGGAAGTACCCTCTAAAGAAAGTGAGAAACAGAGCTGAACTACAGCCCACCAGAACCATGCAGGGGAACAAGCACCATCAATCATCTACCACCACAAAGGAAAATTGTGTCTTGGTGAAGTCTGGGGCCAGTTGAAATATTGCTGGAGACTACTGCTAGCCCTCTGGCAGGCGGGAGAGAGTATGAGAGAGTGACCTGAATGGATGAAGCTTTTGCTGCTGGTTCCCAGGGGTGGTTTAATGAATCAGTGATGTGACTGAGCCCTGTGTACAATGGTATTCTGATGTTGAGGTGAATACTGCAGGAACAGACTTGACAAATGCTGGAGAAGTAGTTCTCAGCCATTCTCAGTATTTCAAGGTGCCTGCAACAAGGATGAAAGCATGTCCAGTCTTTGGTACAGTGCCTTCCAAAATAGCACACACAAAAACGTGAGCAGGTGATGACAGAAAAATGCAAGTTTGTTGTAGTGCTGACTAGTTCAGTAACTGGACCTGTAAGAGGGTGAGGTGCTCCTCTAACAGGCCCCAAATTGTGTGGTAGGCTGGATGACAGTGGAACAGTCAGACTGGTCTGGACTTTTCATGTATGGGGATAAATTGTTGAAATTTGAAATCGATATCCTATTTTGTTCTGACTTAATTTTCAAGATAATTTTGGAATAGGTGTCTGTTCTTTTATCACTCTTGATTTGATTTGCTTGTTTCTGAACACAAGTTGGAAAGGAGAAGAGAAATGTGGGCCACTTCTCTTCGGTTTGCAATCTGTTCTCCTTGGCATATTTTCTGTCACTCTTTTTTCACATTCCTTCAGGGTTAAACTGTTTCAGTCACTCTTCTTTCTCATTTTCAGTCACAGAGGGCAGAATGGAGCACAATGACTCATTTCAGCTCACATTATCAGTTTTACTGAAGGAGCTCACCCTGCACTGGTCTTTCTGTTATGTCTTTCCTCCTGACTTTTCAGTCAACCTGGTGTGAGAGTTACTGAGTTAGAATTCTATGCACTGTGACTTTTGTGGAACAATAATTTTAGAATGGACTTTTTTTATCCCTTCCATATTTGCTTCTACAGTGATGCCAAATCTTGAGTGTAGCTGCCAGTTGCTACTGTAAGAGTTCTTACTTTGAGTTGCTTTTGTTTTTTTATTTGTTTGTATCTTTGAGAGCTCTGGTGATGGATCGGGCTTCTCTTTGTTCGGCATTAAATGCAGAATAATGTTACAGAATTAACACCACCTCACCCATATTCATGTACATCAAAGCACTGCACAAACTTCCTGTAACACGAGAGAATTAAATCTTAAAGCTTATCCTAGGAGAAATTGCAGAAAAGTAATTTTGAGATGTTTATTATAAAGCACTTACATCGTGGTAGGTGGCCTCATAATTTTTTAAAACTACAGTAAATGTATCAGAAACTTTACTAGATGATCAGTTAACAGTTTATAATATTTACACAATGGAAAGAAGATATTTGTACAACTCCCCTCAGAAAGAACTTGCAAAGTCATTTTATTTGTTACTCTGTCTTGAGTGTTGAGAAATTTGGGTATGTTTCTGAGAACCACTTAGTGAGAACAGCCTGTTCTATTTATCTTTGGCTGTATGACCTTATCACCATAGGCTTTCAGATTTGAAAGGCATGTTCCTTTCAAATACCCTGGATAATCAGCTAATCAAAACAGTAGCAACATCACAGGGAGACGTTGCTGTCCAGAAATCAATAGGAAGGCGGCACAAGTTTTGTGCTATCCTTACAAAACCTCCTGGCTCACCTTTGGGGCTCCGCAGCATTTGTGTGGATTTTTAACTTGTACCTCTATTTTGGAGCACATTGTGCTGTGCTTACCTAGAATTAACCTAGAATAACAAAACATGGCTTATGCTAACACTGGGAGGTGGATGTAATACCCTCATCTAATGCAGGTATCTTAAATGTGCCTTTAACGTTGGTCATTGCTGCTGGTTGTTCCTGGTAATTTAACATCAGCCAAGATCATGTGCAACAAGAGACAAATAGAGGCTGACACCTTGTTTAAATTATTTCTTGATTGCTCCAGTTTGTGAGTTCTGCTTAACCAGACATAAACCTTGTTTATTTGCCCCACTCCCTGCATCTCTGCCTCAAATTCCTTGGTGTTTCTCCTTCGTAGTCTGGGACATAATATTAGAGTTTGTTTTTGACATTTTTCTATTTTAAACAGTACTGAAAGAAACTTTGGTAGAATAAAAAAGAGTTTCTGGCATGTTCTTGTCTGCCATAGAGACAGACAGCTGAGTCTCTGAGCATTTACTCTGAGGTATGCAACTTGCCAATTTGATAAGATTTTAAATTGTGTTTTGTTACAGTGAAAAAAAAAAGGGCAGTCTCAAATAGTCTTTTGAAAGTACTAGAAGTGTATATATAGAACCTATCATTTTTATGTGTAATACAGAGTTCCTTAATTATTCTGCAAAATTATAAGAGCCTGATTTGGCTGAATTGTCTTCAGTATTTTATACTGTCATAGTTTTAAAATAGACATACATTTACATAATTTTAAAGTTAATGTGCATTAGACTATTAAATCACACCTTGCAAAAGATATACAGACGTCATGTTTAGGTCACTGGATTTTTTCTGTTTCAGGCTTATGCTTCTAGTTTGCTGTTCATTAGAAAAATAATTAAATTACTTTTCTGTACTAATTTCTAAGTAGTGCTAACCTGTGTTAGCCAGCAGAAGTGTTGTTGTGAGGTTAGAAGTGTAATATGAATCAACTTCTCTGTTTATGTATAATGCATATTAGCAATTGTATAGCAGTGGAAAAGAACCAGATATCCTTTTGAAAGCAAGATCTTGATAGTGTTTACCATTTTAGTGAAACCTGTGTAATTTAGTATTTTTAAAAACTTGTTTTACTTTGTTTCATTTTCGCATGCAGAGGAATCATAGTGCAATTTGAAATGGTTTCTGGTGATGATCTAGTCCAACTTCATGCCCAAAGCAAGTCCAATTAGGGCAGGTTGCTGTGGGGCTTGGCTGAATAACTCCAAGGACTGAGACTCTGCCACCTCTCTGCACAGCCAGCTCAGTACTTGATCACCCTCCTGATGAAAAAGAGCTTGCTGTGCTTGGAATTGCATGTTTCAGGTTTGTACTGTGAAAAGATGAGTGGCAGCACAGTCTGGTTCCCACTTCTCTGTACCCCCCCAGCAGTAGCTGTGGGCAGCAGCAGGAGCATCTTTCTCCAGGCTGGGCAGCCCTAATTTATCTCAGTGTCCCCTGAGAGAGGGCACAGGAGCTTGCTCCTGCACCCTAAGCACCGTGGTGGTGCTTTGCAGGATCTGATTCTGGAGTGTCTTGGAGAGCCCTAGGCTGGTGCAGTGTTCCACAGAGGTCTCCCAGGGAGCTAAGGGAGGAGAGTCAGCCCCGGCTTCACTCCTGCTGCTACAGCCCAGCACACAGCTGGCCTTTGCAGGCGGGACATGCTGCAGCTTGCTGTCCCCTGGGATCCTTGGATTGCCTTCTGAAAAGCTGCTCTCCAGCAGTTTGGCTTTTAGAGTGCAGTTCCAGAGTATCTTTATCCCGGGCACTCCAGCACTCAGCGTTTACGGCTGGATTTCACTGAGTTCCTGACAGCCCATTTCTTCACCCCCTCAAGGACCCTGTGAATTACAGCCCTACCCACCAGTACATCAGTTCCTCTTCCTCGTTGGTACTTTGCACAGTTTTGATGAGAGCGCACTCCAGGCCATCTTCTAGCTCTTTAGTATGGATTTAGAATACCATGGGCTTGGTAGAGGACCAGTACCAGGGATGCCACAAGTAACCAGTCATCAGCTTGACTTTTTGCCCCCATCACAACCCTTTGAGCTCAGTGGTACAGCCACTTTCTCACTGAACTCCCTCCCAGTGTCCAGTTGTTATCTCACCAGTCTGTGAGGAGACTGTGCCAAAGGCTTTGTCAAAATGAGCACATCCTGAATGTTGCTTCTAGTCTTGCCACAGGCAGCCAAACATCAGCCATATGAGCACTGTCCACTCGTGGGAAATAAGTTCCACTCTCTCATTTCTTGCATCTTGCCATTTTAAATACATTTTTACAGAAATGTGAATTGATATCTTCTAATGACTTGGAAAGGATATTAAGTGTATTGTTTTAGTAATGATAAAGGATGAGAAAAAGCAAATTTTATGGTGGAAAAGGAAAAAATGGGGTTGGAGATCTCTCTGCAAGTTTGTGTAGAAGGTAATTTGAATCAGTTTGGGTTTAAAAATTTTAATTCATGACTTGCATGGTTCTAGAGTTAACCATAGTGCTTCATAAAAATATTTTAGTTGACTACTGAATCTGATATCTCCCAATAGAGAAAAAGGAGCCTGGCTGTGCAAAATTGTTTTTGTCATATTTACAGTACAACGCCCCAAAACAGGACCACTTGTTCAAATTTAAATTTTCTAGGCTTTACTTATGATATGAACTAGGGGGAAAAGATACTTTTTTTTTTTGTTAACGAGTTATCTTATTTAAAAGTCATCTCTCTAAATATATAATGAGTATTCTTTGTTTTCCACTGCTCTGACTATTGTTCAGAATCACTATCATTAATGCTAAAATGAATGGACATTTATTAAATCTCATACCATAACTTTAGTTATTAGCACTTTTAGAATGTAGCTCACTTCCCACCACCATTACAACTTTGACTTCAACTTTCAAATGTTTGTCATCTGGTGTGAGGTGGATTTATGGGAGCGCAGTAATTTTAGTGCTTTTTGGCTGGGTGTTTCTGATGACATCACTGTGATCTAGACACAGCGTGTGACTCTAGTTGGTTCCAGTTTTAAATAGTTTCATAATTATGCTAGTTTTGGCAGTTTCCTTGGAACTTTCCCCATCCCTTTAATGAACATGTTTTACTTCTGGGCTTATGAGACAACCACATGTTTGAGAAATTAATAGTGTGCTCTTAAAGTTAACATTGAGCAGAAGTGTGCAGATACAGAAACCTTTTGGGTATATGTGTACTTAGGAATGTAATTTTATAAGTTCATGGCCATTCTTATCATCTTCCAGTAATTGAAGAATACATTTGGCTTATAAAGTATCAGTAACTGTTGTAAAAAATGATGTGTGTGTTCATGCTCAAAAAACCCAAAACCAACCCATGCAGCTCCCAAAAATATTTTTGATAATTGTGTAATATAAGGAAATGAATGGATGTTATCCCAGATTTTAAAAAATCCCTACCCTTTTTAAAATGAATTCTTCTTAAATGTAGGTGTACTCTGTTACTTCATATGGATTAAGTCACACAGGTATATTTCTCAGATAAATTTGTTTTGTGTTTTGGCACCATTTTGGAACATGTACAGTTTTGCTTGTGTTTAGATCCAGCTTGCTGTAAATAATTTATGACCATTTGCCATCACAACAGACTTGTAGCTAAGGGAATTATAAAGAACTTACTGTATTTAATGTGAAATTTTCTTTCAAAATTAACTCTAGAGATTATCTTCTGCTTTCCTTTGAAAAACCAATGCCCCCTCAAAAGCCAAAGTTCTAGTGTCTATTCCTAGCTCTCTGAAAGTGGTAAAAGCTTAAAACACTCTTACTTAGTCTTTGCTCGTAATACTAAAAAATACTGCATAGATTTTGTGAAGTTTCGAGAACTTCTATTGAACATAACTGTAGCAGTATGTAGATGGGAAAGTTAGACTTGAATGTAATCAGGCTTGATGGAGTTAACACTTTAGAAAAAAAATTTCCCCATTCCCTTGTCCTTGCTTCTCTTTATTTTGTAGCTGACATAAGTATTGAAAGTCAAATGTAATGTGATTCTGTCAGACCAAGTCATTAAATAGTTGCAGCTCAGCATTCTGTGCAGTCCATGAGTGGGATTGGGAAAGAAGGAAATGTGGTAATTGAGCTTGGGCTTTTCTGCAAGTTCAAAACATAAATAGTTGTATAGTGACTTACCTGAAAAATATTTCCATGCTACATGTGACCTAGTTTCCAAGAAAGAGCATAGCTAAAAGTTATTTCAAAAGTTTTAGATTAACATTGTATGATCTAAGTTTTCTCAGTAAACTGGAGAGGAAGGAGAGTTGTACTTTGCTGATTACAAAATACATGTTGAGGAAGAGGCTTCTGTCATTCTGGGCTTAATGAAAGCTTGAAGTTCTTGCTTTTTCTCTGTCAGGTATGCCATGAAGAGAGAAGGGGTTTTCTAATGAAATTGCTTCACAGTTTGAGGTTCAGGGAGAGTCTACAGCAGACTTGCATTCCTCAATGAAAAGTATCAGAAGTTTGGCAGAGATGAGTAAACAAACAAACACATGTCCTCTAAATAGAGTTGATTCTCAACCCCTATTTCAGGGTTTTTATGTATTGGAATGAGACTTTACTGTAAGACTAAAAAGGCCAAATAACCATAAATTAATAAACATCCAACAGCTTGCTTTTCAATACTATATTAGTAACTGGAAAAATCTCAAATCCTTTATGGTAACTCATCTTTCTTTTAGAAGGTATCATTTACTCTTCTATTATATGAATATATCTGTCTTATGCAATTGCCCAAATGAGTTAAAGCTTCTATCTTAATCTTATTTTTTTCCCCCACTAAGATTATATTGCTCTTTATTTTTTTTTTCTTAGTGAAATGGTATTTTTATTTTATCAGATAATTTCCCTATTTTGTTGTTATATGTATAGAGTGGTAGGAAATTACTTTTGAAGTTGTAGACTTGTATTTGAGATGTATCATTGCATGTAACTTAATTTTTTTAATGGAAAGAAATCCACATCAAAAAGCAAGTAATGTGAAGATTCCCTTTTGTAATTTCTATGAGATTATTAGAAATACCAGTCAGCACATGGGGAAACACATGATCCTGTACAAAAACCCAGCACAGTTTAATCTGCTTGCTTTTGGTGTTAAGAGGACTTAGGAATATTATAGTTCATACTGTGTTACTTGACATTTGTTCCCCAAAGCTTCTTTTTGTGAACAAATTGTGTGATATGACAAGTGGCATGACCCAGAAAGCATTTTTTTCTGCAAGAGACTATGTCTATCAAAGTAATTTGGCTTAGATCAAAAGCTGTTTTTGCATCCTCTTTAACCTGTTCTTTTAATACATTTACAAAAATATTTGTATTACTTCTCTTGGCTTTCTTACTCATGAGCCTTGTAGTTAAACTGTCATTCTGGAATGTAATGGGAATACTCCTGGTGTATTTAGAATCCTAGATTCTGCTAATTAAGGTTTTCTTGTGTCTGCGAATCTCATTTTGTAAGGCTTATATCACATTCTGGAATTAGGAGCCATGTTCCTGCTTCTGAATTCCTTATGTTGAATGAACTATATAGAAGCTCAAGAGCAGGTGCCCTCAGTTCATTTATCTTTTCTGGGGTCATGTTTTACTGTTCTAGAAGTCTGCAAAAATATTTTGCTTTATGAATCAGCTTCAATTAGCGGTATTAGGAAGGATGTGAGTCTGACGTCTTGGAACCATCTGAGGTGGTTTCATGAGTAGGCATGTAAGCTCATACAATTAGGTAGTTTCTCAGACTTGTTTTGGTAATCTATCTCTGAAGGAATGTTTCTAGAGAGGGAGCTAGAAGAAGTATGTTCAATTGAAATGAATGTTTAAATGACAGGTTTCTTTTTTAAACTGAAGTTAGTGAAAGTATTAATTTTATGTTGTCCAGCTAGTTTTGTGTCAACTTCCACAGTACAAGATTGAATTGATGGAAAAACAGTCAAAGAAATTACAGAACCTTTACCAAGTTCTCCCCACATGTATTTTCTTTCTGTTAGGTTGACTTCATTGTTTTCTTTTCCTCTAGCAGGAAGACCACGAAAGCTGTGGTTCCAGTTCAACAAACCGCAGCACCACAGAGAGCATGAAATCAGCAGTGAAATCACGACGACTTCAGCAGTCTGCTTCTCCTGACCCTGATTTACCTCCAGGTAATCCATATTTTCTCTAACTCAAATATGAAAGTTTATTCAGGTAGCCACAGTTTTTTTTAAGTTAGATTATTGTGTTTTTGTCTGCCTACAAATTACAAAGGTTAGCGAAATACTTCGTATGTTAGAAAATAGAACCAAATCACAGTAAGATGTAGTTTAATGCTGATAACCTTTCTTTCCATTTCACCAAATTCTTAAATTCACATAACTCATTTATAGCTGAAGGTAGCATCATAGAATCACAGAATGACTTAGACTGGAAGGGACCTTAAATAGCATCTAGTTCAGCCCCCAGTTATAGGCATGGACACTTTTCACTCAACCAGGTTGCTCAAAGCCCCATCCAGCCTGGCCTTGAGCAGAACTTCCCTGGGCAACCCGATCCAGTGCATCAAAAGAATGAATTTCTTTCTATTACCTAATCTTAACCTGCCCCTTTCAGTTTAAGACCATTATCCCTTGTCCTGCCTATACATGCCCTCATGAAAAGTCCTGCTCCAGATTTCTTGTAGACTCCTTTTAGGTATTGGAAGGTCTTTCTGGAGACTTCTTTCTTGGGCTGTACAACCCAAACTCTTCATATTTAATTAATGTTTTTTATTGAGCCCTGTATCTACTGGTGGAGATGGTTACCATTTTTCCCCCCCTGGATATGGAATTTGGATGCATTTTATGATGTAAAAATGCCTAAGGAACTGAGTATCTGATTACTGTTGCCTGTGAGTTTGGCTATGAGGTGTTCCATGCAGAAGATAAATATGGAGAGTACTGGAATGAATTGCAGTTTGCTTGCTTGGGCATGTAATTTTAGATAGGTTAATAATATGATAGTTTTGTGTTAGGTTTTCTTGCTGTCTTTTGTTAACAGAAAGTTTATACTTGACTTGTATCAAAAGACAGCATTGAAATGTAGTGTGTGTAATACTGTGTACTACATGGTGTCATCCTGCTCTGGAATGGTTGATTGAGGAGCCAGGGCTGGAGGGTCTCTTAGAGCTTGGCATCCAATAAATTCCAGTGCCTTGGAGCTGTGGGAGCCATTTCCTACCATGGACAGCGCTTCAGCTCTGCCAGCTCCTCAGCATCTCGTTCTTTGGGCCACACCTGCAAACAGCAAAAGTCAAAGGCTACCCAAAAATTGGATGATTGTATTTCCTCATTTGTAGCATTTTTGTAAGTTACCTCCTTACAAAATTTTATTAATGCAGTTGCATTAATTGTTGTAAATTGCAAAGTTGTAAATACAGATAACTTTGGTTTTGGATTTGAGTGGATATACACTGTTTAGTATTGAGGTGCCATGTGGTAAAATGTCCTTAGATTTAATTTGCTTATCCTGGATTTTATTAAGATGTGGAGCCATCTGCTTAGTGGGTTGTTTTTTTTTTTCTTTTTGGGCTTGTGGTTTTTTTGGGGTGTTTATTTTTTGTTTGTTTGGTTGGTTTTTTTTTTGCCTTGGAGGATGCTTGTATCTTATTTGTGCTGTATTTTTTTCAAATATTTGTCCTTTCATTTTAATGTCCTTGGAGGTGAAGCTCCAGAGGCAAAGCTTAGCTAAAATGTAGCTTTGGCAGCAGCAGACTCCTGCTAAACTTAAGTTTCGATGTGTCCAATCTGATGATATCAATTCTATGGCCATAGATATACAAAGCTTTTGGAGTGGTGGATCTGAAACTGCATTTGTGGTGCTTAATACACAGTGCAGCCTCCTGGGTTCTGAACAATTTGAAAAAAACATGCTTGTGGATTTTTTTGTTGCACCTCAGGAAATAATTTAGCCCTACAGATTTTCTGGTAGTTTTATTCACTTACTGTGGAAAACCTGGATTTCAGTGGCAAAGATGCTCATAGTGTAATTCTTAGAAATCACAGGAATATAAGTAACCTTTAACTGCTTTTTCCCACTTGTCTTTAAAACAAAACCCTTTCAAAAGAACCCTAAAACACCAAAAAAGAACAAACTCTTTATACATGAACTTGCTGAAGTTTTTATTATTTTGTTTTTGAATAGTTGGAATTACAATTTCTTAAAAGACTGTTCCTCACAGGTGAAAATCTGCTTCTGGTGTATTTGAAGATAGAACTCTGCTCTCTCTCTTTATGCACTCAGCCAAAAAGACATACACCATAAAATGGTGGTGCTCTTTTCCTGAATACCTCTGGAAACTATCAGTACAACTTGCCTTTTTTTCCTTCTGTGATGTAATGTTTTTGTCATTCACAGCAGGAAAATGTGTATTGGATTGACTTTGAAAGACCCTTGAAAGCAAAATATTGAAAAAAACTTTGGACCTTTGGAGAGGCAGCTTTACTTTCTTCAATGAAATTAGTAGCTTGCTTTAAAATCATAATTAAATAACTGGTTATAATTTTATAGTTGCTAGTTAAATAGTCTACAAAAATATTTCTGTTCTGAAATTAGAAAAAGGAGCTAAATGCCTTGTGCTGCTTTCTGTTTATGTACAGGTCAGTTTACATCACTCTCATGATTAATATGGGTCTCTTATGCCCCTTAATTATTGAAATAATACATCTGGTTTTCTGAGTTCATATAAACGAAAAATGTTATCCTTTGAAGGAGTCAGGGAGAAAATCCTTAAAACCAAGTTTTCCCACATATTTTTCAGTAGATTTTCTTCTAGATTGATATGCAAAAAAAGCAAATTCAGATTATGTTAGAAATCTGACAGTCCTAAGTTCTGAAAAAAAAAAAGAATTTGATTTCATTTGTGGACTGGATTTCCTCTTTCTGGTCACTGAGGATTTTGGATCCTGAAAAAAGGAAAGATGTATGTCAGCTGTGCAAATTTGTAGTTGTGAAACTCAGGGAAATCACTTATGTAATGGTAAAATTTTCCATGTTCTCTAAGGTGAAAAATTACATTCAAGTGTAAAAAAGATGAATACCTAGAAAAAGCAGAGTAGAAAGGAAGTAGCAACTTAAGTATTTTCCTGGTTATCTGACAACGTTTTGTTGTTCATTTTAATTTTAAATTTGAATTAAAATAGTTGATGTAAATGAGTCTTAGTTAATGCAAGTTTCAGAACCCTGCTTTTGAGGCTTGTGTTTTAAGTCTGTATCATTAGCTGGCTTTTTTACAGCATAGTCACCAAACTAGAACTTGGTAGTATGAATTGTATTTTTAGATATGTGTAATGTTACAAATTTGAAAACAGAGGCATTTAAGCCTTGTTTTTTTCCAGGGCAAGTGAGCTGAGTCCGTATTTAGGTTCAGTATTCACAAAAGACATGAATATGGGTAGTATTTAATTTCTTTATGATTCTGTTAAAAATGAGTGTTTGCCACGTACTGTGAATTCCCTGATGAGATGATTTTTTCCAATCACATTGCATCAAAAAACATAAATGGATTTATTCCCAACAGGCTTCAGTGCAGGTGCTTACTATTTGGGTCATTGACAGAAATGGGTTTTGCTGTGCCTCACAGGGCTCTTACTGAACAAGATGTGGATATATTAGGTTTAAGAATGAGAATGTACCAGGCATGTTAATGCTTAGTTAACTTATAAAAAACCAGAGGGAGCACCTAGGCATATTTGCATGCTTGAAAAATAACCTAGCAGCTGGTGTTCACTTTTGCAAACCTATTTCTGACTATCTCTCAAGTAAAAAAGTAATTGTTAAAATTCTTTGTCTGCAATAATCCATAGTGTTCTGTTTTCTTAATTAGTTTGAAAGTTAATTAGTTTTATATGCTCTATTGTATTCATGGTTTTAATATTGTTTTTTTTTTGTTATCTTGCATTTCCAGGATGCTGATTGACTTAAAAACTACACAGAATGTTAGAGTTTTAAGTCATGCTGTTTTTTGTGTAAAGAAAGTATAATGATACATAGTTTATTTAAATTTTGATTTTTTAAAAAGAGTGCAAGTTGAAAATAATTACTATATTGAAATAATGTGTTTTTTTACTAAATAGATAAGTTTATCATGTCTTCCTTGTCATTCCCAAGGATTTGTTTTATTTTATAGGTTACGTTCAGAGTTTGATTAGGCGTGTTGTGAACAATGTCAACATTGTGATCAACAATCTCATACTAAAGTATGTGGAGGATGACATAGTTCTGTCAGTCAATATCACTTCTGCAGAGTGCTACACAGTGGATGAGTTTTGGGATCGAGCATTTATGGACATCTCGGGTGAGCAGATATTTTTGGATTTTACATATCACTCTTGAATTCATACACAAATTTGTAAATCTCATAAAAATGCCTCTTTTTATCAGAAGTAAGACAATTTCTGCCTGTTTTGATTTCCAATCAGTTCTTTTCTCTTGTCCTTACCTTAATTCTGATGAGCCAGCTGTAGTCATATAGATTGATTCTCACTGTGTCCTTGTGTGATCAGATATGTATATACAGGATGTGTTGTCCTCTGCTCACCCTTGCCATCCTGAGATGGTATTTGAATTTGTGCTTGCTGCTGGTATTGAGTGCTGAGGCAATTTTTGTTAATGAGCAGTAGCACATTAGTGTGCATTCCATGGCACTTCCTTGTGATGGTCTTAAAACGTTAAACAGGCTGGCAAGGGAGGCAGTAAAATGTGCTGCACTGTGTTGAGCAGAGCATACCAGTTGCAAGACATGATTCATTTCACTTCACATTTTCAGGGGAAAAAAAGCCCCCAACTTCTGACTCTCTGTCTTGGTCTTCAGTATTTGAATGTTTCACCCTTGAATTGCCAATGCCCATCTGTGAGTCTAGGTGCTCTTACTGCCATTGGCTGGAGGTGGAACTGGAGCACAGTACCTGTGCTAAGATCACACAGAAGAGTTCAGGCAGTGTGAGGAATTCATTTGATGTTTTCCTGAACCTTTTTTATTTGTTCTGGCTAAAATAATTACAAAATAATATGACAAAATCACAAAATGTATATCATGTTAAGATCACTATGATAGCTCTTGTTTCTTTTGGAAGGTTCAAAAGAAAGCTTTGGGAGATAATATGCAAAATTATTTCTGGGAGAATAATGAGAATTATATTTATTGCATGTTTCTACAGGAAACAGCTCTTTTTATAAAAGAAGAGTACTAAGGTAGAGCAAGTAAGGTGAAAATTTTAATTGTCTGTAACTAATTTGTCCTCACTTTGTATGCATTCAGCAGAAAAAGTTTGACACAGGTAATCATTCTCTTCAGTTCCATAAGCAAGTACTTCCCTGCTGATTTAAGTAATGACCAAAAAACTGTCATCTATTGCTTTGTTATAGTTAAGAGCTTGTATGCATAACTTACTTTTCTTGGGCAATATATTTTTTAACCTGTTCACTTCTTTTAAAAGCCACTGATCTGGTACTGAGGAAAATGATCAACTTTTCTGACTGCACAGTATGTCTTGATAAGAGAAATGCTAGTGGTAAAATTGAATTTTACCAGGAACCTCTGCTGTACAAATGTTCCTTCAGGACTCGCCTGCATTTTACTTATGATAACCTCAACTCCAAAATGCCATCAATTATTAAAGTAAGTATCCAAAAGAATTATTTTTGCTATTCACTTGTGACATTTCGAGGCTTTTCAAAATATCCATTAAAATTTTAAGTAAAATGAAAAGCTTATGCTGTCGTGTTTTCCTAAAGGAATCTTAAAATTGTGTTTTGTTCATATGATGCAATGAATTTATTTACAGAAGCAGCACATCAGTAAGGAAGTTACGCTCTCTAATATTTTCATTTTTCCCTGGAGTTTAAAAAAACCCAGAATTGTAAGGGGGGAAAGAAAATCTGCAGATACTTTATTAAAAAAACCCTGTAGTATACTTTAGGGTGTCTGCAATAAGATGGAAAGGATTTTTTTGCCTTAAGTTATTGTTTCAAATGTAGCTCCAACTCTCATGAATAGCAAGAACCATCAGTGTATTAAAGGTCTGCAGTGAACCACATGAAATGGATTAGCAAGCCCAACTCAGCTTCCAGGGAGCAGGGGTGCAATATTACTATTATTATTGTGCTCTCTGGGTCATCAGGAGGCACAGACTCCAAAATATTTAGCTAATGGCTGGAAATACCTGGTTTTTCGGAGGGTTGAAGCAAAAAGAACTGGTACCAATAAATATTTAATAGAATTAAATTTGAGGATGATTAAAACTTTTTAAAAGCCTCTGCTGCAAATGATGTTACTGTAGCTTCAGCACTCTGAAGGGTTGATTACTGAAGGACAGTGGTTTTTCCAGCTCAAGACAAAAGCCAGCAGCACTCTCCAAATCTGTGAAGTTCTTGTTAATGTGAATTTGAATAGTATGTGTTATTACCATACTAAAGCATGTCTGGTTTGAAGTCTTGAGAGAAAGTTTCCAAGACATGTGCCCTTTTGGTTTCTTTGTAAGGGCTAGAACATTTTCATAACCTTCACAACTTTGATTACTATGTCCATTGCAAAGTCTGGCTAAACTAATCTTAGCGAGTTTTAACGGAGTTAAAACTTCTCAAAAGAGGACAGTTCTTAAGTACTTGGATATGTTTTTGTGTGCTTTGTCATTGGGAACATTAAGCTGCTACTTTTAGTTTTAGATTGAAAATAATATCCATGGGTGGAGGTGACAAAACACATGTAAAATGATTAGAGCTGTAAGCTTTTTATTGCTGTTCTTGGAAAATTCATCATGGAATGAGGCAACCATGAGGGAGATGAGCTGATGTGGGCTGGGGATGTGAGTCCTGCCTCCACCTTGTTGTAGCAGCACTGACACTTGTCTGACCTGTCAGTCATCTAAATCCACTCACTGTGCTAACACTGTATTGGAAGTTAACTCAACAAGAAAATAATAGTTTTCCTCCAGTTTTAGGGGGATGAGTCAACCTTCTGAAGGGCAGCTGAGTTCCACTGACAGTGTAAGAACAGGATCCTGATGGGACCATGGTACCATCTAAGAAACCTGGAGTGTAATGTAATTTCAATGGAGCTGCTGAGTAATTATCTTTATTGCCTACAATGCTCTCTAGTGTTCCTGTCCTCCACTAGGGCATGTGCTCTTTGTGGGACTTTAGAAAGGCTTCTGGGAAAGTCATCCCTTTTTTTTCCCCCCTCCCCTATCTTAAGAGATTGTTTACTCCTTATCTGTCCTGTTGTTCTTCTGCACAGAAGAGGTTTGGTATTAATAACTTGAAATCAACTGGCCTTGAAAAATTTGTGTGCAAGTATTAATTTTTAATTTCCAAATTGTGTCTTAGGAATTTACATCAGTTTTTCTTTCAGAGAATTAAATAAAATAGCATAATTCTGGCATCTGACATATTTCATCTTGTCTATAGAAACAGCTGATATAACGTTATTACTCATTTTCTATGACTCAGACTAAGACTTTGTTAATTTACACATATGAAATATTAGTATATATTATACAATACTGATTTTACCACTATAATATTATTTACCTGTGGATGTGCTATACTGTTTACAAAGTAACTTTTCATGGATTTTGAATTGGATTGCATCAAGGCCAGCACTGATATGTAGTTACTTTTAATTTCCGTTATTTTCACCGTATTTGGAAACTGGACATGGAGTTAAAAATATGTCTAATATTAAGCAGTAATTTTGTTACAATAACTATTTTAGGTAGCTCTTATTTCATGAATGGTAGCTTTCTTATCTTGTTTGTCTTTGTCTTTATAGAACAATTGCATACTCAAAATATTTTAAAACATTTAGCTGGTTTACTGCTAAAATTTTTTAAAAAGGTTAAGTTTTCATCCCAATAATTACAGTCTGTGCAAAGTTCTTTCATTTAGTGAGAAGTGCCTTAACTGCATGTTTCAAAGGTAATGTTCAGAGGAGCCAATTTTCTGCACTTCAGTTGGAATTAATTCTTCCCCCATTACTTGGCCACTTGGAACAATGTTTGGAGTGGGAAAGAATAAAAATTAAGGACTTGTGTTTTAGAACCAGTATATCTAGAGTTTCTTCAGCATGCAGAGATTTTAAAGAAATGTGAATTTTCTATAATGACAATAAAAATTTAATCAGCTGCTCTTACATCATTTATATTTGAGGAAGTTCTTCAGCAGCAACTTTAAAAAACAAATACATAAATATTTCTGTATGTGTGAAGCATGTTACACTTGACTTATCAACTGAAGATCTCTTCTGTGACAGCACAAGTGAATGTTTTTGGTAGTTGTTGTTTGCAACTCTTTGCCTTCTGTTGTGTTGCAAATCTCGTTTTTGGAAATAGAATGCTCATACCAAATGAATATGGAATTGTGTGGTTTAAAAGCAGGCTTTACTGATGACAGAGCTTTGTTATTATCTGCTTTTGTTCTCTTTTCATATTTTAGATTCACACGTTAGTTGAAAGCTTGAAACTTTCAATCTCTGACCAGCAGCTTCCTATGTTTATCCGTATAATGCAGCTTGGGATTGCTCTGTATTATGGAGAAATAGGCAATTTCAAAGATGGGGAAAGTGAAGATTTGATTTGTCACACTAAAGATATGCTGGGAAATATCACAGGTAAGTACAGCTTTAAATTTGTAAGAAGAAATGTTAATACATGAATTTCTTTGCTTTTTGCAAATGTAAATATCCAAGTCAAGTATTGCACTGATGAGTTTTGGATCTGTGCTGTATTTACATTAGACTGTTGCAATTGAAATACTTTTTAATTTAATTTTAAAATTGGAAACTGCATTATCATAATATATAATTATTTAGTAGGGTTTTATTTTGCAGCTTTAGAAAGTCTTTAATGGAAGAGGTCTTGAAAGCTTGTAGGATAGATGGCAAATTCTTGCCTCACTGATGATGTGTGATACTAAAACTATGGCAAAGACCCTTAATATTTTTTGGACAGAAATGTTAATGAATCAGATAAGTTTTTGAAAACTCATATTCAGTATTTTAAAATTTCTACTCATTTTCTGTGATTATAAGCCAAGTGTCAGTGAATGTTGTGTGGAGTACTGGCCTAGAGAAATTTCACATACCTTAAATTCGAGTTTAATAAATAAATATTCAAGTGTGGTTGACCTGAAATTTAACTTGTTTTTTGTTTTACAAGGCACAGAAGATGAAGCAAGCTCAGTAATGCAATATCCTGCCCAGTATATTAGTCAAGATCCTTATTTGCATCAAGATGATGACCAGCAGCAAGGATGGGTGTCTTGGGCTTGGTCTTTTGTTCCTGCTATTGTGAGTTATGATGATGAAGAGAATGAGTCTGGTGGAATTGGTGATGGATCAGCAGAACAGCAGAAGTCTCAGGCACTCAAGGATCCTATCATTTCAGTTGGGTTTTACTGTACAAAGGCAACAGTGACTTTTAAGGTAAATATTTCTCTCTGTCATAAAGGATTCATTTTACTTGTTGGGGAAGTGCATAGAGATTTTCTGAGCATTCATATACTGTTTGATTCCAGACAAATATTGTTGGTCTTATGAGGGAAGTACTACATTAATGAATAACAGGAAATGTGAATGCTGAAAATTCCTCTTCCATCCTGCAGGACTGATAATGGCAATGGGAGTTGATTTCCTTATTTTAGCTAGAATTTGAGTGTGTACTTTATAATGTTCAAAGAAAACCACTTCATTTACTTAGATTAATATTTTTTGATGGGGAAAGAAAAGCCTAAAGGCTTTCTGTGAATGTTTACTGTAGTAGTCTATCCATCTAATGTTTATACAAATATCATTAGTTTAGACCTAGGATTGGAGGAATTTGTAGAGACTGCTCTTTTTTTGGACTATTGTATGGGAAAATATGAATTTAACTTGGTTATGTTGAATTAATTTTCCATAGGTTGAAATTGTATTAAGAGAAAAAAAGGATAAATAGCCTATAAATACATAGGCTGAGCTGTAAACTCAGATTTAAGATTACCTCTAAGCAAAGCTGAAAAGTGTTGCTGGGCTTTTCTCTAATATTTTGTAAGCTTGCAGAAGGCAATATGGAGAGTCTGACTAAGATATTGAGATGTACGGACAGAAATTAGAAATTAAGGTGCTGAATAGTTTGATCGGTTACAACCTATCAAACTATTTACAAGCAATTCTATGTGCATAATGCAGAAAGTGACTCTTGGCTTTACAATTAAGCATGTATTAAATCAAGGACAGAGCTTGGTCTCAGGGTAATTTAGGATGATTTTTATGACTTTGAGCCTTTCAGATGAACTGCAGTACTTTTGTAGCTCTCATACAAAAATTATGTGCCTGATTTTTAGACCAATGCTGTCAGGAGCTTCCTGTCCCTTTCTTGCCTGTTTGGCTTCACATCTGTGCACAGGAATGTTTTATGGAGCTTTATGCTTAATTCAGCTATTTTTGTTTGGTGGTGTAAAAGGGCATTTAGCTGCCCAGCAAGTGTCAGAAAGGGTGAGGCAAGTGACTTTGGAAGCTGCAGATATTCTGTGGGGATGCTGATGTTTTAAGCCTTCAACCACCTGGAAAATTTGGTTGCAAAATTTGAGGATATCAACAGCATTCAAGCCTTCAATTGGGTTCTTTTGTGTCAATCTGCTTCAGCCCTCAATAAAAGAGGCTAAAAATAAAAAAAAATAAGAGTTTTTGTTCCCCTCCATTAATTGTATCCCTGGGACATCACTTGGAACATGAACAAGCCACTAAAGCTCAATTTTCTCATTTATCATTGCTCATCTTCTTCTTTTAGAGTATGTCATACAGTAGTAATTTTGTGCTCTTGTTCCTCATGCAAGAAAACTCATTAAAAATAATACGAACTTATTTTTTGAACATGTGTTTTGCTAGAGAGGGCTCCTAATGCTTCATTTGCAAGTTCTCACATTTTGTACTAGGAAGTGATTAAAAAGTACTTAAAATGTAACATTTTGCATTCTAGAAATGTTAAATGTGAAGTGATGTATGATGCTAATATGGTGACAGGAGGAAAACAGAATTCATTGTTCTGCTTGCATGCGAGGAGTGTATGGAATTAATTTGTGGTTCATATTTTGGTTAAAAAAGAAGGTCAAGTTTCTGCATTAACATTTTGAACAGTTGATATCATTCCAACTAAAAATCATGCCAAATTAAATGTACCGTTGTCTAATAATGGTGAAAACTATTCTTGTAATTTCTGAGTTCTTTTAATCAATTAATTGCTTTTCCTCTGCAATAATTGCACACAGGTGAAGGGTGAGCAGTGATTTTTTTCATCCAATTTTCTTGGACATTCGGATTACAAAATTTTAAATTGAAACAGCATCCATGTGTATCCAGTCTTTAAAACAGTGTGTGTAGATATTCTTTTAAAATAATTAGAATTTGAAGTATTTAAGCTGTTCACCATAAACTAACTTGGGTTTTTTCATGCCAAATGTAATATATTCAATATAATGTCTCTTTTTTTGTTTTTCTTAGCTGTAGGTTGTGTGCTTTTTAGCCTGTGCATTTTCCCATTTTGAGTTTTTTATCAAAACCATGCCAGAAATATAAATGCATGTTGCTCTTAATTGCCATGACATGAAACAAAAATGAGTATGGTTGTTATCACAATGTGTCTATACTATTATCATGTTTAATTATTTTCTGGGATGAATAAATAAAGTATGAATGGATTTTTACTGCAGTTTATAAACTCATTTGATATTAATAATGCAGCTATGTGTCTGTTTCATCTTTTCACAGAGTTTCTATTTAGATAAGCAAACTGAAAACACTGTGGTGGATTTTAAACGTTGTTATAGCATCATTCAACCAGAAGTTGAATATGAGATATTCTGATTTGGGTAGTGTGCTACAGCTGTTTAATTGCACCTGTTTCCTGACAGTTAATGTGGTTTTGCCCATAGTTTACTTTGTCTTTATCAGTTCTGTGTATTAATGACTGTTCTGCTGTTTAATACTAATATTGACTTTTATAAGGTGTTTTTCCTATTGTTCTGTAGCTCACTGAGATGCAAGCTGAAAGCAGTTATTACAGCCCTCAGAAAGTAAAATCCAAAGAAGTTTTATGCTGGGAACAAGAAGGAACAACAGTTGAGGTAAGTTTATGCTGACAGGGCTTTCTTGATAAGTTATAAATAATGTACCAAATAGTTGCCGCTAAAATATATTTTAATTGTTTCATTGCTAATCTTTCATATTGTGTCATATTGGATGTGTTTATTGTAATAATCATGTAGATATTAACTCTAAATTTCTGTGCTGTGGTGGTCAAACACCACAGTAATCCCTTCTTTCAAGTGCCCTGTATGATTGCTATTTATTGAAATTCTGAATATATAAGCTAAGTGTATTTTGCTTTGTTTCTGTCCATCTTCTCTTATGGAGTAGAAGGCTTAAAAATTTATCACATTTATTTTTTTTTTCCTCACTAGGTCCTTATGAAAGGTGAACTTTTTTTTGATTGCCAAATTGGTTTTGTTGGTTGCCAAGCTATGTGCCTTAAAGGAATTATGGGAATTAAAGATTTTGAAGAGAATATGAATAGGAGTGATGAAGTGAGTATGTTAAAGTATCAGTTGATTTGCTGAATAAGCAATTCTGTTAACCTTTATTAAAATACTGGATTGCAGAAATTGAAAAGGCTGTTGTTACCAATTGTGATTTTTGAATGTTATTCAAAAACCTGAGTTTTTGAATAACATTAAACCACAGTTTAGAACTCAGTGCCTATTCCTTAGAATTGAAAAGACAGATATCTCAACTTGAGAAGAGGCAAAACATAAGTCTTTTTTTTTCCTTTTTGGACAATAATCCATTGTTGCATTTGTCGGCATACTTTGATCTTATACAACAAATTAAAATACTTTGGATAATATTTGAAAATATTTTAAATAAACAGAAGGTTGGAAGGGAAAGAAAAGGGAACACTAAGCTGGAAATAATAGAAATGTGGCACAAATACTGAATGAGTGTCTTACCCCACTTTTCAGTAAGATTGAGAGCAGTGGGAAGTGAATGAGTGAGACAGTATTAATTTATGTATTTTAAATAGATGCAAAACTAGAGTTGCCTAAGACAAAATCAGGTATCCATATGAACTACTTTAAAAATATTTAATGAAGTGTTGCATGAAATTTTAAATTCAATAATGATGATTTTTAGTTGAAGTGTAGGCAGAATAGTGCCCTAAAGTATTGGAGAACAGCACTATTATCTATGTTTAAATAAAAACAAATCATGCCTCCAAGAAGAGACCTGTTAACTTGATGTTAGTGCTCTGTGAAGTCTTGGAGAGACTTCTTTTTTCTTTTAAAGACTTTTCTTTCTTTTAAAGAGAAAAATTAAGACTATGAAAGAAAATACCAAGTGCCTGTATTTATGTAAAGTATCTCCCAATCTGGGAAATGCTATACTATATTATGATAGGTGTGATAGGGCAGCTTCTTATTTTTCTGCTGTGAGACCATCATGGCTTGGTGTCCATCCAGATGTTTGTGTATGCAGTGCTGAAAACAAGAAAATATCCTTACACAGCTGCTGAGTTTGACATGGTTGGGATTTTAGAGATGGGATGCACTACGTGGCTGGTGGGCTGCAATGGATACACAAAGGCTTTTCCAGAAAGAGAGACTGGGGTGGCGGGGGTGAGCCAGCTGGAAAACTGCTCTGCTGGCCTTGTTAAGGACAAGGGAGATGTGGCTGGGGATGTGAGGGTGGACAGCCAGCTCGTCTGTGGAAACTCAGATTTTCAGCTATAAAATCATGAATGAATTGATTTTTTTTCTAGACTGAGGTGGGTGGGTGAGCAAGAGAAGATCAGAGAATCATAAAATATTCTGGGTTAGAATGAACCCAGAATGAACATCAAGTCCAGCTCTTGAGTGAATAGCCCATGCAGGGATTGGACCCACAGCTGTGGCATTATTAGCACCATGCTCTGACCAACTGAGCTAATTTCCTTCAGGTTAATTAATAAGGGACATTTGGGGTTTTATTCTTACTCATTTTTCTGCCATTCTCTAATCCATAAATTTAGGAGAAGTATCTGCTTGATGACAGTGGTGATGATATTACTTGCCTGTTGTCTGTACTGCTGTGGTGGTGGGATTGGTCCTTTCATAAAGGTTCTGGCTCTGCCTGTGATTGAGAATAGATAGTTGGGGAAAAAAATCACCTGAACAACTTCTTTGGATTAATAACTCTTGTTATATTGATTATATTGGTTTCAGAGGGATAAAATTCTGGGAGAAGGCATGTTACAATCTAGATGAATAGGGAAGGGTAACATGGCAATGAGGTCATACATGGAAATAACTGATTGTCTTGAAGAGCATCTGAAAGGATTGGGCAGCCACAAATGGAGTTTGCAGTGACAGGTTTGTTTAACTGAAGAGGATGGGGCAGGATTTGGAGCAATGATGACCTGAGGTTATTTGCTGTTAGAGTGCAGCTAATATGTTCTGAATCATGAGTTGTATAGTATTCATTCATTCAGGCACTTTTTATTGATTTGGAAATGAGGAAGGAGAGGACAGGAATTTGTGTTATACAAGTGAAATTAATTTCATTGTTTTATCTTCATTTATGATGAAATATGCTCTTGAGGGATGCTACTCTGTTTGTGTCATTTGTGTGTATAACAGAATTGAAACTGCTCTGTGAACTTGACTGTATTTTTTTTTTCTTCCCCTGCCTCACCTTCTACTGCCTCATGAAGGAGGCATGCTTCTTTAGTTGTGGAGAAAATTTGAGTGTGAAAGGAATGACATACCTTACCAATTCACTGTTTGACTACAGAAGTCCAGAAAATAATAGTATTCGTGCAGAATTTATATTGGATGCAGCTCATCATAAGGTCAGAGAATTATATTTTTCCTTTAAAAAAATTTCCAATGCTCTCTGATGGGTTTAGATCTGTGTACTATTAGAGGACTGAATTCTCTTTACTTTTACACATTTAACTGAATCTTACTTTGCAGCTGGCCAAAAAAATAGTAGATCTGTTTGTGTTAAAAAAAGACACCCACAAAAACCAAGCCAGAAAAAGAGCCAAACTGAAAAAACATGTCCAAAAGAAACCTCAAACTCCCCTCCTGCCCCAAAAACTGAATGAATGTCATAATTTCCAAAAGCAGTAACTCCAGAATATTTTAAGAGAAAAAGACACATCTAAGAGGATGCTAGCAAAAAGTCAAGTTTTACCAGCAAGTATTTTAAACCCAAACAATAAATAGTCTATGGTCTTCAAACTGTGAAGTGCTCAGATATGGACAGTGTTAATTTTATTGTTTGTGTCCTACCTTTGTCTGTTTAGAGAAAATGTTGCTAAATCTGCCTTTTGTGGGGACAAATTTTCAATCACCTCTAGTCTCTGTTGTTGTAAAAGGTGCAGTAACACTTTATTCCCTGGTTGTCTGCAATTACTAAAGACTGGTTGCAGTGACCAAGGTGGTCCTTTCCAGGTGTGTTCATAGGTGGAGGTCTGTGCTGTTTATTGCACAGGTAAGCCATTTAGAATTTGGAATGTATCTAATTTCCTTTTAATTCAAATTTTACTATTTTCACCTTTTTTGTGCTACTGATGAAGTGTAATCCTGAAGAATCACATGAAAAAATGAAATTAGTAAAATCACAAGTACTTCTGTTCAAACTTTTCCCACAGTATGTTTGAAGCTTTACTCTCTCCTTGATGCTTTTACAGTTCGCCCACTTTTTTTGGCAAGAGAGGAAGCAAATTTGCTGTGTAATGTATTATATTATGTATAAATCCCAATGTTGGCATAAAGTCTTGATAACTTTCCTGCTGTTGAAAGATAAAACCCCAGTATTCCTTGAATAGCAAAACCAAATTGCATGAGCTGAAGTTTTCAGTACATTTAATTAGGTTGATGTGTTGCATGCAAGAGGTCAAACGAAGAATATTTACTTCATTAAAGGTACTAATTGTCTAGATGCTGTTGATGAATTGGTCAGCATGTCCACAGGAATTATGGATGTGCATTTGTGTGGCCTCAAATGGAAGTTACATTGCCTATCAGAAAGGTGAATTCCTTGGGATAACCTCTGTCCTTTGCTTTGATAAGCCTTTCCCTGTGTTGATGCACAAATCCAAACATGAATATATCTCTCTAATACCAGTCTATCAGTTGGTAATCTCAAGATTCTTGCCTTATACAGCATTTTCTTTGTTTGCTTTGCTTTGTTGGTAGGAGACGTACACAGAGATAGCTGGAATGCAGAGGTTTGGGGCTTTCTACATGGATTACTTGTACACAATGGAAAGCACCAGTGGCAAAGGTACCTTTTTTTTTCCTTTGTTTACCCTGATAAATAATAGCAACAAAGACTTTTCATGCCCAGATGGTCCTTGACCAACTGTCCTCTAACTTACCTTAGATTTATCATCAGGATCATCATTAAAATGCTTTCATCTTCATTGATGTCTTTCAGAGGTTGGTTGTTTTGGTTAGCTGTTAATTGTTGGTATTCTTCCTTTATTGTTTTTCTTTCCCCACATAAATAATCATAATGATATTTTTGTAGCCAGTTGCTAAACTGAAAATGATTCTCTTGTAGCAGTGGTGGAGTTCATCAACTATGATGTCTTTTTTTTTTAAGTGGTTATTATTGATTTTGTATGTAAAAAAATCTCTTGAGAAACCCTGGTTGAAGAATGAGATAAATTATATACTTGGCACAGAAGAGGAAAAGACTTACTGTTTTCCTTCTATGAAGAAAACTGCAAGAATGCAAGATAGTGTGAAGAATTATCTTTAAATATAAATATCTAAAGAATTTGATGAGCAAATGTTAGCCTAAACCATATGCAATTAGATCTTGGCTAATTCTAAATAATTTTTGAGATTGCTGTCAATTCTTTTCTAAGCCTGAGAAGTGGATTTAATGCAGTAAGTATATCTGCTTTTGTGAGTGTCACAAGAGCTGGGACAAAGGAGTTAATCTATCAGCAAGTAATATGTTTATATTTTGACACTGATATCCTTATCACTAATTGTGATATAATTTCTCCCTCACTCCTCAGAAGACTGTCATCTACAGCTGCTACTCTGCAATTTTACTGTCAAATGAATAATACTTCATTTCCCATCTGTGTATTTATTATTGTGAATATTTTTTCTCTGGATATCTGTTGGGAACTTCTTGCTATTCTGTGACTGAACATTTATCTGTCCTTGCTACCCAGTCCAACTCATCTGGGGTTTTTGGGGTTTTTTTTTTTGTGTTTCTCTTTCTATGTTTGTTTCTATTTCCTAATGTTTAGTTTTGTTTTCTGGACTTGGTGGACATTAAGTCTGAAAGGAGTAGGAAAGAAACTTCCAGTTTCCTCAGAAAATGGATCATTAAAAACTTACAAAAATAAGTAAATGATGCTGTTGCCTTCAGCAGCAGAGGCACACACCAGGAGTTTTAACAGTTCTTTCCTGACTCTGAGGCTTTCCTCTGTACCATGAGTGTGCTGTGAAGCTCTGAAAATGTGCCATTAAGTCAAGCTTCTACTGCTGACTTCTGGTTTTAATAACAACATAAATGTTTAATTGCACATTGAAGTCCTAGGTAGAGAAGTTAAAAACCTTGGGTAAGCCTTATCTCCTTTTTCAATCTTAGTATAAAAACTTAAATATTCACAGACTATGTGCATTATGAAGAAAAATTGATTTTGGGGAGTATTTTGTCTTGTTTATCTGAATGTAAAAGGAATGTTATGATCTTATCTCTTCTTGACATTTAACTAATCCTTTTCAGAAATTACTGAAACTCAGAAACACTTACTTCTTTTCTGCAGTGCCAGGCTACTCGTATTTTCTGACTACATTTTTCCCTTCTTAGCTTCTCTTTTTTTAAATTTTTCCTTCCAGAATGCTTTCTCAGAGCCTTGGCTTCTATTTTCTCCATCAGTCACTAGGAAAACACCTCACAAAATACAGCTTGGCTTCCTATCAAGTCGTACTGTGTGCTTTTATTTCAGTATTACTCCTTTAATTCCAGCAACCTGGATACATAAATGAATGTAATAATTGATTTTTAAATAGTTTAAATGGTTGTTGTTTCTCTAGAGCCAGGAATTTAAATTTTCAAATAGTTTTGTTCCTCAGAAAAACAAATGTGATGCTTTCTGTTAGTTATTTTCTAGCTAAATTTTCCATATTGGGGGTTAAATGCTGTTAAATAGAATATAAAAAATAGGTGTGAAATATTTATTTAAGATGAAAGTATAAATACCTTAAGATTTTGAAAGCAATACAGATCTGTTGCATTTTTTAATGTGCTGCTTATATGAAAGTTTGCATTTTACTATTTCTTACTTTGGTATAACTGTTCTCAGTTTCAATTAGTGCACACCATATACTATAACAAAACTAACCCAACTTAAGTTATAGGAGGCAGTTACTGTGATTGTAAGATTTTTATCTGTCAAGGCAATTTTGGTTTGACACATTCTTTGCACCTTTAACCTTTCCTGAAGCATAGGATTACTGATTAAACCACAAGTGCCTCCTGGATAACATTAACCCTCTGGAGTTTCATCTGTCACAGAAGTGCATTAATCAATTTCAGTATTTTGAATGAAAGCAAGATAGTCATGCACAGTAGTCTTATTTTGAAATTCTGTCCGTCTTCTCCTTCCTTTATTTTTCTGGTTTTTTGCTTCATATTTCAGTGCAAAACAAATTCCCTGAAACATTATGTAGCCTGTCAGTTCCCTGATCACTGATTTGCATGGCCTACAGACCTAGCAGGGGGTGCTGTTGAAGTTGCCTTTTGTTTGTAATGTGTACCTCTCTCCTATGATGGCAAGTTCATTTTGCAGCACTCATTTTGTTATTTTTGGTTGGTTAAAATTAGACATATGATTTACAGAAAGCTTGGAAACTCGGTGGTTGAAAATTGGTTTTCTTTATGCAGTTTCAAGTCACCTGTGATCATGTGCCTCTGTAGAACCAATAGGTTTTCTATCCCATTCTCCTTGCATGTAGTTTGAATTACCTGGAACTGTTCCAGAAAGTGGTTTGTATAAATTCTGTCACTTAGATATGTTATTCATGTACATACAATATATACAATCAAGCCTGATTTTTTCCTCTTTGAAAAGGCAGGCTGTTACTACTTCTGGCCTTATTATTTTTGGCCTTGTTATTTTTTATATGATGTTATGGTTTTTTACACTTTTTGATAGTGTTTATCTGAACTGAATACTGTGTAGAATTGGAAGGATAAAAGTATGTCTGTTAACTGCCTATAAAATAAATGCAGAAGTCTGTATGCTGGATTTAAAAAAATCTTTCAGGATTTATTCAAAAGATTGTAACTCAGTTCCAGCTGAAGATTTGAATAGGTTTTATAAGGTAGTATCCTTTTGTCCTTTTATCTTTCTTTTATTGTTCTTTTTCTTCTCAGAAAAACAACAAACCAGGGGAAGCAGAGGCTATAAATGCGCTCACTGCCAACTTCTGTTAGGCTTTTAAGGATAAAGTTAATTCTTTTGCTGAGTGTATTAAGCCTGGAAAGGCCTGCAGAGCATCAAGCAGCTGTGCATCGAATTCAGCATAGGCTCATTTTATCTGGGGACCTTTTTCCTCACCAGTGCTTAGAGGCACCAATGTTCTATGGAGTATGATTTAAACATAAGGGAAAAAAAACACCCCTATCCTTGCTTCCTTTTCCACCAAGCTCAACTTTCCTCAATATAAAGATGGCTTTGAATGAGTGCAGTTAAAAGAGTACAATAAAGGAGTGAGACAAAAGAGTGAATGACTGACTTACTCTTGGACAACCAGAAATCACAGAATTTTTAAGGTTGGAGAAGAACTCTTTGGGTCCAACCATTAACCCAACACTGCCATTTTCACCACTAAACTGTGTCCCCAAGTGTCCTATTCATGTATTTTTTTAACACTTCCAGGGATTGTGGTTACAATGCTTCCCTTGACAGGTTGTGCCTGTGCCTGTACCTGTAGCCAATTTCAGTGAAGACATTTTTCCCAATATCCCATGTAAACCTCCCCTGGTACAACTTGAGGCCTCTCATCCTGTAACTTCTTACTTGGGAGAAAAGACTGACCTTGTGCCCTTGCCTCATCCTCCTTTCAGATAGATGTAGCAAACATAAGGTCTTCCCCTGAGCTCCTTTTCTCCAGGCTAAACAATCCCAGCACCCGCAGTTGTTCCTCATAAGTATTGTGCTCCAGGACCTTCATCAGCTCCATGCCCTTCTGTAGTCTCAGAAGCCATTTCATCTTGGTGCTTATTTTGTCAGACTGTTCATTTATGTAACGGTCAGCAAGACATTTAATGTTTAGGGCTTGTGTCAAAGCAATGAAGACACTGGCCAAGTGATGACCTATTAGAAAAAAACTTCACAGTGAAGTTCTGCAAGCTAAATATGTTAGAGGGATAGGGGTGTGTTTTTATAAGTCATATGTGGCAGGAAAACTTGAGCTTCTGAAATCTGCATCATTTAACTGAAGAACTTGCATGAAGCATGTTTAGGGAAATAGTCACACTCTTTAGTAGCTGATGAGTAGCCTGTATTCACTGAATGTGTGATTTTGGTCTACTTTATTACCCTACTTTAGTAAACTATTCTTATGTCTGTTGGCTCTTAAAAAAACCAGTCTGAGACATGACAATTAAAGACATTTTCTTTCTTGCTGCCCATATGTCGGTGAATGGAAGAAGGGCTTATCTTAGGTGTCAGGCTGGTTCTTCCAGGCTTGTAAAGGCAGCTAAGCTTTCAAGGGCCCAGGTCTGTCATTCTTTGCAGCACACCTTTCCTTGGTTACTGGGGATGGGTATCTTTGTGACAAGCTGTAGAAAGTTTTGAACAGCAGTGTCACTGACACTTGGGCGTAAGCTGCCATAGAAGTTTAGACATCTCCAGAGTCCCAAATTTGAGAAATACAAAGTTCATGGAAGGGTTCTTAAGTTGAACTCTTGCCTGTGTGGGAGGCAAGCAGAAATTTGCCCTGTTTGCTCTGCATTAATTTTGTTAAAACCTGTTCAAGCAATCATTGTATATTTGTGTTTTATATTTGCATTTTTATATTTTTCTGTCTATTTATTAAGTCTTTGATCACAGGATTTGAAACAGAAGTAGCTGATAAAAAATATTAATCATGTCTAATTGTTTTGTGTAACTTCTATAAAAAACTTCTTGTAGTTTCTGGGAATCAGCAAGACCTTTCTTCAGTAAAGAGTGAAGATTTTGGAAATGTTCAGGAGATGTCTACAAAAAGCCTCATTGTAGGTCCACTCAATCTTCGACTGGACAGCAGCGCAGTACACCGGATAATGAAAATGATAGTTTGTGCTCTGGAACATGAGTATGAACCATACAGCAAAACTAAGCCAGGTTTGCTCTTATTGCATGTTCACAAATATACAGAATTAAACCAAACTACATTTAGGGCTCTTGAAAGTGCAGCTTTCAAATAGTTAAAACTCCAAACCTGTCAGTGGTATTATTAGCCCGAAGAGCAAAATGTAAAATAAAGGTAAAATTAATCACAGTGTCCCCATCAGTGTTGGATATATTTCTGAGATATTATCAGACACTTTGAAAGCCATTTGTTTTAATCCTAAGCCTCATGTTGAGTAAGAATGGCTTATTTAATTATCTACTCTAGCACTATTTTGGAGTCTTAGAGAAGAAAATATTCCCATTGATATTTATAGTTCAAAATAATTGTCATACAGGATGAAAATGCAAGGAAACAAGTTATGGTAGACTGTAAAGAGGAGTTCCTGAGAGCCATACACATTTCAAGTAAGGAAAATCCAGTTAGTATTGCATTTGGCCTTAGGTAGAACCAGTGTGGAATAACATTATAAACTATGAAGGGGCAAGGGGGGAGCTTTGCATTTTTGTTGCTAGTCCCTATGCATTTCTGAAACATCACCTGTAGGGCACATTTTATATATATTAGTGAAACATCTGGAATATTCATTTATTGTAGATATTATGGATGGAAATAGAACTATGCCAAGCTCAGAAGAAGTAGCATCACTGGAGGAATACATTCCCACTAGACTTACAACGTTCACTATTCTTAAGTGTACAATTATAATCCCTGTGGCAGAATTCAATTTACTGGACCACTTGCTGCCCATAATCATGGGTGAGAAGGTATGTATGCCCTGATAATTATTCAGTTCTTTATATCAGCGTGTGCTGTTTGATAAAAATTTTCTTACTGGCTGTTATTCCATGTGCTGGATGTATCTCTGAGTTCTGGATTAGTTTGGTGCTCATGAGCTTTAACTTCAGATACAAAAAATGAATGGTAATGACTTATTAGACTTGGAAACTGAAGGTGTTGTGTATGGGTAGGAAATACTTTTGAAAAAAAAGGTTTTAAAGCATCAAGCAAATGAAAAAACTGTAGCTCTGATCTTTTGATCCAGAAGAGTACCTGTTCTGCAGATCTTTGCAAGCTTGGTAAAGTGTGCAATTTTTTAATACATAGGCTCAACAGAGACTACACAGATGTTAGCAGCCAGCTCTGTGTGTGCTGGTTCCAGACAGATGTCAGCAGCACTTGGGCATTTTACTGCTGAATTACTAGCTCAGAGAGAAATTTCTTAACAGCCTTCATTTGTTTTATCTTTTGGATATGTGAAGTATAATGCCAGCTAAAGGGTCCTATACTGGTTTTATTCTTATAGGTCTCCTTCAATGCAGAAAGTTGAGGTACTGGAGGGATAAATCTGTGGCTTGTAGTGAAGATTTGCAGTAGGTTTATCTCTTGTGCCAGAGGCTGGAAGGTGTTTTATGGGTAAGGAAAGGAGTGGGAAGAGCAAACCCCATCAATTATTGAGTTAAATTTCTAGGAATTTTTGTCCAGTATTTCATCTGATAGGTTGAGAGAGCTATGGTAGCTCATCCTGAGGAAGAAAATGCTTCAAGGAGACCTCATTGTGGCCTTTCAGTATCTGAAGGGGGCTTTTAAAAAGGAGGGAGAGGGAGTTTTCTACAGGTAGATAATGACAGAACAAGAGACAGTGGTTTTAAGCTAAAAGAGTTCAGATTTAGTTTAGATGTTGAGAAGAAATTCTTTATTCAGAGGGTGGTGAAGCCCTGGAACAGGTTGCTCAGGGAGTTTTTTTCCTTTTTAGGACTTTTTAATATGTTGCACTGAGTGCTGAAATGGGTTGTGGTGCTTTTTATCTTATGGGCATGGGCAGATGGTATTTTTATGAGAACAGTCCCAAGTTTGTTGTTGGTTTGAGGCAAAGAATTTGAATTCCAGTGAACTTTTTGTTAATCTAGTCATGACTTCAAGTCTCAGTTTACATTTCTTGAATGAAGCCAAGCATGAACAATGATTTTGAATTTTAGATTGAAAATCATATGCACATAAACTTATTGTCCTATTTCGATGCATATTTAATAAAATTTCTAGATTTGTAGTGTGATTTGTTTTGGAAGAGGTGTTTGGAGATGTTCTCCATGAGCTCAACATCCTGGTCAAAGCAAGAGCAGAGATTGTTCTGTCAAGTGCTGATTTAGCACCTTTTCAGTCTTGCTCTTCTCTGTACCCTCCCAGACAGTCACAGGAGACAGCAGCAGGATCCTTCTCTGGCCCTCTCCAGACTCAGACTCCAGAATGACTTCAGCTGTCTCTGTTTCTCCTGAGCCAGAGCTCATGTGCTCCAACCCCACAACCACTTTGTTTCCAGTGAACTAATTTTGCCATGCCCATGTCCAGCCTGTGCTGGATGCAGTACTCCATTTTTATGGATACTGTGAAAAATAGACTTGGATGTCTAAAATTGTGGGTTTTATTCCCCATGGAGACACCTGGCATGACTGTGAATACATAAAAGATGATAGTGTAAAGGCTAGATCAGCACGAGATTATTACAGTGATACTGCTTTGGAGTGATAAAAAGGTAAACAAATATTTTATAGGATGAAATATTTTGAATTTGCATATTCTTATGGTGGGTCGACCTCTTCCAGCTGCCAGATGCTTACCCAGCTGTTCTCACTCACCCTCCTCAACAGAGCAGGGAATGGGGGAAGAGAATGGGACTGGTCAGGGTAGAGGGGGAGATAGATCACTTATTAATCACCAGTATGAGCAAAATAAACTTACCTTGGGGCAATTAATTTCACTTACAGCTAAGAATCCAAATTACATCTATCTGCTATTCCCCTTTTTCCCTCAGACTCAATTTCACTCCTTAATTCCCTGACCTTTCTACCTTCCAACCCACAGCAGAGGGGGATGAGGAATGGGAGATGGGGGTCAGTCTGTAATGGCTGATCTCTGCACTCCCTCATTCTCCCAGTGTTCTGCCTCAGTTCAAGTCCTTCCTGCAGGCTGCTCTGGCATGGGCTTTCCTCAAGGCTGCAGTGTCCTTCAGGGCATATTCACCTGCATGGGTGATTATGTGGATGTCTGCTTTTGTGTTGTCTCTTGCATGGACTGCAAAAAAATCTCTGCTCTGGTGCCTGGAGCACCACTGCCTTCCCTCCTTTTCTGACTTTGCTTTTCATGTTGCTGTTTCTCAGTTCCCTGAATCTTTGCAGCCTGTGTAGAGTTTTTGCCCATTCTTAAATCTGTTTGCACAGAGGTGGCTCCTCCTTGGCTGAGGAGCTCAGCTGTGCCCTGTGCTGGGACTGTTTCAGTACTGACTGGAACGGGCTGGACCTGGCCCAGGACAGCCCCTGGTGTCCCCTTACAGAGGATGTCCCTGCACCTGCACCAGCACCTGGACAATTCTGGATAAAAAGTTGATGATTTTAAACTTCAAAGAAAATATTTCGGAAAGATTTGAGAATTTACAGTATAATACCATGGTATCTGTAAATAGTTTATTACATGTAGATTTTCCTGTGTATTTAGGTGGGAACATGCGGATATGATAAATAATATGATAAATAATACATCTGCAGTATAATCATGACATGATTTTTTTCCTCCCTGCCCTAGAACTCAAGTGGGCTGTTAAATGCTGCCAGTTTCCAGCCCCTGCGGCCGTTGCCTTCCGTGAGGATTTTGGTGGATAAGGTTAACCTGGAGCACTCAGTGCCAATGTATGCAGAGCAGCTGGTGCATGTGGTCAGCAGCCTGGGCCAGCCATCTGACAACCTGCTTCACTACTGCTACTCCCACTGCTATCTGAAGGTAAAGGAGGGCTTCAGAGGTGTTTCCTACTGCAGTGTGCTGAGGAAAAGGTCATAGATGTTTGGTTAATCCTAAGTGTCAGCAGGTTTTCTGTAAGAATGTTTTCAGCTAATCTGGAAGGCCATAGAGTAAACACATTTCACAGAATGTTATTGTTTGGGATTGTGCTTCTGACTTGAGCCAAGACTTTTGTAATATGCATAGAGAACTTTATATGAGGAAACTGCAAACTGAAGCCCCAAGGGTCTTGTGGTAAGATTGAGTTAAAATAATTCAGAAAGAAACCTTTTTCCTCATCTGAGATAATGCTCCTATGATATGTAGATAGCTGCAAAATACACTTAGAAACTTGATGGGAAGTTAGGACGAAAAACCATCACTACCAGTAGTATTGGTAGAGCAAAGCCATCACAGTGAAGATACGCAATCAAAAACTTAACAAACAATTTCATTATAAGAGGACAGATCTCGGAATGTTCTCAATTAAAGTTGCCTTATGTGAGAGGAGCTCTCTTTGTGAGGCTGGGGGAAGCTTAAGATATGGAAAACTGTTTTGAGATGGTTCAGTTGCCTTCTTCTCTGAGGAGGAGTTTTGAAACAGGCTTTTCTAGCTTTTTTGGATGTGCTTAGGTGGTTTGATAGCTTTTGGGTGCCACTGAAATAAAAATATTTAATACCATACTGTTAATTTTACGCTGTCTCTCAGCTATTCACTTTCATCCTGATATTTTAGTAAGAATTAAACGATTTAAGTCTTTATTATCCACATACTGTGTGTTCCACAGAGAGCTGTGTTCCACAATTGCATGGCAGGCTTTTAGTTTTACCTTCTGTCACATTTAAAGTGATTGAAATTGCAGTACTGCAAGTCATCTCTAGGTTTTTCAGTTTAAGAGGATTTTTTTTTCTCTCTTCAGAAAACTTTTTGGTAGTAAAATTTGGACATTAGCTTTGAGTTTGAAAGGGTTTATTTGCTGGCTTAAATAGTGATTGAAGTGTTCTGTACTTGTCAGTGGTGGTACAGCATGTTAAAAGGCTGCTCTACAACAGGTTGTATGACATATTGAACAGGGAAAAATCATAAAGAATTCTTGTGATGAATCCTTCTTTAGCCAGGTTTTACTAAGAAAAAAAGCTTCGAAGGGAAGCTTCTAATTTCCTTCAATACCACTCTTTGATACCAGTGCTGTTATAATTACTCAGTGATTTTACTTTATATGAAAGGCAGTATGTAATCTACAAATTTAAAGGATATAGACTAAAGTATTTGAATTTAAAAATTGTAATTCAGCATTTAAAAATTCAGCAGACTGTAGTTAGCACTTTTTGAGTGAAGAAGGTATTTTTACGTGTATTTCTAGGGCATTATTTTAGATAGATTTTTGTACCTATAATTATGTTTGGGGAAAAGGAATTATCTAAAAATACTGAACAATTTATTTAATATTTATTAAGTATATTTATAAATACATATATTATGTTATAAAATATCTTGGAAGTAATTTAATAATGTGATAATGTACCCACTGAATTTGTTCCAGATATTTGGTTTTCAAGCAGCACTGACTTCTTTGGACAGTAAAGGATTATACTGCATCCCTGTTCCAGTTATCCCCTCATTCAGTACTGCTGTTTATGGCAAGCTGATCAAGTTCCCCAAATATTGGTGAGCATTAAGCCTGTACAGTGTGTTTAAGTCATGTGCACAATTATTTTTTGCATTTCTTATGAGTGATTTAAAAATGCTAAACTTCATGTTATCCCAAACTCGTCTCCTCTGTCATATTCTGCTGTTACATCTGTAGTCATTCCTAGGTTTCTTTGTAAGGATAGCTGTCAGCAAACATTTGAGACCCTTGTTTGGCTGAGAACTGGAGCGTGGTGCTGATGACACCAAGGTCACAGCTTCAGTCCCTGGGTGGGCCACTCCCTTCACATGGATGATCCTTGGGGGTCCTTTCCAACTCTGCATGTTCTGGGATACAGAAGCCTTGGGGTTCCTTCTAGACCTTGTAGGTTTCTGGAACCAGTTGCTGTTCTTTCTTGAGCTGATAGAAAAGCTGAAGTTACAGACTGATGGAAAGCTCGATTTTTTTTTAACTGAATAGGACAGTTTTTCTTTTTTGAAGTCAACCAAATAAAAAACAGCTAACTGGGGGTAAAACCCCCAAACATCCCAAACCCACAGTGTTTCCACTACACTTTTATTTGTTTCTCATTACAGCTGAAAATATTTCAACATTATGATCAGATATTTAAACCGTTTGTTGTAGTTCAGATGTTAAATATGGATATTTTTCTTCTGAAGAAAGTTCTGTACCTTTTATGAAATGTTCTTCATAATTTTTTAAGTCTTAAATGCCATGGGAATTCAGTATTTAAATTTATCTCTACAGTTCAAATCTTGTGATAATAAATGTCAGTGTTTTAGTTTAGATTATATTGATAGGTTGCATTTATAAAAACTGTTTTCAGGAAAATGCATTTTGGCAATACTTTGGACAAGGTATTAGTTTTATTTATCCCTCATTTTGAGCAGTAGCTGTCTGTAATACTACTTTATGACTAAATCCATGCAAGAAAATTTTACATAAACTGACAAGATAATGAGAAAGCATGTTAATGGTTTGGCTTCAAACATTGTGTTGAATACCTAATTTGTAAGATACATTTGTTTGTGAAACCTTGATGGATTATACAAAAAAAGTCTACTTCTATGATTGTTCTTAGTATCATGTAAAGAATATACTAATTTTTCTCTCTTGAGCTGTGATACTATGTTAAATGTAAATGGGTTTTAGCACTATCAGCACACCACCAGGTGGTAGCAGCCTAACTGACTTTGTCATATTTTCTATCAATTGTTTACAAAAGTATTAATGACTTTGAATTAGTTGCTGTTGTGTTGTACCATTTTGCTAAAAAATAAATGTTTCCAGGACACCCTATAATCAGCACTAACCAGAGTACTTCAGGACTTTAAGACTGACAGCCTTCCCTTACATTATCTGACATTTAACACTAAGCTCTGGTTAGTAATTCTGGTTAGCAAACTGTATGAATAAATTAGTGTTGAATGGCAAGCTTAAATTGCTTTACTATATTGTAAACCCCGTGTTTAGTTGTGCAAAATAATCAAAATAATTTTAGGGATGAATTTTTCAAGAAATCTGTCACCTGGCAAGCTCATGGTCCTGCTGCTGCTTTCTCCTGAGGGTGCTTGCGCTGCTGTGCTCTGTCTCTTGCTCGCTCACACTTGGTTCCTTGTGCTTTTCCTTGTGCACAGTTTCACACTTGCCCTCACTCTCTGTCTCCTGTTCCTGGCCTTGCCCTTGCCTTCTCTCTCTCATGCATTCTTGGATTCTCTCGTGTCATCTGCCTCTCTGACATTCTCTGTCTCTTTCTTTTAAAAATGCATCCTATTACCATGCATGCCCAGCTGGGAAGAGCTGGAGTTTTGGGGAGTGGAGGCAGGGGAATGGTCCTGCCTTAAAACAGCAAACCATCTATTGGCTTTCATTAGAAGATGTTGTTAGACCAACACTTACTGTAGTACTGTGGTCTAGTGTGTTTTGATGATTTTCTCACTTTTTTTCCTGTGATATGATCTCTCTCTATGACTTATTCATTTATTAATGAAATAAAAAAAAACTTTATAAAATGAACTTATTCCCTCAGTTTATCTAAACTAAGCAACACCAATTTGTGAGTAATAAAGTAGAAAAACAAATGAGTACAGCAGCAGCCTGGTTAAATGAAGTGTAGTTTGAAGTGAATAAAACTCCAGATGAAACGCATCAAATAGCACTTCAGCTAAATCGAAATCAGCATGAGGACTGAGAGCTTCATTGAAGTCATGCAGTGAGTGAGAATTAGTCTGGTAGGATAACCTGGTAATGTCATTAAACTTAAATTCAGTCCTCCCTCCCAAATTATACCACCTGCTTTATTTGGATTTTGTGGATTTCACATTCCAGGGTTTCTTAAAGCACACACATCTGATGCTACATGTGTTCTTCTATTTCTTAGTAGAAAATACATACCAGAGGCCATACCTTTTAAAAACAAAGACATTTTATGAACTGTTATGGAATCCCTTAGGTAGTATGTTTTGAGTTAGCAGTGAAAATCTCAACTTTATTTCTGACATAAATCAGTAGAATAGGTTTCTTTTCTAGTTTCAGTACAATAATCTCAAAATTACTGTTATATACAGTGTATAAAACTGTAGTAATATTAATTTTTTAAAACTAGTTGATAAACATTGGCAGGATGTATTAACAGATACAATTTCAGCAGTGTCAGCCCAGTAAGTTCCACTAAATAACCATAAATGGCCATAAAGTGCTGTTTTGTTTACCTATTAGATTGATGTCTCTTTTAATTTCAGTTAATACACTTTCTTTGTATAAAAGAAATGTGCTCAAACTCTCTAGTTAACCAAGTCTTGGACATCTTTGAAATTGCATAGCTAATCTGTTTTTATTGGAAAGTACAACCATCTGGTCTTTTGTTTTTGTCAAGCGTAACAAGATGCAAAATACAATGTTAATGTCAATATTTTACAACTGCTTTATGTAGTGTTGCATGCCAGATTGTAAAGCAGCTTTCAGAGCTTTCAGGAGGATGTCTAAAACCAACTGAGAATTAGCAGAATATGGTTAAAAGCCCAGAGTGAATGACAAGAATGTTTATTGCCAAACAGAAATCTTGGGAGGAATTAGCTGATTTTCTTTTATTCTTTTGGCTACAATGTCTGTGGTAACAGATGAGGTAATCTGGTGTAAGACACTTCAGTGTTACAACCTTCTGTCGCTTACAAGATTTGTACTTCTGAAGAATGCTAAATTAACATTACAGAATATAGATTCACAATAGTCTTCCTTTTATTTTTCTGCTGTCTGATTGATACTGAAGCGTCCTCTCCATATTTTGAGCTAGATATCAGTCTAGCTATGCGTGTTATTTTATTGCTTTCCTTAACCTGTCTTCTCTAAACAAGTGCTCCAGACTCCTGTTTTTGTTTTTCTTCACAAGATCTGTGGGAAGTTTTTCTCTTACTGTCTCTGCCTGTGACAGATTTGAGACTCTGGGCTCTGGTAGAATAAAGTTATAAATGAGGGTGACAGCATTATCCCCAATTCCTTTCTGTTCAGCTTCTTGGTCCTGTAGTCTACTTTCAAGAGATCTGGTGTTTTTTAATAGTGAATCCCCTTTTTATAATTTGAAGACCAGAGCAATAGCTGCTGATTTGCTGCCTTCAAGGAAGCACCAGGACACAGCTGACTAATAGCTAGACATGTTAAGTTAGACGTGGGAATTAACCTTTTATAAAAAGGTTGAGGACCTGCTGGGTGAATTATTATCTAGGATTTCATGGTCTGCACTTAAACTATTGGAGAGTACAGAGCATTTAGTTGATCTTGAGTTTTTAGTCTATCAGAACAAAAATCTTGAATAGTAACTTGTAATTAGATCTTGATAATTATTAGTAAACAAAAAAGTCTTTAATATGCTTAATAGATAAAATTTCTGCAAAGATTCCTTCTTTTGGGCTGTTCTCTGCAGACTGTCTTAAGAAATGAGTTTCATCTTAAATACATCAAGTGTGCTAATCTCCATCAAGCTTCATCTTTCTGGTGAAGAAGGATTTTGGTTTGGGTTGGTGCTGGAGTTTAATTTCTTCAGTGTTTTTATTGAAGTGCTATTTGTTATTGACAAAAGCTGACAAAAGTTTAAAATTTTCTTTGCTCTTAAAGACAGTCATGTATCATATGGTGGGCACCTCAGCTGTCCGGAGATCTGTCACTTGTTTCACTCCTGAAAGCTGTGTATTACAGACCTGACATCATTATTTTATTAATGCGTGCTCTTACAGCTCTGAAAGATCACTTCAGAAATACAGGTGCAGTGCTCTTCACATGGAATAAATGTGTATTTTCTGTAGGCTCTTTTTATGAACTCTCAAGAATATTTATATACCATAGCTGTTCTTCGTATTTCAACACAGATTTAACTGTAAACACTTACTGTGTCCTTAGAATCTGCTGCATTTAGAGTAGATGGGCACATAAAGTTATAACTGCCTTTTTGTAAACTATTATGCAAAGATTTTGAGAAATATACTTTGCCACCAACCTTAACCATCGCCATTTTGTTTTCTTACCTGAATTCCTCACTTTTATTTTGATTTTGTCTGTGTAGTTGTGAAATGGTTGTTTCATACACACAATTAGTTTCTCTTATTTTCTAGCTTTAATACTAATGTTATGAAATCTCAAGGTTCGAACTCCCTCATTACTACTGTGTAGTTTTTTGCACAAATTTTTGTTGTTGTGAAGGTGCTTGTATTTTTATAAAGGTTTGCTTTCATTTTCTTCCATCATGTGTCCCCTTACAAGGCAAACATCCCTCTCCTAAAGCCATATACCTGCTATGCCATTGAGTTCATATTAATAAAGTTCATTGTTAGACTCCTTACACAATTGAGCAAGGTCGTTATAGGTTTTAGTTAGGATGTACACCTGCTCATGTCTGCTTTAGGGGTCATCTTGTAAATACTGGGTGCATTTAATGGTATCCCCTTGAACTGACAGAGGTGAGAGTAATTCATGTGGATCCACAAGCAGAGTGGTAGATGAAGATCTGGCTTCTTACACAGTAAGAAGTTATTTAGCAAGGGAATTATATTCTGCTGATGTGGTCTCTACCAACAAGGTACTACTATGATTACAGTAGGAGATTTTAGGATTTGCTGCTCACCAAAGAGAGGATTAAAAGTGTATAATGCGGGATCAAGTGAACTATCTGTTTTTGCCACTTTTTAAATTAAAACATCTTTGCAGAGCATGCCCAGTGGAGTCATCTGCTGAGAACTAGAAATCACAGTAGGTTTGTGAGCTTAAGAGTCTTGAGTTTTAGCTGTCATGACATTCAGTGCAGTTGTGCTAGTAGAGGTAAGCAGAGACTACTGCCAGGTAACACAGAGCCAGCTATCCACAAACTGTGAGCATTAGATCATAAATCTAGGAAGTTTTCCCATAAATTGACACTTAGCTCTTGATTTTGGCAGCTTGTTTTATTGGCTAGTCACAGTAGATCAAGGGTAATGTCAATTTAGATTGGGTGTGGATTGCATTTCACATGGGCAGTTGAGGGGCATGCTCATTTCTTGGTCAGAACTAGAAACAGGTTGAAAACACATGAAACTCATTTTGTAGCATTCAGTTGTGACTATTAGTTATGTCAGTAATTGAATTTAACTGCCAGATGAAAATCTGGGGTATTCTCTTAAACAGAAAAGATCTGGGGTTGGACGCTTGCACAGATGCATTCAGTGCATGAGACAGGAGACTTTCAGCCACCTCAGCATTGTGCCAGTTGGATCTGGCACATGTTAAACCTCTCTGAACTATTGAGATATGCCAGTGACTGGGGCTGTGCAAAAGCAGAACACAACAGTTGTTCCCTTGAGTTCTGCAGAGGAGCTTGTGTAGTCCTGCCTCACATGTGAACAGTTGCAGCATTGTCTGCTTCTCTGCTATTGCCTAGAAAGGGCATCAAAGAACATCACACTTTTAAAAACGAATTTATTGGTAGCTGGTTTTGGTAGGACATTAGGTGAGCAGTGCCTGACACTTTGGGAAATTTGATTTACTGTGCATCCTAGTGTTTGAGGAGTAAGTATGTCAATATAGTCCAGCATGTTGTGAACAGTAATGTAGGGTGGTTGAATGGCATTAACAGAAGAGCTTTACGTTCATTTAACGTATCTTGCTTTACAAAAGTTCAAGGGGGTCATGAAGGGATGAAGATGTTTAAAGAGCTGTGTGGAACATTTCCAATCTGCAGTGATAAGAGCGTTTTAAGTTTCAACAGGAACATTTTGGGGCACTTTTCAACTGCACTGTTCTGGAAGGAGCTGTTGTTGGTTACCAAGAAAAGCACTTGGAACAGGAGGGGTTTTGCATTTTGAGTACATGACTTGCAGCTTGATTAGTGTAACAACAAATTAACTTCAGTTGCAAACCTCTGGTTTAGTTTTTTTTTTTTAAAAATCAAGTCCAGATCGAATGTTACTGTTTCTCAGCATATGTGGCAGGCAACATTCAGCAAATCTGTTGAAAGTGCACTTTTAATCAATGTAAATTGGAAGCAGTTGTATTGTTCAGTATTGTCCATGAGGAGGAAATGCAGCAGAGTTGACACTATAGGGTAGTCATCAGGAGTGTTTCCAGTGTAGTTATTTAGACTAATTAATTGTCAAGTCTCTTCAGTGAAAGTAAATTAAACTTATTAACTAATATCTGTCCAGGGAAAGTGATTGCACATGGCAAGTAGTTAATCCGGGGTTTTTTTTAACTGTTGCCATCAGGATTTGCTGGCGTTTGTACTAGAAACAAGCAAATGGTATTTCAAAATGTGAATGATTGTCAGGGTTGAAGCTGCCTTTTGATTAGAGACTGGTGAAAGGTATTAAAAGCACAGTCTTAAAGCTGAAATGCTGTTATATAGCATAGATTCTAAAGAAAAACAGAATCCCTTGTGTGTATTTCTTTTGCACTGGATGTATTTAGAAATTGTTTCTCATAGTGGTAACACTATCGATGTAAAAGGGCCTGGTTAGGATTTTCCCTGCTATGAGGCTTTACCCCTGTAGAATCTGGCTAGAAAGATGCACTGGTGGCAATTCTTTTCACAAAGTTTCTTCAGAATTTTGCCTTCAGTTTGATGACTTCTTCCCTGCCTCTAAGTGTACCTGTGACTTATGAAGAGAAGTGCAGTCTCTGGGCTGGCATCTCTGCTGCTAAATAACACATTGCTAGAAACCCATCTGGGACCCTGAGGCTTGGTGTGTCCTTGTGTCTCAGTTCATGTACACATATCTACCTGTAGATTTTCCTTTCACTCCCAAAATGCAGGAAAAAAAGAAGAACTAAGAAGGACATTTGGAGAGGCTTCAGCCTGAGGACAGCTTCTGACATTCTTGGTCCCTGCAGCATTGTTTGGGAAAGAGCCAGCTGCCCTGGCCTGGGGCTGGCAGAGAGAGAGCACACAGGGGAACTGCACACACAGCACATCACTCAGCCCCCATAGGTGACAAACAGGGGTGCTTGAACTGGTTCTGGTGTCATTCTGCTAGCCAGCCCCATTCAAACGTTGCTTATCACACAGAATTCTGAAGAACTGTGCTTTAGTGTTGCAGTTGGTCTCTTACCTTTCACCTTTTTCTTTGCATCTGCTTGTTAAGGTGATGCTATGGGAGTTGGTAGGATTCAAAACACTGTTGTAAGAATTGGTAGTCATTAAATACAATAACTTGGAGAAAGTAAAGGCCTTTCATTCATTAACATTTGGAATAATTTTGCAGGGAACTATATTGGATTATTCACCTTGTGTATCAAATAATCCACTTTCACCAAAGCTGTATGTTTACTACTTGAATAAACTATATGCTTATTGATTAAGCTATATAGAATTGCTAATTTTGTTTATCTTTTTATGTTTACCATCACTATGCTCATGCAACATTGTCATGTTGCTGGCCAAGCTGTACCATATCTTTTTTTTGACTCTCAAATGAGACATCCCTTCCACCCGAAGTGAGGTACCAGAAACCAGACTCTAAAATGATGCACCTACTCTTACAAGCATGTTCATGTGAGTCTCAGTTGAAGCTGATAAATGGTGACTGCAAACACTTTATTAAAAAATAAAAAAAGCTGTCTTTATCTTGACACAAATAACCTAAATATGGATGTTCAGTTCTCCATAATACCTTAGCAACTTCACTGCATCTGTGTTCATCTCTAGGTGGAAGAAGCACATTGATTGCCCTGTGTCCAGTGTGATCTCTTTGCTGTGTTCCCCCTCATGCTTGTTCCCTCTGTGACCCAGAGGTCCTTTTTCTTTTTCATAGGAATAGTCTTTCTCACAGATCAGGATCTCTTTGGTTCTAAGCTAAGATTTTGTTTCCTTACACACAAACAGCATTTCTCCTCAAGCACTTCTATCCTAGTTATTTATAGCTTTGTATTTTTTATTGCTATTTCTTTAGCAAGGCCTTTTAAAGAAGTCCAAGTAACCTGTCAGGTGTCCATACTGAGGAACTGGTACTTGTGAACCTTTGGGCCTGTATATTTGGTAAATATTGTCCGGTTTTATTGAGCTTTAATCTTCTAAAGGACACCAGCTCCCAGTTTGTGAAGTAGATATTTTAGCATGGCATGTTTTAGATGAGAACGTTAGAGGGTTAGTTGACCAAACAACATAAAAGAGAGCAAGGAAAGTGAGGCTCAGGTGGCATATGAAGCTCTTAAACAGTAACCTGTGAGAATAAAATCTGTTTATCAGATTTGGAAATCGTTACACCTGTTGCAGATACTTCTGACCTAAGTGCAGGAAATTGAAAGGATTATGTTAGTTCAGACAGCAGATTCTTTTTTCAATTGATAGATTTTTTTTTTCCTTATGTTTTTTCAAACAAAACCCAATATGATTCTTTTCTTTGCTGCTGTTTAACTGTTTTTTTCCTTTGAGTTTAATGGCTGGTTCCAAAATAAGCAATTGAATAGAAGGAAATATTTGTTAAACATTATTAGAATATTTATTTGATAATAAAGAAATATCCAGGGAGAATGAGAGAATGAAAAGGGACTTTTATAATGTCACTGACTTAGTCTGTTGCTCCAAAAGTACTTGTAAATCTTTGATTTTGCATACATGTTGGATTTGGCTGTGCATATACATAATACAAGAAAATACCTTTTGGATATGTTTTACTGACAGTATCTTCATTTTATGTGTATGTGATAATTTTGGTGGCCTTGAAGACTCACTAAGGCTTGTGGAGCTTTTAAATTAATAAAATAGGTATTATGTGAAAGTGAATAAACCAAAACTGAACACAGGAAAACTATATCCATAGAATCTGCTTCAAAGTTAGTATTATTTTTGAGGAATGAATGGTGTAAAGTGATGCCAGAGTCAGTGCTTAAAGATGGTAAATTTGGATTTAACAATAATTGTAGCCTTTGAAGTATAAAGTATTGTGCATTTACTGAGATTTAATGTTTGCTTTAAATAGCTTTGGATAGCCTTTAAAATTCTTTTGAGGTTGGGACTTAATGAGGCCACAAAATAATAATTTTAAAGTCTTTATAGTCTTTTTGCAGTTATGCAGTGTATGCATGTGAGCCATTAGCACACCTTGTCCATTCATGTCCTTGTTGTTGAAGACACCCCTGATCCATCCTTTGCTATATTAAAGGCTTTTCTGGTAATCACAAAAACAAAATGTGCTTCCCTGTTCCCAGCAACTTCTTTTTGATGCTGTAACTTCTCTCTTAAAGGATAGTGGAATTGGCTTTTGAGGCACTTTAAGGCACAGAGTTAAGTCCTTTTATTTAGCAGTTAAAAGATTTCTCTTCCTACCTCAACCATTGTGATTTACCTTTCTGGATTTGACACAATTCAGATACCTAAGTGCAGCTTAGTTTCTTTTAGTCCTGTGTGTTTTGTTTGTGACATCTCCATCTAGGACAGTAATTTAGTTTAAATACTAAATTTTTTTGCTAATGCAGACATGCACCTTCTTACTGCTCTGACTAGCTATAAAAAATTTGCCAGGATTTGAAGTAACTTTTTTCTCTCCGTGTAAATGTGTCCTTTTTTCCCCACCAAAATAATTACCTATTTATGAAAAAAACTAAACAGCATGCAAAACTTTTTAGTAGAAGAAATTCACAGAAGCCCCCAAATCATAATCCACTTACCTCTTTGGACACATTTTTTTTTCCTGAGATCAATTGTTAGTGTTTACTTGAAGCTGGGGTTGTGTTCAGCTCTTAAATCTTTAGCAAGGAATTTGAAACTGTGTTAGTTCCCAAGAAGACCTTTGAACTGGGTTTGTCAATGCAGTTTTCTTCACTGAGCACCAGCATGTTTGAGCCCTTGTGGCTCCCTGTTTTACCTGCTAATGGCAACCAAATGGTTCTGTGTGGCAGATTTAGAGGATTGATTTAATGGCTGTTTCTGCTGCTTCTGGGGTTGTGTGAAGGGGGAAGGAGAGAGGGAAAGGGAGAGGATGGGGTTACTTCCCCAGACAGTAAAGCAGGCTGCACTGTGGGAAGGCAGTTCCCCAAACCCTGAACCACCCCGGTGGCTCCTGAGATTGCATGCACTGTAGTATCAGAGCAGTGGTGCTGGATTTATAAAAGCTATAAAAAAGAGTAGTGCTTGTTTTGTTTGAATAAACACAGATCTTTGTGGTTTGGAGGTTTATGGTCACTGGCAACTCCTACCTGGTCAGCTCTGGTGGTTTTGGTCATGTGCAGCTGTTTAGTTACAGCATGAGCAAGTTTCAGCTGATTCCTTTTTGTTCTCCACCCACAACTATCATTTATCTGCAAGATAAAGGATAATGATGGCTGACATTTAGTTTGGCATTGCTGCTTTTTCACATGGGATCTCTTTCTCACGAGAAGATACAATTAAAATGTAGGTGTAAAAGTTCTCTGCTTTTCACATGACTGATTCCCTTTGCACTGCCTTCAGTATTCCCTGTTGAAAATCCTTCTTTCTAGATTTATTTCTGACTTTGTTTTTGCTTGTAATATAGTTTGATTTTTGGCCACTGTAATGAATACTGATTTTTCTCATTGTCTTTGTATTTGGATCTTGTGGGACTTAATGCAACTAAACGCCATATCCCTTCCCTTGTTCTCACTAATACCCACCATCAACAACAAGAGGGTACCTAGATCCAAGTAAAAAAGTTAGACTTCCTTACAGAAGTAAAGCAAGACTGGATGTTTAAAGTGTAAGTTATTTTAAAAGTCCTGAATTCACATTGAGGGCATTCCATTACGAAAGTTTCTTATCCCTTTTTTTTTTCAGATCTCCACTCCATACCTTGTGGAGTTCTGGAGATGCAATTCTTTAAAGATGTACCTTTATGCTTAATATGTGGTTTACACACATCAAAAACTTAAGTACAGAAAGAAGCCTGAGGTCTGCTTGTTATCTTCTCAGAGCAGGGAACTTGTAATTTTATTATTTTATGTATTGCGCATGTCACTTTGATTATTTCTGGAGACAAGTATTAACTAGTGCTTACAAAAAGTTTTTTGTGAAGAAAGAAGTAGCAGTTAGTCACTGGCACCCACTTTCAATCTGATGGCAGTTCAGATCTCTAGCATCTGTCCCAATGATGAATCAGTAAGCTGAATTTGATCTAAACATCCTAAATGTTTCTTTAATGCAGCTGCATGTTTAACATGTTTCTGCACTGCAGTTTCAGCAACCACCTTAGTTTATCATATGTCCAAAAAGAAAACCAAAAACCCCCAATCCCTTGTTGGTGTCAACAGACTTTTGGTTCAGATCTGTTGCATTTTGAGGCACATAGGCAATGACCTAGCTAGAAGTGATCATACACTGCTTTCTTGCCTGCTTTCTGAAATGTTTAATCCATAGGTAAAAAGACTCATCTGATGCTTAGTAAGGCTCAAATCATCTTGGGGGAAATGAAGACTTTCCTGTCTTCACATTCCAGCTGTTTGTTTTTTCTTCTTGTGGTGTCTCATAGCACAGGTCACTGTTTGTCACTTCTTGCTGCTTCACAAACCAGTATGACTATTTGTATGTAGCAATCATAATTTTTAATCTAAAGGTCATAACTTTAATGTCCAGACAGGACAAAATGAATAAAATGATTTTAAAAACAACCCAAGCTTGGAGGTTGTAACATGTCCAGAGTCATGCATTCTTTGCTTACAAGGGATTTCCTTTCAAGGTTTCTTCCTTTTAGCTATTTTTTGATTTTATGATTTTTGTTCTTGTGATTTGCTGTGCTGTATAAAGCAGAATTTGATTGTTCCATTGAAATAGCCACTGTGCTGAGAAGTGAGAATGGATGTGAGAAGTGAGCCTCTGCTCATTTTCTAAGCCATATAAAAGTTTATACTTTGCCAATATTGTTTTGTTTTCACAATTGTTTCAAGGAAATCTGTATGGGGACTTCTTTGAAGTTTGCACATGACTGAACACTTTGCAAAAGTGTTTTCATCACTGACAACTTATATTTCAGAGTTGATGTTAAAGGATCTATACAGAAGTCTGTTTTAAAATGATGGCATTTTTCTCTTATAATCCCATATCTAAAATACCAAGTTAATATTTTGATTTACTGAAGAAAAAAAAGAAAAAATTGGTGAACCTTGAAGTTCACTGTTTTCTCCTAATTGTACAATTAACAGTGTTTGCTACAAATAAGAGGCCAGGCAGCTGCAGCTCCTGAAAATCCCCTCTGTCAGAGATGATGTAAGGTACCAGGCAGCTTTTAGTGATGTCTGTAGGAGAGCAGAAGTTGAAACCTCAGTCTTGGAGGTGTTTTTGGAATGAAGTGTTCTATGGCAAATCTAATTGTTGGGGTTTTATTTTATAGTAACTAACTTGGTCCTCATCATGAGTAATTACATCTTGCTCTCTGAAGGCTGAAGATTGTGTTAGTACATGTGGACGTGGAATATGTGTGGGGTTTTTTGTGAATAGCAGTGACTTCAGTTGGGCATTTCAAAGAATAATAGTTCCATTTTGCTTCATACATATTCCCTCTAGAGGTTTGATATTTGTCATTAAGGAGCTAGAAATGGTTTCCTTTACAATAATAATAGTTACCTACATGTTAAGAAAAAGAATCAAAATTTAATTTTTTTTTTAGTTGATATGAAACATCAAGGTAAGTAGAAACACAGATTTGTTGTACATATGTAGATGAAGCCTCTGCTCCTGTCTTATAAAACCAGCATACACTTTCTGATTGCCTAAGAGGAAAGGTGTGCAAATGCTGACTGAAATGATTTGGGCATTTAAATTACATTCAGGTTCTTCTAAGGCACAACTGCTAGGTTCTAGTAGCAGGTTGCTGGTTTTGTTATTTTGGAAAAAATGAACTAATCGTATTTTACTGTACAGGATATGAGTAATAACAAAAATCAAACTTTTTCAAACATTTTGCAGGATCCAGCTTTGCAGTTGGGGACTCAGTATAAACCTCTGGACCCAGCTGTTCACCACTATATTCTTTCAATCACTCTGAGGTGTTGATTTTACAAGAATGAGTTGCTGTTCCTAAAGTCTACAAACTGAAAATATTTCATAATGGGCCTGTGAACTTACATGGATTGGTTATGTTGGTGCCTATACATGCTGCATAGTAAGGACCAATTCATGTTTTCATTCAAAAACAGTAAAGAAAACTATTTTCTTTAATGGTATGCCAGATTTATTCAGATATTTCAGCAAGTCTGTATTACAGTTTGTCAGCAAACTGGGTACAACCAAAGTGTATTTAAAAATCATTTAATTAGGACAGATTCATTTTCACTCCATGCCACTACACAGCAAGACTTGCTTGTTCATATTTCCTTAAATTTATTCTGGAACTTGTCCAAGTTCAGCTTTAATGAGTAGCCTATCCTGCTAGTTACATTAGGATTTATTTTCCCCTAGAGAAGAGTGAATTGGTAGTTTTTTAACCTGTTCAGTTAAATGAACATATGTTCAGAACTGCATCTTAACTCTTGAGTGTAAAGACCTGAGAAATAATTATTCCCATTGTTGTTGCAGTTCTAAAATGTAGTTTAAATAGTGGTTTTAGACCCAAACTATGTGCCACAGCTTTTTTAATATGGTGAAGAGTTTTGATATGAAGTTGCTTGATGCAAATTTAGTGATACAGTATAGATCCACAGATCTGACTTGGTTTATGGAAAAAAATTATTTGTACCTATATTTTCACTTATTACTTGAACATATCTCTTGGGTCATAAAATTTGGTTAAATATAGCTCAATACCTTATTAATTATGTATTTTCTGTATTAACAGGTGCAGGCTGGTGGCAAACTTATATTTTAAGATCGTTTAAATGCATTATTTCTGTTTCAAAACTATTATAATATATTCTGAATTATAGTTGTACTTTCATCACTAGCCGGATCTAGTTAAAATTTCCTTTAAGCAACATTTGCTGCACACATGGTACAATGCTTCCCCTGCCTTGACTTTTTTTTCTCTATAAAAAAGGATTAATTTTCAACTTCCCATTCCTCCAAACTTATCTGAGAAGGACCAGAAGACTTTATTCCTATGGGACTGTTAAAGTATAGTAAGTGTAGAATTTGCATATTGTTAAAAAAAATTCATACACTGTTATTGCTCCTGAGGGGCAATTTTATGGGAAACTTTTAAGTTTTGAATGTAGCATAGGTCAGTACAGTAGCTATAATATGTATTAGTCAAATAGTCTGACTTTTAAAGCAAAATCTTCTACACAGCTATAATGTATGCTGTGATTGTCACAGCTCTTCAGATTCCCTCTGAAATACATTAATTTGTTAGTAAAAATGTGTTTAGGTGGACTTATTGCAGAGTCATGTTCATTCTAAAGTTTGCTGAAATATGTTTTCTGCTTTCTTTGTTCCTTTCTAATTTTATGTTAGGAAAGCCATCTTTTGGAATATTTAAACACTTTTTTCTCAAAGACTTAGTTCTAATGCTGCAAAATAGTATTCAGAAATAAGAGGGAGGAAATAGAGAAAATGTAGTGTGAAAGGATAAAAAAAGAAAAAAATTACTGGAAAGGAAAAATATAAGAGTGAACTTTTGTAATGAGATAAATAATAAAGGATTACAGTACAGGCTTAAAAAAAAAAAAAAGGAATACCAGGAAATAATCTGATGTCACCGTGCATTACATTTCATTCCAGGTAATGCCTGCTAAAGCTTTCCTAACATGCATAGCTAGTTTTCTAAAATCAGTTCTGTGTAAAAGAAATGGGTTATGCTGCCTGTGTCATCTTAAGTTTTAAAATAAATTAATTATTATGTGTACCATTTTGTTTCACAGGAATTGATTTTCCTAAGTATAGAATTCCCTTTCATGCTCCTTTACTCATGCACCCCTATTTTGCTTAAACTGATAGATGACTGAGCTTGTGTTTAAACTCTAGAAAATTTTAGGATATCAAATTCAAATTTGAACTTGGAATGAACATCAGGAAAGGTCTCAGTCTCCACCTGAGCTTTTCAAAGTACCCAGAGCTTTCCTTTGAGTTGCTACAGGCATACGTGAACATTTGAACAGAGCATTTTTTGTGTATCTGAGGAGCTGAAAAGGGACACCTGTTTTATCTAATTGTATCCACAAGACAGTGATTATGTGTCCTCTGGTGCATTTGTGTGGTAGAAATGGTCAGAATATGCTCCAGGCTCTTTATTCCTTCTGGGTGTCTGAGTCAAAGTGTTTTTCTTTAGTGGAGTTTTTTTTTGTCCTATTTATTTTTTTTAAACCAGGCAACATCTGTCTCTATTTGCCCAACTTAATACTTGGTATTATTTTCACCTTTTGTTTCATCTCTCCTTAAAGTAGTTCTAATTTTCAGACTAGGTAGTTTTCTGATGTTTAGAACAGTACTTTTCTTAAATGGGTTTTTTACACCAGTCAATTTCCAATGTGTTTGGATGCATTTTTTTCTCTAATTTGTACTTCGTGTGAGAAGAGCATTTTCAGGAAAGGTTTGCAGTGTGTTTAAACTTCCAACTGAAACAGGAAGGGCTTCAGCAGTTCTGTACAGATATTTCTTACCCTTTTGGAGCCCTACTGTGCTGCAGCTGATAGAAGGAGCCTGGAATGAGTCTGGGAATGCACTCCAGAGAGATCTGTACCTGGCTGCCAGGGGGTGAGGCAGGTGGGAGGTGCTCAGTTCACCCAAACAGGTCATCTGTAGCTTCTTTGTTCTAGCTCGCTGTTTGGTGTCTGTGACTCCTGTTAAAGCAAACAGAATCCAAACAAACCAACCAGACAAGGCTTAGTACAAGATCTCTTCTTCAAGGGCTTCTAATGAGTTCAGATTTTCCTAGCTGCAGAGGTTGTACCTATAGGTAGGTTCAGACCTCAAAGACTGGTGGATTTATTCAAACACTAGACTGCTCTTTTTGGGGGGTTTTGTGGCTCGTGGTGTGTGTTCATAAGAAAGAAATTTCTACTACCAGACACAAGGCTGAGTTCTCCCATATAAACATGAAATGTTTTTCCTTCATCCATGTTTTTTCTGCAAATGGCATTTGAAGCTGGCAGCATAATTGTGTCATTAGCTTCAAATGAGTTGCAAATCAGAGGCAGTCTTGTTTCTGGTTTCCTCCCCCTTCTCAGCATTTTTGAGACAGGTAATCCTGATTCCAGGCTTTATGAGGTTGGAAAACTTCATTCTAAAGAATGCTGATTACTATTACAGAAGGTTACAACATCTGTTTTTGTTTGTTCTTAGTCCTTCATCTGTATTTACATCCGGTTTCTGGGAATCTTTCATGAGTGTCTTCTTTCATAGAATTGGGTTTTATTTTCATATTAAAATAGTGAGGAGCAATTGCTTTTGTGGATGGGTTTTATCTGACACTTTGATCTGTGTAGACCTCCAGAGCTGAGAAGTGTTGTTACGTCCCTTTATAAGCAGAAGGCAGAAACAGTGACCTGCAGAGACATTTAATTTATAGTCCTCAGATCTTGAATGAATGGGTCTCTGTTATGTCTACATGAGCTCTTTTCTTTCCATTTACCTTAGAAGGTTCTAGGCGTGGATATTTGTTTAGACAGAGGGTATCTAACACTGAGCTTGCTTCCTCTTGCTCCAGAGAAAATGGTTTCCACTTAGCTGTTTCCTGGTATTGACAAGGAATTGAGGGAGGAACTCTGAATGGGACTTCAGGTGAATTCTTTGATGTCCAAGTCTAAATTCAAATTGATGACATGTTTAGCTGTACCCTCATGTAACTGCAGTGGTTGAGAGATATTCTCAGATGTTCAGAATGCTTATTTGCAAACCATGCTTTCTAAGTGACACCTGCAGCTTATGTGCCAAAAGCTTGATTATTGATCAAAATATTGATTTATTCTGCTGCTTCATCTAGAGCATGGTGATCCTGGGTTTGAGAAGTGATGAAGTATTTTTCTCTTCACAATTGTCTTGGTGAAGGCCCACTCTCCCAGTCAGATGCAGAATATTCAAGAAGTCTACTCCTTATTACCAGACTTTTGGGTTAGTTCATGCTGCTGAAGGTTTTAGAATTTGAGCATCACAAATGGCCTCCTTCTGAATTCCTGGAGCCTCCTGCAGAGTCTCTGCCAGTGTCTCTCACATAGCTTAGGTCATACAGCTGTTTGCATTTTCTTTTGGGCCCAGATAGGAGATGTGGTGTATGATGGCTGCTTCTGAGGGTTTCTGGGAAGGTTTTGATTTTGCTGATCTGAAGAATCATTGAGTGGCTGCATGTCTTTCCATTTTCAATCCTGAGCATTTAGGTAAAGCTCCCTTTTTTCCCAGGGCCAGTTGGTTTTGTGTGCAGCTTCAGCAGCTTTGCCTCATTTGAGCTTGTGTTTCCCAGTGGAACATTAACCTACTGTTTATTTTTAATGGGTTTTAAGCATGTCTCTAAAATTTTCTAATGGAGGAGATTCTCCAGAATGAGAATGAGCTAACAAGTGCATCAGTGATTATATTTCATGGATTCATAGAATCTTAGAATGGTTAAGGCTTAAAGATCATCTAGTTCCAACCCTCCTGCCATGTGGGACACTAAAGAAAATAATGCTAAATAGCAGAAAAAATACATTTCAGTGATAGAGTGGGATGGAAGGCAAGAATGATAATGTTGAAAGCATGATACAGAAAAAGGCTCCAAAATGAGAGGGCTAAGAAACAGTTACAGTTTTTTGTTGAATGTAGCAAATCAGTCTATTGCTTTATTTCAGGTAACAGGGTGTGTATTAGGAAGAAAAAGTAAGTTACTGACTTTGCTATAGTTTTTGTAAGGCATTATTGTTGATGGTGGAATATATTGTCACAGAGGAATTTATTTCCCAAACAAATGTCCTTTACTTTGCAATATTGAATGCCTGTCTCCTCTTGTTGCTCTGGCACAGTTAAAAGGTAAGTCATTGAAAAAATAGTAGAATCACTTAATGAGCTCAGTCAGCAAAATAGAGAATGTGGACTTGTTTGTATTCTGATGTATGAATATTGTCTATTTTTTTTTTTTGGGTCGCTGGCCATATGTAATTTAGTGATGCACTGTAAGCTTTCTAAATAAAAAAATTTGGAATTCAATTTTTGAACAGATGTTTTCTGTGGTTTTAGTATCTGCAGAATTTTGAGTAGCCCTTATTTTGGTGGGAGCACATGGAATCACTTTTATTAAATATTTTAAAACAGAGAGATAATTAGATAAAAATATATGATTTTTTTTCTGTCACGTTCTGGAGGGAGGTATAAAGTTAAATCACATAACAAGTCCTGTTTAGGTTCCATTTCAGTGTAAATAGAATCAGCTCTTACAAGAAGAAATCTAAAAGGCACACAGTTCCAACTTTACAAACTAACTGTACTCTGATATCTGTGGATACCTTTTGAAATTGTAATTTTTACGTGCCAAAGTACTGATTTTCCATTTTTTCTTTTATTATTTTAAACAGGACCAAGCGAGCTCATGTTCCACTAACAGAATGCATTTTTGAGCTCCCTAATTTGACAGTTCAAGCAACCAGAGCTCAAACCCTTCTGCTTCAATCCATTTATCAGAGCTGGTGTCATCCTGTTGGAAATGTCAGTTCAGTGGTGGTAAATGAAGCTTTACTCCATGAGGTTTTCCAAACTTCAGGTAAATATGTGATGTTTTTTGGTTAAGTGTTTATTGTGGTACAGAGCACTGCTAGTGAATGTGCATACAGCTTACCCATTAAATCCATGTTTTTACTTGGAGTGGCTAACAGACAGAATGGTTTTTTGTGTGTATGTGGGTATTTATAGCTTATATTTAAAATCCAGGGTGTAAGCTAAGCCACCCAGCTTCGCTCCTTGGCACCAATTTCTGGATGCATTTAATTTTCCCATACAGGATAATTTTTCCATGCTTCCCTCATCTGAAACATCCACTTTTGCTGCCTTATATGGTACAATGGTATTGCTTCAGGATCATTCAGAGGTGAAACTGGATTATTAAGGGCTTTATTAATCAATGGCATACATTGAATTCTTTAGAAGGGCTGCAGATGTTTCTTATTATTTAATAAATAAATGTTACTTAACTGTTGTGAAATTGCTGAAGATATGCAAGTGTTGGTGATGATTACATAAATAATAAAACTTGTTATCTGTCATCCTTTTGTGAAACACCCATAGACTTTGGGCATAAATTAAGGATTTTGACCAGTTTACATAGGAAACCAGAGTTTTCAAGTGCATAAAGGTCATCCAGAAAATGAAGTAGCTTTTTTTATATTTCTATGCAGGCTACAATAATTTAGGGCTGTTATTGTTTATTTGTTATGAATAAACATATATTTTGGAATATCCAGCATTGCCAGTCTTAGAGAATGTGTTAGGAGAATGATTTAGGTGTAGAAAATCATAATTTGAAGCAGAGTGGTGGATTAGGCCACTGGAAGTCTTTCAACCCTGCTTTTCTCAGTCCTATTCTTCTACTTCACTCCTCCTGTTTGTTGAAGTTAAATCTGTATTGATCTAATGTTGCAAAAGAACTGTTCTATTTTTCTGTAATCCTTGGAATAACTCTTGCAAGTGGTTAGGTTTTCCTTCTTTCATAAATATAACTTTTGTCTTTATTCCTTCATTCTCTCTAGGTCACCTAAGGTTGGGATTATGATATTTTATTTTCAAGTCCTGGTGTTTGTGCAGGTAGCAGGTTTACAATCCACACCATGGAGAAATCTGAAATACAGTTGTTTGATCACTTCAGATACTCTTAGGCTTTGCAGTTGCAAACTAACCTGTTGTATTATTTAACATATCTCAGTCTGTCAATTCAATGAACTGTGAAACAACTCTGCCAACAGTATCTTTGCAGAACAGAAATCTGGAGCACACATTTTAAGTACTTCAAATAAAGTAAATGAACAATATAATGCACTTGTTTTGATCTTCTCTTGTTCATGGCTTAACGCTTCACCTGATGAATTTTACACTTCTGTAGTTGTGCTTGGCATTAAGTAGCTGAAGGCAGCTTTGTGTTCCAGGCTGTGAAATGATTGCTGTCAATCCTTTTGTCTGAATTTTTGGCTTGGTTGATTCTGTAAGCCTGCTACCTTTTGTTGGAAGACTGGTGTGCAAAATTTAGTATCATGCCTTGTTGAAAGTCATCCTTGTAATTAGGGTCAGCTTCCACATACTTTAACAGTAACATGTATGTGGGTAAGCCTCCAAAAAATACTTGATTGTATTTGCACAGGAAGTTGAAACTTCGGCTTTTCTTTTGTCTTTTTTTTTTTTAATGAATTAACTATGAATGTAATGCTGTCAATAAGGAACTTGTCAGTAAACAAGGCACATCTGTTAAACACTTTTCCTTACATTCAACTTAGTTTCTCCTGCATAAAACAAAAGTTGATGAATGTTTTTTGGGAGTCCTTGTGTTGAGTTCCTGCCTGCTGCTGCTTGCCCCAGGGCTCCTTTGGACTTGCACAGAGTGGCCTTACCTGGCTCATGTGCTGGGTCTGGCAGTAGCCCAGCAAGGTGTTTGAGCTCCCCCTCCTGCCATTGTGTCCCTGAGAATCTTTGTGGGTTAAAAGATGAACTTTTCTTGTGAAACCTAAACTCTCAAAGAAAAAAATGCCTTTTTCCAATGGTATTGTGTTTTTTGTCTGAACATAACTTGGTTTTGGCTATGTGCAGAAGTAACACTTCTAGAAAATAGCTTTCCAGCCCCATGGTGTTGTGGATTAATATTTCTTTGGTTAATTTGCTACAAATAATGAAACTATAAACACTTGTTTTTAAATTGCTATTTACTTTCCTTCCTTTTTATTTTCTTGTTAGGTTTATATTAAATTGTACTGTTCTTGAAGAAAAAAGCAACAATATGCTCAAATATTCCATTTCCTTTACTTTATCCTATTTTTCAGGGAATCTTTTTCTTGAAGTAAATTGCTTACATTCTGCTGTTTCAAATAATCATAAACTATGTGTTTCATGAATGCAGTGGCCTAAATTTTCTTTCATGTTTACATTTTCAAACTTCTAAAAGCATCTTTCTAAATAATCAGAAATATAGCAGGACAAATAGCTATACCTCTGTCCAGGGTTTTATGCCCTGTTAAAATACATTGAAAAGCCCTTTGTATACATGACATTATTCTGGGGGGAAAAAAAAAGGGCTTATGTAATTTGTCTTCTGTTTCTAATGGTCTGCTGTTATCCTAAAGTTTCCAGGAAATCTGACAGGCAGATCACAGGATTTTATATACCCTTGATACTCCCTGCAACATCATGCTTGTTTTGTGTCCTCCTATGGGAATGCTCTAGTTATTAGCTGCCCACCCAGATCAGTTCTGCCAATTTTGAAATACTCTGTCATGTGAAATTTTTCTTCTCTAGGTAGCTCCTCATTCATACTTAGTCTCAAATGTGTTTGCCATTTGTTTACATAGCCTACATCTTTCTCAACTGCCTATGTCTGTATTGCTGCTTTTTGTGTGTGATTGAAGAGTATTATTGGACTTGAACAGTTGTTGCTGTGCTCTTGATGTTTTTACAGGGGCTTTGTGCCAGGTGCTATTGAGAGTGTTGAACTTACTTAACTCATCAGTTCAGTATTACTTGAACTGAAAAATGATATCACAAATCTTTGTAACCTCTCAGCCAAGATATTTTTTTAGCAGCAATTAGGCTAAAAGCATCATTATATGCTTTTTCCAGCACAGCCATGTCTTCCAATTTTTAAACTTTATCAATTTTTTGAACTTTATCTTCCAATTTATAACTTTATAATATGGGCTTACAGTGTGGGCTAAGATATTGTACAGGAGAGGAACAGGTAAATTAGGGGAGAAAAGAAATAAAAAATGGAAAGAAAGAAAAACAGAAGAAAGAGGATCACCTAATAAGAAAGAGAGTGGCACAGGAATATAAAACAAGAAACAAGAAGAAAGAGTCCAAGTAGAAAAGCAGTAAAAGTTAAGAAAACAAAAATTAATAGGAAGACAAGAATAGATAAATGAATTGCAGGCTGTTGGCCCTTTCACCTGCTGTGGAGAGGCTCACAAGGTACCAAGGCCCCTTTGGGATCCTGTTTGCTGGGTAATGGCTGAAAGACCTTCTGTGGATCTGGTTTAAAAAGGGAGCTCTGCACTTTGTATTTCCACAAACATATGAACAGAGTTTATTGCTAGTGTCTGAGGTTCTGTCCTAAATTTTCACCTGGAGCAAAAATGTTATCCTGCTTCAGAACTTCTTTCAAAGGTAATTGAGGTTGCAGTTGGTCTAGGGATTCAGAACAACCTCTCCAAGCTCTATTCTCTACAAATTCTTTTTGGTAATAGATTAATGGAATACCAGAAAGGGAAGATTCTTCTGTGCCCCATTTACTTTCCTCCCCTTGCTCTTGAGAAACCTTTTCCTACTAGGAGAAAGACACTTTACTCATTTCCTAGTTTATTATTGGATTGCTGTCTTCATTAGATCATCTGAGAGTTATATTTAATGAACTTGCCCAAAGGAAAGCTGTCTGAAAAAAAATATTATCATTTGAAGTCTCAAAAGCAAATTGTGTGTGTTTGGTTTCTGAGTTTCTGGCAGAATTTGAAAATGAAGTGCCTGTACTACCTAGAATTTGTCATACATATTAATAAGGTCTCTTATCTTTAAGCTTCCAGTAAAAGATGCACACAGGACTGTGATTGGTTGAGACCAGAACTTGTGGAGGACAGATAAAATAAGTTTGTCAAAAAAGATGTATGATTTTTACACTGGAAGTTTTTTATCAACATGTGTAAGTCTGTCTTAGCTTGAGATGATTTAATTCTGCAAAGAGCAGATTTTTAATTATAAATGATATGGAATTTAATAGAACGTCTGAAAGCACTTAACTCCCTTCATTGCAATTACACCTTTAGTAATCCATGTATTTGAATGTTTAGTTGTAAGAAGTTCTTTTTATAGTTCTTGGAAGTCAAGATAGTTTAAAAAAAAAAGAGATAATATAAGCAATTAAACTTACTACTTGAATGAGTAGGTTTATCATTTAAGTACAAGATTGATGCATTCTGCCTGAAACAGTTTGCAAGAACAAAAAGAACAGGAAACTTAAAATAAATGGGAATACAAGTGACAAAATGCAGCATAACAAACAGAAAGTAAAACAGCTGCAAACAGATTTTGCTCTTTTTCATGGGTCAAGAAAAAGCATTACTAACTTTTTAATGCATTACATCTAAAATAAAAAAAAATAGCACAAAAGCAGTCTTCAATCCACATGTAACCCTTTGGAAATTTATGTTTTGGTTTAATTTTCTAATCCTTTTGGTATACAAGCACAACAGCATGGTACATGTCAGTAAAATAATGTGAATTCTCATGCTTGTGAAACATCCCATTTCTGCATTTCAATCACTATAAATGTGGAAATAAATATGAATTTGAGATGTATCAGGCTTTTGCATTATTGCATGTATTGGTGTTATTGCAATTATTATTATAAAATTAAAAAATAAAAGCAAGTGTAGAAAATACCAGAACGTTAGGAAAATTGATTTGAAAAGATTTTTCAAAAGTTGAGCATGATTAATCCTACAGAGTAATTTTACGGTGTATTTTTTCCATTATTTGTTAGTAAGTACCTGAAGCACTCAGTTTCTAACCATTTCAGCCTGCCAAGAAAATACGTACACAGTCACACATGGCTTTAGTTTACTCTGGAAAACTGGAACTTGCTACCACTTTTTCCTTGTCCTGTTCAGGTAGTTCATTATTTTGTTGACAGTTCAGTTCCATTAATCTGGTATTTTTGGGAAAATTGCTTGCAGGCCTTACATTTCTCTACCGAAGGTGATCAAATAGGCATTGAATCCCTGATGTAAATGATGTCTTAAAGTGAAAATAAAATCTATTTTCCAGAAAGTAACTGTAAAACTATTTTATGCAAGATTTCATGTGGGATACCTTAATGGTTGAATAATAAATTTTACCTCATAAAAATGAAATTCAATAATACAGTAGCTTTCTCAGCGCAGTAGCATCTGGTTGAATCTCATGAGAGCCAATATTTTCCAACTCATTAGGATCATGTCGTTCTGTATGTCGTCAACATTGACTTAGCCAAGCTACCTTTACTTACATAACCGCCAAACTATTAAATAGGTCTCTTGTGGAGTGAAGTCAAATATTCCTCTTATTTTGCTTTTGCCTTGGAAGAAGAGAAGAAAATGTACATGCTGTAACATTTAAACATCTGGTCTAAACCACATCAGGGTAACAGTGAGGAAAGTAACAGGATTCAGTATTCTTCCCAGGTGTACATATAAAAAAGGCTTGTGGAGCTGCTGCATAGTTCTTTTAACCACTTAGGAAAAAGACGAAAATAAGTGACTTGCCTTTCTAATACCCCTGTTTTTAAAACTACTTTTTTCCTCTTGCCTGATCCCTTGCCACTAAACTCCAAAATACAAGAGCCAGCCAAAGCCCAACATTTCAAAGTTTAGTGATAATGCATGTTGTTAAGCTCCAATTTCCTTGCAACATACTGGTATTTAATCTCTGTTCTGTGTAACATGGCCAATTTTGCATTCATTTTCAGGGGTATGAATTATAATTTTTGTTTAAAATCAAAGTATAAGAGTGTATTCTCTTAATTGCTTGGGAGTGGCGGGACACAGCTCTATGAAACTTGCACAGTATAAACAGTTTACTGTCTTGTGTGGGTGGCTACCCCCATGTGTCCTCATCTTCATGTAGATCCAGAAAGCAGTGTAAAATTGTATTATTTTTGTATGCTGTGTATTTCTGTGGAACTCTGTTAGATTATCAACTCTTATTTCAGATGGAAAAACAGCATGGATAAGCAACCTAAGCACAATTTCTTCTTTATCTTAATTTTTTAAGCTTAATGTAGTTGTGTATAAGGTTTTACTTCCTCTTAAACATTTTCAGTGGGATTCTTAAGTCATGAACTGCAAGGAGATTGGTGGGACACTTTATCACTTCAGCATGAAATCAGTGAGATTTATCTTGCTGAGTATCTGAATAAATCCTCTGCCAGAAGCAGTGGCTCTGTTGTGGCCTGAAATGAGAACTGTCATGGAAAGTATGCACTGAAACCAGTAATTATGATTGCCTTTGAAATTTTTGTCTGGTCTAATGAATGTGCACTGATAAGCTTTGAAATTGAAACATACAGTATTCTGATGGAAGAATGATGGTAGGCATATTTAAGGTGTCCACAGGAGCTGAACTTCGATATGTAATGTTGTGCTAAAGAATCTAATGTACCTAAAAATCCTTTAGGATTTTTAAATGTCCTGAGACATTTAAATGAGACTTTTAAAATGACTATTGTGTTGAAAGTGAATGTATGCATGTTGTAAACAGCACGGTGAAGGAGAAAACGAAAAGATAAAATCAGTAGGTAGTGAAAGGAATACATGCATGCATGAAAGCCATGGCTGTGCATAAATGTATATAAGTTTCTTAAGCTGAATTGTTTCAGAATTGCAGCTCAGTTCAGTGTGTATGTTGAAATTACAGCATTTTGAGTATGTTGGTGGGCTACCAAAAAACCGAGACACCTAAGCTTGGAGCTATAAATAATGCCCTTACTCCAGAGTCTGTAGTTTATTTGCACCAAAAGCAATGGAAGCTGTGACTGAGAGCACCTGTTTTGTTTGTTCAGCTGCTAGTTTGTGTTATTTTTTGTTCTTGTGCTTGGAAAGCAGGGAGGAAAGGCTGCCTTTTTGCCTTTTTCTAGCTGCCAGATACTGCATCAGGTGAAAAACTCCACAGGGAGGTTGAGCTGGTGGCTTCTAAGAACAATAGAGCATGCTGAGACTGAACTACTGAAATTCAGTGTTATGACAAGAAGGCTGGGAAGAACGTTAGGTCTTGAATCTGCTGCTTAATAGGAACTGGGAATTTTCTGAGAAGTGTTCAGAGCACACACAAAAGAAAACTTCAGAGATGACAGAAGGAAAAGTTATTTTTTTTTTGTGCAGAGACCCAGAGAACTTGTCAAATTTAGAGGGAACCTGGAAACTATCAGTGGTTGCTGATACATGAATAAATCATAAATGAGGCGGCCATAGTGTTTTCTTGACATCTGTGTGTTTTTAAGAAAAAGTTTCATGCAGAGGTGTTGCAGTAGAAGTATTGATGCCATTTCCTGAACACTGCTTTCAGAGGAGCAGAAGAAAGCTATTACTTCGTACCTGGCAAAAAATAATAGGGTTGTCAGAAAATTAAAGTTGGAAGGGTCTACAGGAAGTCTCTGCAGTTCAGTCTTCTGCTAAAATCAGAGTCAGGTATGGGATCAGACCAAGCTGTTTAGGGCTATACCCAGTCAGACCTTGAAAATCTCCAAGGATAAGAATACCCTGACTCCCTGTGCCACTGCTTGGCTGTTCTGGTCAGAAGCTTTCCCTCCATTGCAGGCAAAACCTTTCATATTTCAGCATGTGACCTTTGTCTTTTACCCTACTGGGGTTCACCTCTGTTTGGAGCCTTTGTCACAACCCTCTCATACATATGGGAAGGCTGCTAACAAGTCAAGTATGTTACTGCTGGTTTTGACCTTATTAAACATGAAAACAAAACTACAACTGAGAAATCCTGACTAGCCTTAAGACTCAGCAACAGTGACTCCAAAATTCTTTTCCATTCTAATTCTCATGCCAACTAGATTTAACCTGAGTATCAATGGATCAGTGCATACAAAATGGATCATGCTATTGTCTGATTAGTAAGTATACTGATGTATGGCATGAATTAATTCCAGCTTAGAATATCTGTGCTTGTTTGACATGTATGAAAATTCCTGAATTCGATATCTCTCCTTTTGCCATTCCGATTAAATAATCCTATTACTGGTTTATGTAGTGAGATATTCTGAGAGAAAATGAAAATGCATACAGGTGCTACAGCACAAAGAAATTATCTGTAGTTTAAGGTTATCGTGGTATAATGATTTCTGTTTATGGTTTCACTGGACATTTTTTATTATGTTTACTTATTTCTTTTTATTTATTGAAACAACTTGAATCACTTTGAAAGAATTTGGAATGCCTTCTGTGCATGTCTTCTTCCTTTTTATTTAGAATGAGACTTTTCACAGTTTGGAAAAGAACAGGCTAATTAGAGGTTTTGATGTTGATGAAGCAAGAAATAGCAGCAAGGAAGTTTTAATGGAGTAGATTATTAATGAATATGAATGAATAAGAAAATAGAAAGATAAAATTGAAATGTTTCTGTTAGGAACTTACTGTAGTAAAAATATGTTGATTGTAGTAGTAGTTTTTAGGAAAAAAAACCCACCAAGGCATAATCAAAATTAGATAGGTTTAAGAATAAGCAACTGTTAAACATGGTAGAAGCATTATTTCTTTTCACAAATATGTATTACTGACCACTGACCTTGAGTATTAAGTGTGTGCAATATGTATAGTCTTGATAAAATAAAAGCTGTACTGAGTTAAAGTCATGGGACAGATTCCAAGTATTGGACTGCTGCTTAAAGCTTACTAGTATCTACAATAGTAAGAATTAAAAAATACTAGTATTTTCTGAGGTTCCTTTTATGGAATGAACTCTAGTGAAGGGTATGGAAAACTACTTTCCATTTGCTGAGAGCATTTTGGGTCTTGAAGCAAGGTAAGATGATAAATACCAAAAGTATTCTTGCCATAGAGATACCAGAGCATTATGTACTGCAATTCCAATTTTTATTCTGATGTCCCATGGTATTTCTTATTCTATTAAATCAGACTTCTAAAAAAGATACGTATCTTGTAATTGTTTTAAACCTGGTGATTATAGATCCAAATCCCATTTTATAATTGCATGGATATTCAAGAAAAATATATTCTTCTCTAGGAATATATCATGTGGGAGAGTTGTTAAGCTGTTAAAAATGCACACTGTATGAGGAGTAATTATTGTGTTTCATGTAGTAAAGAATAATGTTTTTCCTACGTGTCTAGTTCACCTCATAGTCATAGAATATAATTGATACAAGGTATGTGTAATATGATAATGGTAAGTACAGAATGTGTATTTTTACTGGAAAATACTGAGTGTCAATTATAGCAGCTGTTTGCCCATTAGTTTTTCAGTTAGTGCACTGTCTCTAAAGGCAGGCAGTTCTTTTGGAAGAAAATTCTACCAAAGGCAGAAATACACAGTAACATGAAAAAGTAGTAATTGCAAGGCAGACAAAGTCAGTGAAGCATTAGGTTCTCAAGAAACTATAGAAAGCAAGAAGATTCTTAAATTAAAATTTTACAGTTTTGATTTTGCTACTGGAAGGTAATTATTAACGAGCCAATATAGAAAGGGATCCACACTGTTACAGTGTTATTTAGTGGTAAAAGTGAATGTCCCTTCTGCTTGTGTGAAGCAGAATGGGAAAATTAAAAATGGCACAAGCAGATGTAGCTGCTTTGATTTTGCTTTGCAGTGTTGCACTGCTGTAGGCAAGTATTCCTTGCTGTGCAGTATTATAAAGGTTCATGTCACACAAGGTGAAACATGAATCAAAACCTTGGGTTCGAAGGAGATGTCAGAGGCCCCTGAATAAACACAACTCCTGGATTTTGGGATCATTACCTGATGCAAAATAAAAGCTCTTATACATTCTACATAACATACTTTGTAACAGGGCTGCTGGCTATTCCAGGAAAGTAATCAGAAATATTTCCAGAAACCCCTTTGTTGTAGTTGGAGATCATCTAAATAAGCAAAGTCTCTAGTCTGAGCTTAGTTTCTTTTTATTATGACGATATCAAGTTCAAACCAAATGTGATTCACCTTTTGTTTTTGCTTTGTTTCGAGTGTAGCATGCTCAATAAATCCAGATACTACACTATCTTATGCTGTTTTCTCCCAGTTTTATGCTGTGGCTTTGTTGCTGCACCTTGTTCATGCCCTTTTCCTACTTTTACTGTATTTTTGTCAAATCCTGTGTTAGTCAACCCTCTTCTTTATGGAATTCTTTGGTTCCAGTCTTCATCCATTTTCTTTTCAATTTCCATCTTTTTTCTTCATAAATACACAACTGGGGACCTGAACAGTTAAGTATGGATAGGTAGAATTGTCTCTTGCATGGGAGTTTCAAATGTTTTTCTCATTAAAGATGCATTCTCTGAACTGGGGTTTATGGTAACAATTTCCCCCTCCCCCAACAGTTATTTCAGGGCTGGGAAGTAACTAGAAAATACATAAATTAAAAAGAAATGCAAGTCTAAGGTAGTGTCATAGAAATGTTTTAAATCTTGACTGCTGGAAAGGGTGCATTGAACTATTCCATTAATTATTTGAATTTTCCAATTTGAAGATATGGACTTTTTTCTCCCTCAACCTGCTGTTGGAAGAAGAAAAGCTTAATTGCTCTAAGGGGCATGATCTTGTTGAGAAACTACATTTAGTTCTTGAAATGAATTGTCCCTGTAGTGGAATTTTACTGAAGTCTATTTTCTGAGCTAAGTGAATACTGCATGATTTAGAGTGAAATGCAAGAATTCCAGCATTAGAGAAGCAAATTATCGTTACACCTCTGATGAGGTTTGGAGTTCTCTTTATATGATTGCTTGGGTTTTACATGACTTGTGTCAACTGCTTTACTCTTTCTTAGTTATCATTTTTCATTGTCCCATATGTAAACTTGGATTTGTGAGGTAGCCAAATACCAGGTATTTTAGTAATTGGAATTACTAGAGAAAGGTGTTTTGTTTTTTTAAAGGATTATTAAAATTATTACTAAATTAGTCACTTGCTTTACTACAAGCCAGGAAGACCAAGAAGAATTTTCAAACTGACTGATAGCTTTCCTAAGTGTTTTAGGAAGACAAGGACTCCATAAGGTTTCCATTTTCATCTATCTCTCAGAATATTTTCTTTACCCTTTTGCTGTCTTTTCAATGTAATTGTGTAGATGAAATCTATTTTTTGCTATCTCAGAGTCAGCCTATTTAGTCTGAGCTCACTACTACTCAGAAGTATCTGGTGTTTTTTAGTTTCAGTTTGGATATTTAAAAATATGTTCTCCGAATGTGGTTTTGCCTGCTTGATAGATGGGTCCATTCAGCTTTCTTACATTGTGTTTGCTGGTATTTTGGCTTTTGATGGACTTTACTAAATTCTGTTCCTCTCATTGAATGATTGTGTCATTTCAGAAACTCAGACCTCAATTAAATTTTGAGGTACAGAATTACTCTTTTTTCAGTACCTTTGGCTTTGTGAAGAATAAATCAGTCATCCATCTACAGTGAGTTCAGCAAAAGAAGTCAAAATAAGAAATTGATTTTATTGTTTGCTTGATAAAAAGGAAATTTTCAAAATTCTGCACTTCCAAAGGATGACTAGAGTTAGAGAGTCTGTTGTGATTTGTGATCATAGATGAGACCATTTTTACCTGTAGAATGGAGGAGTGGCAGCCCTGCCTTCCAGAAGGGCACTTTCCTTCCATCAAAAATGTACAACAGCAAAACACTTTCTTTTCTTTTGTTAGGGTCTATTACAAGCAAAGGAATTGGGAAGAGGGAGGATGATTTTTTTTAATGTATTTATTTTCTAAACTAGTTATATTGCTGTTCATGCTTCCCGGGATTTAAATGCAATTTTTTATCAGTGCTTGACAGTGGCTATTGCTGTTGTAAGTAGTTGTGACTGTGCTTGGGATGCTCTGACAGTCAATGTCTGACTGGCAGCTTTAGAATTGTAGTGTATACAATGTAAAACACCTGTCAGGTATCTGTTGTAGTTAATATTTTTGCAGTTCTTTTAGAGCCTCTCTTGGCATTTAAAGAACATAGTTTCTATGTGTATCTGAGAGCTTTTTGAACGCTGTGGATTTGTGTTATAACAAAGATAATGTACAGTTCAGAGGGGTGAACTGTGCTATTCTGGGCACGGTCTTAGGGAATTGTATCTAAAAATATACTGTTTGTGCCAACAAACTTCAGAGACACTAGGAGCCCATAGATATTTATGTCTACTCATTTTAGACTGAGCCTAAGCTTTAAAGCAGAGCTTTGAGGCACTGACATAGCAGCATTTGCAGTTCTGCTGAAAGCTGGTGTGATTGTGCCTTGCTGTAGCTCTCATAGCTCCTGGTTTCATCAGTTAACTCTGCGTTCCGTTCACTGGGCTTAGATGAGGTGGCTGTGATCACCAAAGTGCTAAGCACTTGATCTTCTGTCTTTCAAGAGAGCTTTTTATAAAACTTGCTTTGATGTGTACTTTGTGTCCAGGCTACTTTCCCAGTGGGATTGCTTTTATGCCTCTGTCTATTCGTGTGTTGCAGTATCCCATATGTTATCAATGAAACACAGCTTGCCAGCAGATTTGGAGCTTATCACCAAGGTAGTACATCTACCATATTCAGCAATAAGAACAACTACTTCTTTAATTCATAAAATTTGCCTTCTGTAAATTTGCACGAAATCTTGAAAAATTCTCATCACAGGTACAGACTATTTCCTAAATGCATGGGAAAAACTATCTGAAAAAGGGAATAGTACTGGACCAAACTATTTTCATGACCTCAGCCTTCGCATCTCGTGCCCTCCCACTTCCTTTGCTGCCTTCATTTGAATGATTTGCTGAGTTTGAATGTAAGCCTTTAGGCAAGTTTCTTTCTAACAATGTCAGTAGAAAGCTGTTCTAACTTAAAAACTGGATGGGAAAATGATCAACAGAAAAGAGCTGGTGATTTTTACAGCATTGCAGTAAGCGCTAAAAAGTCCACATGCATGGTTATGAGATGAAATGAAGAAATATGGTACAGAGCAGTCACTGAAAACATTCTTTTTTCAGTATGTCTATTAAGCATTCAGTCTATCAGTCTTTCAGTCAGATGCTGCATTTGCTAAGGTAGCACTACATGAGACAATTGAGCTGCAGCAAAAGATGCTGCAGACTTATCAGAATACCTTGAAGCATGCGTGCAGATTAAATGGATGATTGTCTAGAGAGCTGAAAATTTCCCTTTGTCTTACTATCTCAAGCTGATCTCAGTTATGAAGGTTGTCATTTAGGTTTTTCTAATGCAGTCCAATCTTCTCTAGAACCCACTGAACTGTACACATGCTTCCAGGGTGACCATGAGACTGTGTTATTGTACCCGGTGGCTTTGTTCTTACGTTTTCAAAATGCCATGAGTGTCTGTAGGTTCATTAGATAGGTATTGTTAGATTTTCTTCAGTTCTTCCTCTGAATTTCTAATTTGCTGTAATGCAGTAAGATTTATCTGTTTGTAGAATAAAAACTCTGTGTATATGTCACATTCCATAATCTTTGCAGTTTGAAGGACTACTTTTACTCTGTTGTTTGTATAGAATTGCTTATGTTGAATATAATTGAACATATTATTATAGTATGTTTGCTTCTTATGCATTTATAGTACTTCAAAAGTTTCTGTTGAAAAGAATGGAGAAACTTGGAGCTTGAATGTGCCAGTCTATGTACGGCTTGTACTATGGCTTTGAACCTCAGTGTAAATTTTGTAACCAATTCTGACTTTGCTTTACTGCTCTTTACTTGTAGTCGGTTAAGTCTTCTCATAATCTAGAGGGAGAAGATGCCCTTAATTTTTGTAAAATCCACTTCAGTTTTCTTTTGTACCTAATAGTCATGCTGTATTTCAGTGCAGTAGTACCGAGCTTGCTTGTTTTAGCAATTAGAAAGGTCCTTAGTGCAGTTGCACTTGAAATTGCAGTTCAGAGCTGAGGGACCCATTTGGGTGCTTCCCTGTTTGGATCCTGCTTATCAGGGGAGCTCAGGAACCTGCTGGCCATAGTGTCAGGATGCTTTCTTCTTTTTATGAGCTATAATATCTGCCATTCCCTTTTTCTTTCACCTATGTTAAATACAAATATAACCTCTCAGCCAAGTATTTATATTCAAATATTAAATGTATTTTGTTCCTTGCCATTTTTTCTTAACTTTCCCCAATTTTAAACATACAAACAGAAAGAACATTGAGTTGAGGAGCAGCTCCATGGTGGTTCTGCTTCTGATTAACACTCTACTCTTGTCCTCCCAGACATCTCAAAGATCAACTTGGCTTCCAAATGCTGCTCAAGTTGTTCTTTTGAAAGACCACAGATCATCTTAAGGCTTATGTGGACTTTGGAGTGGGAGATGAGGCTCATAACAGAAATTGCATGCAAACCTTAAAAAATTTCATTGTAAGAGAAAAAAATCGACTTGTATTTCAGTCAATTGCATGATCTATTAAAAAAGTAACTTTTCTGTCTAGCCTAATGAGGAACAAAAAGTTCTATTATCCAAAACAAATTCCAGTTAAAAAGATGCTTTTTATGTTGTCAGTAGTTCATGACTGTAAACTTTGTGAGACTGCAGGGTTTTTTTGATAGATTCATGCTGGTGTTTAAGTACAGGAGGAAAATCCTGCTGCCTGTATTTTAAAAGAATCGAGGCTGGATGATCACAAGGATTCCTTCTTTTCCTATTAATTTTGTGCTACTTGATGGTTCACAAATTTTGTGTTTTAAATCTTGGTTCCCCCAGTTTTCTAATTGGGACCAGCTGATTTTTGAACTATTCTCTTGTTCAGGCAGTGTCTGTTTAGTGAAGTTGACCCTTTCTAGGGACTAGCTGAAGTATATTTTGGGGTTTTTTTTCTGTATGCTTGTCTGTTTGTTTGTTTTCTTTATTAGCTTTTTTAAATGCAAGATATTAAATCTTGGTAGTCTAAACCCCAGTAAACCGATTTGAAGGTAAAGAAGGGTACTATAATTTCCTGATGATTGTCATGGCATTCATCAATGCAATCTTTAAAACAAAAAATAGCCCCCAAAACTAAAACATCAAACATTATTTCATAGTGACTCACCTATTTCAAATGCTTGTAGAAACGTAACCTTCTCGGGAGCTTACCAAGCAGCAGCTATTGAATAATCATCTCTGTATGTATTGCTGTTAATACTGAGATACGTTGGGATTTCAGATATTGGCAAGAACAAACCTCTCTTTTTAATTAATTGGTGTTATTGTAAGGCATTTGTACATAGCAAACTACCTCAGATATTTTTTGTTTTTCACAAATTCTCTATGGCGAGGGAGTCTTCCTTTTAATAAGGGGAAAGAGCTGTAAATATGAAAATGTTTCAGCAGCTATCTGCTCAGTCAAGGTGTTCTGTGGATGAGATGGGTTTCTATGATTTCATTATTTCTATCATAGCTGTGCATGCTGTTTCCTTGCTACAAAAGTTAATGGTTTATGGACTGCCAACTAATGGGGATCGAAGCCTTTGACTGTTCAGCTACCCTTGCTGTTGGATTTGAAATGCGATTTTCTGGCACTGAAAGCTTTGATGTCAGGAAGGTTAGATAACTTCTTTGCTTTCTGTTCTTGATGTGGACCATCAGCTTTATTAGCCCTGGAATCTGTGTCAGATGAATTCCTTAAGCCTACTGTGAGTTCCACGTGTTTTATCCTGCTTTTCCCACATAATGTTGTGCAGGGTTTTCTTCTGAAGCTTTTAGTTCCACACCTGTTTCTTTGTTGAAAAAGAAGTTTTCCAGAATATATAGGTACAATAGAGTTCTCCTTTATATCATTCTCATCTGTGTTAAGAACTTTTTGATATTTCAGTTGTAGGACTCTGTTTCCCAACAAAAGTCATGTGACATCAGCAGTGAGGTGCAATAAGAGCTCTCTTAGGATTACTTAAAATAGAATGGAAGACTTTGAGTATATAAGGTTGTGTGGCCTTGAATGTGATTTTTATTTGATATATGAGCTGTGACATAGCTATTGCATGACTGAGATGTGCCTGTAAGCGATGCAGTGTACAGATGGGGTTTCTCTGAAACAAAGCCAGCGACTAAATCTGAATGTGCTCATTTAAAGGGTAAAGAATACTTCATAAAACATATGGAAACATTTCTATGTTTTTTCATTAAGAAGCCTTCTTACTCCTTAAGCATTTTTTATGATTGTTCATGCTAATGTGTCATTTACCTGAATCAAGACTGCCTATGCATCAGTTCAGTTTAGTGACATTTGTATGTGGTATGAATATTTTATTTAAAAACCCACTAAATGTACTTTTTATTATTCCAGAGCTTTTCATAATTTCAAAGATGCAATAATAATTTTCTCAAAATTGTTAGAAAAACACTTTACTTAGGAAGAATATAAAACAACAGTAATAAGGCTGTTGCACAGTAGGATTTGAATTAAATGATTATTTGGATCCCCTGGAGTAACATGCAGAATTGTATAAATTTGAACAAGAAATGTACACCAAATTTATAAAAGAGGGTACCACTACTCAAGATGAGGGATGCTGAAAATGTGCAGGAACCATAGCAGCCCACAACTCAGCAAGGCTTTTCTATGTCGTGCTGTGTCAATAGGAAAATTGAGCATCCAAAGCATCTGAGTTTCTGTGGTCTGTAATTACTTACAAGAATCCTGTGGAAGAAATACACTTTATTAATTTTTGTCATTTTGTAGTAAAAATAAAATACAAAATTTCTAAACACTAATTGGTAATTTTTTTCTGCTCAATTTATTTACAGGGATGTGAGGTGGAGATTATGAATCCTAAGTTTTTCAGTCCTGCCCACATACTTGCCACTTGATTTCTCTGATTAGCCTGTGCTTTAAATTCGAAACATCCTTTACCAATAAGAACAGCATCTAAGATACTAAGAAATTAATTTTTTTTCTACTATGATATCAAATCCATAGTGGATTTTAACATTAAAATGTATTAAATTAATGTAGTGATGCCATTCATAGCTGCCCTTCAGAATTACTAATTTAACCTGATGCTTGATGTTCCTAGGGAGCAGCTCAAAGCAAGTAATATTTACCTTAGAAAAGAAGGATTTTTAAGTACATTACAAAGCAATGGTTTGTGCTTTCTTTGCAATTGTAATGTCTCATTTATAATGGATCAAGAGTTTTGCTTTGTGCCCTCTCAGACCCATGATTACCATGATTTTGAGCCAGATTTTTTTTAAACTATTTTTTCAGTCTAACCATACCCCTAATGGAAAGTATTAGGGTTCAAGAAATAAACATGTAACACTTAGATCTAGCTCTAACAAAGTCATAGATAGTCTTTTAGAAACTTTGGGCACCTATTATTCTTGTACACCCTCTTAAAGTGTTTTAGTGCCAGATTTTGATTTGTAGGCATATTTATAAGGTATGGGGGATTTTAAAACTTCATCTGTCTTGTCTAATAAAGGATTTCCTTTTAGTTTTAGGGTGTAGGACTGTACTACTGTGTATAGGGATACTGAACACTGCACTTCTGACAGCAGCTTTCCCACATTTATAGTCAGAGGATATGTGAGCAGGTCATCCAGCTTGTAGATCCAGGTGAAAGTTGCTCCTTCTGAGGGTTTTTTTCACTAATTTTAGCTATTTTCTTGGCTTATAATGTGCCCACATGAGCATGAGAGGCAACTCAAGGCAGAGGGGATGGTGGCATTGCCCCAGCAGAGAATGCCTCAAAGTGGAATGAATTTATAAACTGGTCTTGGTATCACTCTCTGCAGCAATCTCAAGCTCATGTTTTAATGCTTCAGATTATTTTACTTTCTGAAAGATGTACAGTCTTGCAGGTTAAGATAATTTATGTTCTTCATGTGTTTAATATAATTATTAACACTAGCTTCTTATTGTTTTCACTGGACTTAGGTGGACGGCACAGGATTATCTGTACTTCATATACTAAAGCTGAAATCCATCTTGTCTCAATGAAAAGGATGTCAAAGTGGATGAATTTTTACATTCTGCTGTGCTCTAATGTACTTGTAGCATTGTGCCAAAAATACTTTGTATGTTACTCTGAGAGGTAGAACAGCTGAGTTTTTTCTCATTAACATCCCTACATTGAAAATTCACAAAGCAGAGATCTGCAGTCAGCCTGTAGGTGGGATTTAGTGTCTTGATTTTAAAAAGAACTTTTCATAATGCAAAGTTTTCTATACTGCTACTATTTACTGGTCTTTTTAGAAGATGTCACTACTTAGCCACTCTTGTATGATAAAATTTCTGCACATATGCTGTTGTAAAAATGTCTTCTGGGATTTTTTTTACCTTAAAGAGAGGGGAAAATATCCACAGTGAAAGGTTGTCATGTATCTTGGAGATGTAGGGGGAGAAATTGGAAGTGGGAGTGGAGGAAAGAAATTTTTGAATGTAGGAATGTAGATATTGAGATTGTGTTTGCAAAGAGATCCTGCAGTTGGAGGAGTTGTGAAGCAAGCCTCTGTACAGCTGTGGGAGTATGCAGTGCAAAGAGAACTGCTGTTCATATCCAAAACTATTCTAAGCATTAATATTATCCCCAGTATAAAACCAGTTTAAAGATTTTTAGTTTGACCTGCCATGCCTGGCAGTTTGATTAACAAGATGATTTTTGGTTAACAAGAACAGTCCTTCTTGTATGATATTACTGGAACAAATATGAATTTCTTGTATTTCCTTTTGGGGAAATTAGTTTGGTTTCCTCTGTGTTTGTACAAATAGGCAAGATGTATCTCCTTCAAGCCTGTCAAGCATTTATTTCCTTCTAATTGCTTGATTCCAGTATATGAAAATCTCTGTCCATCAGGCTGTATGGCTGTGTTTTGTGCAGTTTCTTACTAAATAAGTAAATACATTACCTCATCTCTTAATTGCCCAGCTATGCCACTGATGACCCAATCCTTACAGCATAAAGGTGCTGCCATTGAAGCTCAGCCAAACTCCAGGGACCTCTGTGTAATGTGCTGCTCCAGGCAGTTCTTAGTGTGTAGAGCCAAACACCTTTCCCCCTTGCTTTCATTTCCACTGTCATTTGCTCTGGGATTTTTATATCCTAAGGAAAATAGACAATTCAATTGCTTGATTATGTATGCATCATTGGGTACAATTGAAGTATCTTTGTTTTCATCTTTGTGTCTTACTATTTCTCTTGAATACGTAATATATTTGTGAGCAAAGATCAGCAGTGTTGCTGAGATTGTTTAGGTGGTGTTCTAAGATCTTTATCATTACTTTCTTTTTGTTTGCTTTCTGATGTCTCACTTTATACATTGCAGCAGAAATGTTGTAGATTTCTGCAAATCTTTAGGAATTGTAACAGGAATGGTAGCTTATGTGCAGCTGGAAAGCAGCTTAATGAGTTGTAAAACTGCGGTGTTCATTTTAAAAAAAGCAAACAAAATCCAAAATATCTGTACAAAAGTTGGAGTAATTCTAAATTAGTAGGTTTCTAAAACTGCCAGCAGCCTCCATTTTTAACGTTATCAACTGTCTTCTGAAGAAATAAAATTTGATCATCAGCAAGATTATTCTTAAACTTTATTTGGCCTTACCCTACGTTGATGCTTAGCAGAAGAAATAATTTTTTGTATGAGGAATTTTTTAAAAAAAATCCGTCCTGTCTTTTTTTTTTAAATGCATTTGATTTATGTGTCCATATCAGTATGGACATACTAAGATTCAAATGCCTTTTAAAGAAGTGTTAGGGTAGTATGTGTACTGTTAGGGTGGCTTTGCACTGTTTGTTAGAAACATTTAAATTTCTTTTTATTTGAATCACTGTTTGGGGTAAATGGTCTTCCACAAATCATTTTAGCTTCTCTTTCCTTGGTGTCCTGTTGTAAATATTTAGTGTCCTTTGTGTATCTTCTCCTGTTGCAAGGCCTTATTTTGCACAGGCAAGATGATCCAAACCTTTCCACCTGGGAGTGTAATGGCAGATGTGTAACTTCCTGTGACAGAAGGAAGCCTATTGAAAGTCAGTGTTCAACATCAGTTGCCATTTCATCTAGCTGATCTACACATTGCTGCTGTGTGCTCTGTGAAATGTTTATTAGTTACTGTTTCCTCTAGGAATTAATTTGAACCATATGTCTGATTATTAATTATGCATTCTGGTTGGTGTGTTGAAAAAATTTATTTCATGTATTTGTTGACGTTTCTGAAGTCCTGGGATCTACACTATAAATGTGATGTAATCACTCCAAGTAGTAGCTAATGCATTGTGATGTAAATGGAGAAGCTACACATTAGAATTTTTTATTTATTTTATTGAACTTAAAGAGGATTTTCCCCTTGCTTATATGCGTGTCATTTGAAGTTTTGTTTCTGTGTTCTTTATGCATCTGCTGAGTAGAGGCTCTTAGCACTGCAAAGGTAATTTCCATTCCTGTGTGCTGTAGCAGCATAACAGAAAGTTCTGAAAGATAATGCAAGTTAATGCTTAATTTAACGTGTCTTGTTTGATTGTTGGGTGGAATGTCACTTAGCTCGACTTACCTTTAATTTTGGTGGCTTCTTACAAGGTGTCCTGTTTATCCAGAAGAAATAATCGAGTTCTTCACACTGAAGGCTTTGGTTGAGCTCAGTTTGCCATCCTGAGAAGAACCACAGGCTTGCCTCTGGAAGTAACACTTACAAATGAGCAAGAATACCACTTTTACAGATGCAGTAATTTTAGTTTTGTTCATAAGCAATCATCCTCAGAGCAGAATTAACTTGGCTGTGGATAACCCAGATACAGACTAGGGAAGGATTTTATCCTCTCCACAAGTCAGTGCCCTTGCATGGACCCCCTAGCTCTAACTTCTGCAATGCCAGCATATATGAATTTAAGATATGTATATTAAATGTAGGCTTACATTTTTGTTTGTGAGGAAAGACTCTCATAAGGGGAAATATTATGTGGTGTGTGTTTCTTTCTGGGAAGTGGCTGGATACTGCTGAGCAGGAATAGTTAATGTGAGGTCTGTGAAAATGCATGGTGAAGAATCCATGTTAGAATACAGTGTTCTAGACATTAATGTAATCTTTCCACAATTGTAGTAGGGTGTGCTTGTGCCTATAGGACAAATTTAAGGCAAATGAAATAACAAACATCCTTATAGTATTTGTTGTGTTCCAATTTTTCTGCATTAAAAAAAAAAGAGGAGATATTTTCTGTCTGTGACGTGCTAAATATTGAATTAATTTCCAAAGGAATGTCTGCTTTTCATTTTTAAGATGGTATTGTATTTAATGCATTCTAGGCATGTGAAAATGATTATGGAAATGAGAATATGTGATCTGAACTTCACTGCCACTTGGGTGTGCAGTGTAACTTATGTTAAAGGCCAGTGTTATTCAGCACTCTGCTAATAAGGGCAGTTCTTTGTTAAGCACAATAATCCCATTTTATTTCTCTTTAGGATTCTTCTTCATTAATAGATACAGAAATTCTCAAAATGGGAAGTTACATTGAGAGCTTCATTCAAGTTGACTTTTTAATGGTTTTATGTGGGAAAAGTGATTAGTCTGAAAAAGGTTCCATTAATGGAAGGCCCCATATCTTGATTTCATTTCCTCATTCTGCTACCCCACCTCCCAGGATCAGAATTCTAATTTTTGTACCAGCATTTTTCCAAGTGTGAGGTAAAGTGTTACTAAACAGCAAACAGAAGGCAGTAGCTCTTCTGATTTGGACTCGTAGAAGGACTGGTGCCATTTGTCTTCTCTTGCAGATTGGTTTGGTGCTATTTAATTATTAATCTCTCACATATAAATCTTCTCACTCTGCTGATGACTAGAACTAGCAAAATTGTAGATGATGATCCCTCTGGAAGAGTAGTAGTGGCTCCTTAGGGTGGGGCAGTGTAAAAATGACCTGGACTATGGACCATCCCTCAGTTTACTGTTAACTAATTATGCTAATTGGAAAAGTTTATTAGTTAACATTGCTCAGTCATAAATTAACTTGCTAAAATACAGTGTGTGAAGAGCTGCATTTGGACAGTTTGAATTGAATTCTTAGCTTAAGACAACAGCTGGTCAGACTGCTAGAAAGAAATAAATTTTCTCCTGAGAACTCTGTCTTAAAGTCCAAGGGACAAATACTAGTTTTCATAGTTTTATTGAAGTAAATAAGAGAATACGCAGTGTGTTGCTGTATAGTGGAGAAATGTAGTTGTCTGTAAGGATTTAATTTAAAAACCTGGGCTTTTACCTCAGATTTATAATTAATATGTAAATACTTAGCAGTGCTAGAGAAGTAAATGGGTTTTTAAGATTAATTATCTATTTGCTCCTGTGAGACTTCAGGATAGTAGAGGACAAACAGTGTTTTATTTTGGTAAATAAGCTTCCTCATTTCTTTGTTGAAAAAATTGTACTTGACTGGAGTTAAAGCTTTAGAAGTGTATTTCACCAAAATATTTGCCTGGAGAATTTTTTTCTTCTCTCAAGAAAGCGTTAAATGAAATCCACATTTTACAGGCATGTTTTGTAAGGAAACCACTTATCAATGCACATCTGATACAAGTAGGTAGTATGCAAATACTTTATCCTCTTTTCCTCACAGAAATCTTATCCTTGGATCTTTGAGTAAGGAACATGGAGTTAGAACTTCATTTTAATGTGGAAACAAAAAGGAATATGTAGTTTATTTATCGAGTTATTTTGCCTTGAATAGTATTATAAAATACAGAACAGTGGTCGTCGCTTACTGATTCAATTAACAGTAGATGTAAGAGATACAATTTAGTACCAAAAAAAAAAAAAGTAAAATCTCAAAGATGAAGCAGTTGTGTAGTTTCCAAGCAAGTAATACAGGACACATTTAAAAAACATAAGAAATGGTTTAATTTCATTAACTGTGGTCTAATATGTTGTGCATCCCACTCTTAGTAAACCACAGCGGCATTTACTGGCTATTGCTTCAAAGCACTACTGGTTTTCATCCCTTTCATTGGCCAAATGTGTCATAAGAGCATTAACTGAAGTCTGGAAAACAGTTCTCATGGATTTTGCTTTAATGATAAATCTAGCATATAGTACACTTGCTGATATAATCAAGTGAATGGAATTTCCAAAATCTCGACTTAATGTCTTTTAAGTATGAAGCAATAATGTTTTTATGAAGTAGCTTTTAAATGGCATTTGTTGAAGTGGAGAGCAGCTGGATTAGAAGGGTCTGTTTCTAACTGCAATCAGCAATGATCATAGTATCATATTACAGTCACCCTATAAAATAGCTTGTATTTTAAGAAAAATGGGAGGGAAAAAGGGAAGGTAGGAATGGAGAGAAAAGCAAGCATGGTCTGGGTGATGCCCAGAAGGGTCTGGAATTGGTTACAGTTGGGTAATGTTGCTTCAGCTGTTTGGGCAACAGTAGTATTGTTCTCAATATAGGGAGTTCTTTATCAATTATTAGCTTTTTAAAATGTTTTAGAGGTACAATCAATATGCTTTTCTCAAGCATTTTAATATGTAAGGCGGCTTTTCAATTCTAATGTTTACCAGGATAAAATTTAACTAAGATAATGACCATAATTATAGAACTTTTTGCACTTCTTCCTTGTGTTTCTCTGTAATACAAAGTCTTTGATACCACTCTTGCATTTGTATCCATTTGTGTAAATGGAATGTATCTCTGCACAGTCCATCTTTTTCACTTGATAGGCTTTTCTTTTGTTTCTTACAGTACACTAAATATGTTAGTGATGGTGAGTTCTAAAATTTGTCTCTGCTGAATCTCGAACTTTAATTTAGGAAACCATCGTATCCTTCCAGTAATTGTTCATCATTCTCTTCTGTAATGTGTAGCATCAGTGAATTAACTGCAAGAATTTTCTGTTGGTGCTGTTTCAGTAATAGCTGTAATTTTTCTGCAGTAGACAAGGTATATCTACTTCACTAAATTATCAAGGTCTTCTGACTTAACATTGTGCAGGAATGTCTTGCATAATAAATGCATAAAAAGTTTGGAGGCATGAAGTACTCTTACTCAGCAGTGATGTTGATCAGTATTCTTGAATACTTCCCAAGTGGGGCTCCTCTATACTTTAATTTTTATTAATTTAATTGTTTTAAAATGGCATGCTATCTGCAGCAAAACAACGAGTTTCAAAATTTACTCTATTTCCTTAGCTTTTTGGGTTTTTGTTGGTTTCTGAAGGATTTAATTCAGTCTTAGGCAGGATCTGATTAAGATATGTATAATACAACTGTACCTGAAAATGCCAGCCAGCTAATTTTTGAATTAGCAGGCAAATTTTTGAATTTGAGTTTTAAATTAAAAGAAAACAAAAGCACGGATTATTTTATTGTGAAGAAAATCTAAATATGATTTGGCTTGTGCAAGCAAAAGTAATAAAGTCATCCCTGCCATGTAGCAATATAGACACGTCCTTCATCATAAGAATTGTGTTTCCCTATCCATTAGTTCAAGTAAGTTCATTTTTCTTCCTGGAGAAAACCTCCCGTTCAAAGTGTTTCACTTGCCTGATGTCCCTAGACGAAGAAGAGGATATGTGGCTTGATTTAGTTGTATTGGAATGCAGTTCTTCTGGAAATGGGAACAGTCTAAGGGAAGGTTGCATCATGATGTGCTTAGATCTTTCATTTTTAAAATTGAAACGGATTATCTTGGAGAGCTCAGACCACATTCAAATCCATACATACAGCAAGAGTTAGCCAGGTTCCACATTTAATCTGCTCAGAGATGTAGGTCCTGGTGTTCTGCTGGCTTTTAAGGACTTGCTCTTTTGCAGAGCCCTACTGCAATGAGAGTGCTAAGGGCTCTCCTTCCTTGTCTTCTGCCTTTTACAAGGATATTCCATCCCTCACCAATCCCCTTGCCCTTCTCCTTGCTCTCTTTCCCTCTTAAATTTATATTCTCTTATAATTCACTGCATAATATTAATACTTAAAACTGCCATTTCCTCTTTTAAATTTGTTTTGGAGCATTCACAAAATCACTTTCTTAAAGATATCCTGAGACGTCACACTTCTGGAAAGGAACGGTTTTGCTTGATGGGCATCATAATATTTTGCTCTAGAATATTGTGGTCATCTTTAGCTGTTTTTTTGAGAAAGATACTTTAGGTTTTTATCTGAGGTAAGGCCAATTGATTTCTTGTAAACTCTTATTAAGATTGTAGCTCATTTTAATAAAGCGATTATTGTTCTTTTGATTGGAGTTTTTTCATCAGTGGCATAGTATGCCATTCATTAAATCTTGAAGACTTTGCCTTCAAACCATCAGTGTTTCTGCCATATTCTGTTTGTTGCTGTACCTTTGATATGGACACTGCATTCTGTCTACCAGATTAGTAATTCCATTGTTAAAGCTTTGTACCTGGATTTTGTAGGCTGTAGATCCAAGATGGGTGTAAAATATGAATCCCTGAAGTTTTAAATTTTCTGTTTTAATTTGGTAAGAAAATTATTTCAATGGAAAGGAATAATTAACCTCGGCTTTTACATTTACCCAGTGTTGGAAGAAAAGGGTTAAAAGTGGAAGAATGGCAAGAAGATTAGTAAATTTGTTCAAGTGACCTTGCTGCTGGGAATGCTAAGAATACCAGATTGGGAAAACTCTATTTCTTATGCCTAGTGCTGTTCATCCTCTCCCTGCTTTGAGAAGTAGAATTCCTGTGTAGAGATAACACACTCTAACAGACATGTCCAAGCATCTTGCTGGGACAGAGTGAGAGAACAAAAGCTCAGAGATCATAAAAGCTCAGCCTTGAGATAAACTACATGTGCATTAAGCCCTTTGGCACACTGGGGCAGGAGGTGGCTCTCCTGCTGTCTGCTGGGAAGATCTGAGCCTGTGTTCCTGTGTGTCTCTGTCTGCTGGGCTGAGCTGAGTCTAACAGCCTGTGTCCCTGTGTCTGTCTGCTGGGTTGAGCTGAGCCTAACAGAGCCTGTGTCTCTGACCGCTGGGCTGAGCTGAGCCTAACAGAGCCTGTGTCCCTGTGTCTCTGTCCACTGGGCTGAGCTGAGCCTAACAGAGCCTGTGTCCATGTGTCTCTGCCCACTGGGCTGAGCTGAGTCTAACAGAGCCTGTGTCCCTGTGTCTGTCTGCTGGGATGAGCTGAGCCTAACAGAGCCTGTGTCTGTGTGTCTCTGTCCACTGGGATGAGCTGAGTCTAACAGAGCCTGTGTCCCTGCGTCTCTGTCCGCTGGGCTGAGCTGAGTCTAACAGAGCCTGTGTCCCTGTGTCTGTCCACTGGGCTGAGCTGAGTCTAACAGAGCCTGTGTCCCTGTGTCTCTGTCTGCTGGGCTGAGCTGAGTCTAACAGAGCCTGTGTCTCTGACCGCTGGGCTGAGCTGAGCCTAACAGAGCCTGTGTTCCTGTGTCTCTGTCTGCTGGGCTGAGCTGAGCCTAACAGAGCCTGTGTGCCTGTGTCTGTCCGCTGGGCTGAGCTGAGTCTAACAGAGCCTGTGTCCGTGTGTCTCTGCCCACTGGGCTGAGCTGAGCCTAACAGAGCCTGTGTCCCTGTGTCTGTCCGCTGGGCTGAGCTGAGCCTAACAGAGCCTGTGTCCGTGTGTCTCTGCCCACTGGGCTGAGCTGAGTCTAACAGAGCCTGTGTGTCCGTGTGTCTCTG